>QJPP01002576.1:0-276863 GCA_003996215.1 Jaltomata sinuosa | reverse complement strand
CTTCCTAGCTCACTACCTTCCACAGGAGGTTCGAGAGGCCAGACTTGATCAATTTCTAGCCCTTAGGCAGGGCAATATGAATGTTCGACAGTATAGCCTCAGGTTTAATTCATTAGCCAGGTATGCCCCCGATATTGTGAGTACGATGCGAGCTAGAGTTCATCGATATGTGCGTGGTCTTAAGGCTGAATTGATTAAGGGATTAACAATAGCAGCCACACAAGAGGATATGAATATTTCTAAGATACAGGCTATTGCTCAGACTGCAGAGGATCTTGAAGTACAAATTGGAGAGAACCAAAGCCGAGAAAGGGATCAGAATAAGAGGGCTAGATCTATTGGGTCCTATGTAGAGCCACGAGGTAATGTTAGGCCAAATTTTAATAGGCGATCACCCCACCCTACTAGTGGTGCCCCATATCAGTTGCAAAGGTAGAGGTATGATCGTTTTTCTCAGACTGGACCAGGCCATAGTTCTGGTGAATCCAGTTCCTATCGCCAGGGGAATTCAGGTCAGATGAGGCCACCTTTGCCACCTTGTGTTCAGTGCGGTAGGAAGCATCCTGGGATATGTCGCCTGGGTTCAGATACTTGTTATTCATGTGGGCATCCTGGTCACTTTATGCGAGACTGTCCGAGTAGAGGTAGGAGTGAGATATCCCAGCCTACAGGGTCGATGACAGCTTCTTCATCTACTATTCGTCCCCCAAGGACAGGACAACAGGCTACACCAGGTCGTGGTAGAGGTAGGGGAGGAGGAGGAGCATCCAGTTCAGGCAGTGGTCAGAATCGCACTTATGCTCTAGCCGGTCGCCAGGACTTGGAATCGTCACCTGATGTTGTTACAGGTACATTGACTATGTTTACTCATGCTGTTTATGCACTTATAGATCCTGGCTCTACTCTTTCATATGTTACCCCGCTCGTTGCTAGTAAGTTGGGGGTAGGCCCTGAGTTATTGCCTAGACCATTTGTTGTATCCACGCCAGTTGGTGAATCTATTATAGCTAGACGAGTTTATTGAGATTGTGCAGTGTGGATTTATGACCATCTCACTTCAGCTGATCTAATCGAATTAGATATGATTGACTTCGATGTCATTATGGGCATGGACTGGTTAGCTGCATGTTATGCTAATATCGATTGTAGAAATAAGGTTGTCAAATTCCATTTTTCGGAAGAAACAATCCTGGAATGGAAAGGTAATGCTGCCACGCCAAGGGGTAGGTTTATTTCCTACCTTAAAGCCCAGAAAATGATTTCTAAAGGCTATATTTATCATTTAGTCCGAGTACAAAGCACAGAGGATGGACCAGTGACTCCTCAATCGGTTCCCGTGGTGAGTCAATTTCTAGATGTATTCCCGGATGAGCTTCCAGGAATCCCTCCAGAAAGGGAAATTGAGTTTGCCATTGACCTACTCCCAGATACTCAGCCAATATCAATTCCCCCTTACAGGATGGCTCCTGCAGAATTAAGAGAGTTAAAGGAACAATTAAAGGATCTACTCGAAAAAGGCTTCATTAGGCCTAGTACATCGCCATGGGGCGCACCAGTTTTGTTTGTTCGTAAGAAGGATGGGTCCTTGAGAATGTGTATCGATTACCGACAACTGAACAAAGTTACAATCAAGAATAAGTATCCGCTTCCAAGGATTGATGACCTTTTTGATCAGTTGCAAGGCGCCAAATGTTTTTCAAAGATTGACTTGCGGTCGGGGTATCACCAGTTACGTGTTAAAGGGGTAGATGTTCCAAAAACAGCCTTTAGGACAAGGTATGGCCACTTTGAATTTCTAGTAATGTCTTTTGGGCTTACTAATGCCCCAGCAGCTTTTATGGACCTAATGAATCGGGTATTCAAGCCATTCCTAGATGTATTCGTGATCGTATTTATTGACGATATCCTGATTTACTCGCGGTCCAAAGCCGAACATGCTGATCATTTACGTGCAGTATTGCAAACACTTCAGAATCATAAATTATATGCGAAGTTCTCCAAATGTGAGTTTTGGTTGACTTCAGTGGCTTTTCTTGGCCATATAATTACAGACGAAGGTATTAGAGTTGACGGCCAAAAGATTGAAGCAGTAAAGAATTGGCCGAGACCCTTGAATGCTACAGAGATCCGTAGTTTTTTGGGCTTAGCAGGTTATTATCGAAGGTTTGTAGAAGGGTTTTCTTCTATATCTGCACCATTGACAAAGTTGACTCATAAAGCTGCCAAGTTCCAGTGGTCTGATGCATGTGAGCAGAGTTTTCAGGAGTTGAAGGACAGGCTTACTTCAGCACCTGTCTTAACTCTGCCAGAGGGCACAGAAGGTTATGTTGTTTATTGTGATGCTTCAAGGATTGGGTTGGGTTGCGTTTTAATGCAACATGGTAAAGTTATTGCCTATGCCTCGAGACAACTAAGAAAGCACGAACAAAATTACCCTACTCACGATCTTGAATTGGCAGCAGTTATATTTGCCTTGAAAATTTGGCGCCATTACTTGTTTGGAGTCCATGTAGACGTGTTTTCGGACCACAAAAGTCTACAGTATTTATTCAAACAGAAGGATTTAAACCTAAGGCAAAGAAGGTGGCTAGAGTTACTAAAGGATTATGACGTAGATATTTTGTACCATCCAGGGAAGGCCAATGTAGGTGGCCGATGCACTTAGCCGCAAATCCATGGGAAGCTTGAGCCACGTGGAAAATAGAAAGATTGAGATGACAAGAGAACTACATCAGTTAGCTAATTTGCAGGTTCGACTACTAGACCAAGGTAATGGGGGAGTTGTTATTCAAAGCACAGCGGAATCCTCACTTGTGACAGAGGTAAAGGAAAGACAATATGATGATCCAGAATTAGTAAGATTGAGGGAGGAAATTCCACAACAAAAGCAACCACTAATAGAGCTTAAGGAAGATGGGGTTCTGAGATATCAAGGTCGTCTATGTGTACCTAACGTCGGGGAGCTTCGGGAGAAAATTTTGGCAGAAGTTCACTATTCCCGCTATTCAATCCATCCAGGAGCGACGAAGATGTATCATGATCTTCGACAGATTTATTGGTGGAATAATATGAAAGAAATATTGCAGAGTTTGTAGCCCAATGCCCGAATTGTCAACAGGTAAAAATTGAACACCAGAGACCCGGAGGTCTAACTCAAAGTATAGTGATACCTACCTGGAAATGGGAGGTGATCAACATGGACTTTATTACAGGCTTACCCCGTACTTATCGGAAGTATGATTCCATATGGGTGATTGTAGATAGACTTACAAAATCAGCTCACTTTTTGCCAGTCAGGACAACTTATACTGCTGAAGATTATGCCAAGTTGTATATTAGTGAAATAGTTCGACTTCATGGTGTCCCAATTTCCATCATTTCAGATAGGGGTGCTCAGTTTACAGCAAATTTCTGGAGGTCTTTCCAGAGAGGCTTAGGTACTCAAATAAGTCTCAGTACAGCTTTTCATCCACAGACAGATGGACAAGCTGAACGCACTATTCAAACACTCGAAGATATGCTACGAGCTTGTGTACTAGATTTTAAAGGGAGTTGGGATGACCATTTGCCACTAATTGAGTTTGCTTATAATAATAGCTTCCATGCAAGCATTCAAATGGCTCCTTATGAGGCTTTATACGGGCGAAAGTGTAGATCACCAATTGGATGGTTTGAAATTGGAGAAGCAGGATTATTAGGGCCAGACCTAGTTAATCAGGCAATGGAGAAGGTGAAGCTAATCCGAGAAAGATTACTAACAGCCCAGAGTAGGCAGAAATCATATGCAGATGTGCGACGTCGGGATTTGGAATTTAATATTAGTGATTGGGTTTTCCTAAAGGTTTCGCCTATGAAAGGCGTTATGCGATTTGGTAAAAAGGGAAAGCTTAGTCCAAGATATATTGGACCATACAGGATCATTCGGAGGTAGGAAAAGTGGCATATGAGCTAGATTTACCCACAGAATTGGAGACAGTCCATCCTGTATTTCATGTATCGATGCTACGAAGGTGCATAGGAGATCCTTCACGTATTATGCCTATTAAAGATGTTCAACTTTCTGAAGACTTATCCTATAAGGAAGTACCAATTTCTATCCTAGATCGTCAAGTTAGGAAGCTCAGAACCAAAGAAGTAGCCTCAGTAAAGGTGTTGTGGAGAAATAATAATATCGAGGAAATGACGTGGGAAGCCGAGGAAGAAATGAGGAAAAAGCATCCCCAGTTATTTATGACTTGAAGATAGTATAGAGGTAAGTCATATTCTTATGTTCTTGATACTCTTCCTACTATGCAAATATGATCAGGTTTGAACATGTGAAATGATTACATTTAATTGTATATAGTTGTATCGCCCTGTGAGGCATTGTGCTGGACTTTTGCTGAGTTTCAGGTTTTTGGATAGTCCAATTATAAAGGAAACTCTGCCAAAATTTCAAAAAATCCTAAAGGACTAGAGCTCTATATGCATTACCCTCATTCGAGGACGAATGATTCTAAGGGGGGAAGGATGTAACACCCCGTACCTTTCAAAACCTATGTGACTAAGTTAATATCGACGAAGGTATTTGAGCTCGAGATTGTGAAGGGGTACTTTGGCCTAGAATTTGAAATGGTCAAATGTATATAATGTTAAGTTAAAGTATAAGGATGAGGGTTTTGAAAATGAGATAAAACAAGTGAGGTGCTTGCTCGACTTATCTAAGCTCTTAGGTGACAAGTAGGTGCATCACCTACCTACGCTAACGAACTAAGTTCCGAGGGCCAATTACGGGCAGCAACACCATGGATTATTAGACCTAATGGTAGCCCAAATGAAGCTTAAAGTTGGCCCATCAAAGCACAACCAAATCTGGCCCAAACAACTACAAAAGGTAGCCACCAATATTGACCACATTTTGACCCAAGAGAAGCCCAAAATCAGCCACAAAACTTAACCCTTTTGAGGCCCAAGCAAAGGGTAATTTTGGCCCAAGTTTCTTGACCCATTTTGGCCCAAATATACTCAAAAAAGTCGGCCAAAAAGGTCCCTTTATATAGGGCTTTTGCTGATCAATGTTCATCACAAAAAGCTGGAAAATTCTCTCTTATCTCATTTCCTTTTTGGCAGCCCTTCTTTCCCTTTAGGGTTCTAAGAAGACCAAGATTAATTGAAGCTTAAGGTGAGTTAAACAACTTGTTATCTTGGTATTAATCTACTACATATAGCTAGGATATCCTATGGTAAGAAAGACATGAACTATGGCAGCCCCTTTCTTATGATTTAACACATGGAAATTGTGTAACAATTAAGAGATTTCTTCTTCTCTTGTTGGTGTATGTGTAGGGGGTACTTAAGCTTTTAAAGCATCAATAAAAAGAGGATAAAAACACCCCTTCAAGTGTGGTAAGTACTCTGCCCATAATCATATTTTTGGATTGAAGTTCGGATAGACAATTGTTGTTGAATTGTTGTTAAGAACTCACGGGACGGCGATCGGAAGCCGTGGGTTCAATGTGTTGCTATTGTATTTCGACATGGTGAGTTGTGTAGGGGCTGTTTGATGTGTTTTGTATTATTGGAGGCAGTAGGTTGGTGTGTGTGTGATGTGTATTGGATAGGGGAGAAAGGTGTGATGATACACCTTTAATTAATGCAAAATACGTAAATCTGCCCGGGAAATGTTTAGCTACTGTTTTGGGAATGTTGCAGCAGGTTTAAGAGCTAATATTAGCTTCATTATACCCTTGTGTTGTAGATTAACTTAATAAAGGAAAGTCCAAGTTGTGGTAAGCGCAATCTTCGGAAAGAACGAGGTATGTTAAGGCTTCTTTATTCCTTATCGGCATGAATCTAGAAATAGAACTCTAAATCTCCGAAAGAAGGAATTTGAGTATTTTGTTGTAAGAGAGCTGATTTGGTAACTCAACAAGTCTTAAGGAACTAATTTATACATTATGGTGATTCAAGTCGCCTTCTTATAAAAATCCGATTCTTTTTGCACGAAACGTAAGTTATCCTTTTGTCGAGTTTCTTCTTTGTATTGTGATCTCTAATCAAGCTTTAGAAAGTATACAAGGAAAGTTAGAAAGTCAATCCCCATTTATATGTGTTTGGTATGTTGATTCCAACACCTAGTAAGCCAAGGCTAAAGACGTTATCTAAATGAACCTTCATAAATAACAAGAATAGCTTTGAAGGTCAATCTAGTAATACACTTATTATGCGTGATTTGCGTGTTAGTGTGCACCGAGGTGCTACTACCATATTGAGGCTATTATATACATAGTGTGCACCGAGGTGCTACTGCCATATTGAGGCCATTATACACATAGTGTGCACCGAGGTGCTACTGCCATATTGAGGCCATTATATACATAGTGTGCGCCGAGGCGCTACTGCCATATTGAGGCTATTAAATATAGGGTGCGCCGAGGCGCTATTGTGGTTCAGTGTGGGTTATAAAGAGTGAGTTGCAGCGTGTGTTAATGCATGTATTGTGTTCTAAAAAGAATAAAGGAGAAAGAGCTTAATGAGTCTTACCAATTACAGTTTACAAGTTTCATATTTTATCTTGTTCGGATTTACTACTTGCGACTTGCTTTTATGTTTCTACCTTACATGCCAGTACATTATTGTCGTACTGACGTCCCCATTGCCTGGGGGCGCTGCATACATGCCTGCAGGTCCAGACAGATACCCAGACAGATCTCTTCAGTAGGAGTTGCGGAGTTCAACCATTTTGGTAAGCTCCATTCTTCCTGGAGCTGACGAGTCAGAGGTCTAGCTTATATTTTGACCAGGTTATATATATGTACAGCTTATGGGTAGTCCAGGGCCCTGTCCTGGATATGAGATATTTTACTTACTCCTAGAGGCTTGTAGACGTGTATATGTATATTAGTGTTGGGTATGGCCTTGTCGGCCTTGTTATTAGCTATATACTATGATAATAGCCTTGTCGGCCTTGAGTTACTTAACTACTATTGAGCTTTTAGTGTTTCAAATTGCTATTCTTAGAGACCTTGTCGGTCTCAGACCCCCAGCAGGTTCAACAGAGATACACTCTATTTTGGCACCCTCGGCCTTTTGGGGCTCCGAGTGTCGGTCATGCCTCTCATGGTTTGGGGCGTGACAAATAATTACATCAGAAATAAAAAAAATGGAGAGGAAAGACGATATTATATAGTAGTATTTGTAAAATATTTTAGAATATTTTCTATTGAAAAACAAAGATAGTCTCTTTTTTTCTTAATTATTTCACTGTTTCTTTACCACATGTGTTATCTCATTAAACCTTTATTTTCTGTTTTATTTGCTCAAATAATTAAAAAAAAAACGAGAGTATTCTTAATTAAATTTAGACCAAAATAAAATTAATGGGGATGTAAAACATATATCATGAAAATAATGATATTAATGAGGAGTTAAAATTAGTGGAAGATGAGATTTATTTTTACCAAAGTTGGTGAGTTTTTTCCTAATTTATTTGTTTAACTATGGTGAAAAGGCTTGTTAAATTAATTTAATCTAGACCTTTAAATTTTAAATATGACAAGTGTCACTCATCTACGTATGCACTTGATGAAATGGAGAGAAGGGGTAATGGAGAGGATCCAAATCCGTTTTGTAATGTGATTCAATTAAAATGTCTTGAGGTATTCACATTAATCAAAGACAAAACAAATAGGGAAAGAAAGAAAAAAAAGGAGAAATATTTTTGGAAGAAACATAAAGGATATAAGAAGAAGAAATGTTTATTAATATGATTAAAAACTTGTATTTCAAATTAGACAACGTTTTTATTGTTGTTAACTTTAAAGAGAAAATTAATTTTTTTGGTATAGACCATAAAGCTATTACTCCTAATTAATCTCTCTAGATCGACCCTCTCCTAAAGCATGTCCTCGCCTACGTAACAACTCACAAGAAAACCACCCCCGAATCCACCGAACCCACCAGACACCATGGTTATCATGGAAGAAGACACTCATGCCAAGCAACCCTTAAAGGATGCCGTCCTAAATAAGGAGAAAGCGCTCAACCATTCCTATGGCTTCTATACTGAGATCAGCAACAATGCACAAGAGCAGAATTTTGACTCCATCTCCCTCTCTGAGGAGGAGAAAGAAAGACTCTATCTACCATGGCATCACTCAGTAATTCTAAAGCTTTTCGAAAAAAGATTATCTGACAACTATCCGAAAAATAGCTCACAGTGATGTGAAACACTCATATTGATTGATTTGGGATGGGACTACTACGTAGAAAAATTTAATCAGCCAAAAGATATGCACAAAGCGCTCCAGGAAGTGCCCTGGTTTGTAGCATGTCATTTCCTTACTGTGAAAAGATGGGAGCCCAACTTTGTACCGAAAGAAGCTGCACTAACCCATATGGCTATCTGGACCAGTCTCCCACAACTGCCAACTAAGTTCTATGACCAGAAAATCCTAGAAAAGGCGAGTACAAAATTAGGAACACTACTCAAAATAGATACATGTACCTCTGCAGCTCTAAGGGGGCGTTATGCACGAATCTGCATACAGGTACCCTTAGAAGTCCCTGTTAAAACTCCATTGGAAGCCACAAGCAGAAAGTGGTGTACGAAGGGGAAGGAATATTGTGTATGAGTTACGACAGATTAGGAAACACTCTAAAGAATTGTACATTCACCACGCTGCTACCAAAAATGGCAAATTCATTATCCACATCCAAGCAACAAAAAGAATTAATTGAATGACGAACACTCATTTCCAAGGAGAAAATACAATGCAAATCAAAGCAAGACAAAAATGGAAACATGCAAAGGAAAATAAGTCATGACACATCCCCACCTAAAAACCTTTGACGCGAGATCAGGTAAGTTCCTTGACTCTTTTAAACATCATCAAACACCTCTCATCACCAGATTAAGGAAGCCACTAATAATGTCTGAAAAAATCCTGCTCTGATTTCCATTAATCAAGAAAATGAAAAAAGAAAATTTAACAGTGGAACACTAACTCCATTGGCAAAGTCAACCATCCTGATGACCTCTCTCTCACCAGGATTTCTGGTGCAACCCCCAAAAATGCGTCCACAAAGGATACCATTCTGCATGAGGTAACTAATAAACATCTACTTCACTCCCTTTTTGATTCGAAAGGGCCCCATGGGGCCCTAATGCCACCTACCCCTCTCTCCCGTAAGAAGACTCCAATGGAGGCCTCCGACTCTGCAACTTCTAAGGAGAGTAAATTTCCCACTGTGAAAGATAATCATCATTCTGAGAAGGTTGATATGACCAAGGCTATTACATCAATTAACTCTCCAACTTCTCCTCTTTTTAGTGAAGAGCAATGGCCATAGTTAATGCTTACTCACAAGCAACTCCAACAACCAGCTCCAAACTACAATGGCAAATCCAATTCCTCCCTCCCCCCTAATCGTAAATGAATGAACGTCTAGTGTTTGTATCAGCACCATCTCTGCCCAATCGAGTCCCAACTTCGTGGACGGAGATGACAATACAAGGAATATTAGTAACTCTGTGTGAACACGGGGAACCAACCAGTGGTTTTAATCCTTCAATACATGACTTTCTTAGACCAAATAGTGAAAGAGGGTGTTGACCAAGTGGTGGAGGGTCTAGGAACCCGATCAGGCAGCAGACACTGAGAGTGTCACAACAAATGGGCAATCTAAATGTCAGCACTATAGACGAACTCAGTACCCTCATGAAGCATACTTTCCAAAGCCTTCCATTTTTCTGAACAAACCATACTTAACAAACTCCCAGACTCCATCCTTTGTCCCATGGATGCCGCCGAATCCCCAGGGGCACGAACAGGGGGCAAATGGCCTAGGAGAGGAAAAACCAACTCAACTAGAAATGCTCAAACAGAGCAACAAGAAAATGGAGCGTGTATTAGCAACCTTTAGAGAACCAAATACGGAGTTTTTATCTTGGAAAAGCCCCTTCACAAGAAATTTGTCGATCCCTTCAGAAAAACTATTATAGCATACTCTCCCAAGGAGATGAAGTCATTTACTCTGAACATGAGGAACAAACTAGGGTGTGCCCCTCAAGCAGTGGTTTTGAGCAGCCTCTCAAAGCATCCCCAGGTGGTGAAAGGGAAAGGCTTGATGGACCATCCACCTCCTTTAACGATCCTAATGAATTTTATAATCTGGAACACGCGAGGAGGGAATAGGGCTAATTTCCACCGCCAATGTGAAGACATCATTAAATTGCACAAGCCTGATATGCTTGTTCTACTGGAAACCAAGATGGATGAGCATAAGAGCTTTACAAAAATCCCAGGTTTCAATACCAAGATTCAGTCTGCGACGGTTGGACACTTCAGAGAGATTGTCATAATATGGAAGGAAGATATTCTCAAACTGGATAATTTCTCAGTCACCCCCAGGTATCCATGTGAAGATCAAGGTACTGCCTAACTCTGCTCCTTGGCTTTTCTCTGTTATTTATGCAAGTCCAGAGTTTAACAATTGTACTAGACCTAGGGATGACCAGTGAAACATTTCCCTAACCCATAAAAGGAAATGGATCATTGGTGAAGACTTCAATAAAGTTCTCCAAGCTAAAGACAAGCTGGGTGGGCTGGGAATCAACAATAATAGGATCACTCTCTTGAGAAACTGCCTTAACCAATGAAATATGGTAGATCTAAGCTTTAAATATTGTAAATACACTTGGAATAATAAAAGGTATAGGAATAGAAATAATCTCATTCTTGAAAGACTTGACAGGTGCATCACTAATGAATCCTGAATAAATCACTATCCAAAATCCATGGTAACACATCTACCCAGAACTAAGTCTAACCATTGCCCTCTCCTGGTCAATTTAACCAAAGCTACCAACTCCTCTAGAAGCAAGACCTTCAAGATGGAACCCGTGTGGTGCATGCATCCTTATTTTCAAGGGCTTGTCAAAAGCTGCTTTGATCCTCCCCATAACCTCACTAGGGTTATTGATTCTTTCTAGAAAGAAGCTATTGGTTGGAACAAGTTTGTATCTGGAAACATCTTCCACAACATGAGAAAGATTTTAGATAGAATAGATGGCATTCAAAAGTCTAGACATTACCACCACAGTACCTTCTTCCACAACCTTGAGAATGATCTCCTTAATGATTATAACACCATGCTCAAAGCAAATGAGGATTTCTGGAAAACTAAATCTTGAATCAATTAACTGAGTGAGGGATGTACAAATACTAACTTCCTTCACACCTCCACCATTAATAGAAGGAGAAGGAATAAGATCTCCTCCATCAAAGATGAGATGGACAACCTCTTCCAGGATAAGGATAACATAGCTGGCCACATTTACAACTTCTTTAACCAGCTATACATCACTGACTATGTTTTTTCTACTCCTGACCTTTCCACCAGTAGGGGGACCGATCATATCCTCATTGAGGAAATGAAAGGTATTTTTGATGCCCCTTTCAGATACTCTGAGATCTACTTAGCCCTCCAATCCTTTAAACCCCCTAAAGCACCTGGTCCTGATGGCCTCCACCCCTTGTTTTACCAAAAATTCTGGTAGACTATAGGTGGAAAAGCTACTAGTTTTTGTCAAAAAGTATTTACTGAAGCTTCCATGCCCAATCAGGTCAACTCTATCCTGCTTTGTCTCATTCCTAAATGTCACGATCTAAACTGCCGCGTGTACCAACCACACTAAGTGGGATAAACAAATACCCAAGCCAACACTTAAACAAAACTAAGCAGCTAAAACTAATTTTCATTAATAAGCCAAAATTCACATTCTAAAAGTAATTAACAAGAATCCCTGCGGAATATCCCCTAGAACCTAAAATTCATGTACCAAAACATCTAACAAAGTCTAGAATACGGGGATGCAACTCCAAAATAAAAGAAGTCTGAGTCCGAACAATGGACTAGAAAGAGTAGATGAATCCATGGTAGCCAGGATGAAGCAGCTCACCCTTAGATTCAAAAATTATTCGTGTCACAACTGAGGTTATGCAGCCACTGCTGGAATATGCATACACAAAAATAATAGTGTACTGGTAGGATCATCGTCCAGCTTCAAATATACTAAGTATGAACACATAACTATAACTTAGTAAAACAAGACAAAACATGTACAACCCAAGTCAGTGAATGTAAACAAGACTCTCAGTCATCAACCTGACTTAACAACCACATGAGACATGTCCAAAATCACAACAATAACAATATATGCGACTCCACACACCATTCAAGTAACCCAGACCACCCAAGGATCCCTAAGATATCATCTACAATGTTTAACATGCAATCTCGATCTACACAAGAACCATCCCAACATTTAAACACAATAATCCAGCCACTCATGGACCAACATGTAGTAATTACATCACAAGAAATAAAACCAGTTCACTCATGGAACTAACACTCAGAAGCACAACCAAACATGTATCAGGCATGGTACCCTAGCAAACCATAATAAAACTTGTACCAGGCATGGTACCCGAGCCAATCGATAGATATCCCATACCAGGTGTGGTACCCAAGCCAACCAATAAACTGTACCAGGCATGGTACTCGAGCCAACTGAAAGTCACAGACATTACAACAATCACAACCACAATAAAAACAACCCACACTTGTAAAACCAACAAATATTTAAGACAAGTTCATTGCATGAGATTGACAACTGGATATTATTAACATTCATTACCTTATTCCCTAAAACACGTAATGTACATGCAATACTAATGTAATAGTTAACATGCACACATAACATAATTGGGAAATAATTCAACCATCACCTACCTCGAATCAAGCCCGAATGCTCTACTGGACCAAAGATTTCCCATTTCTTGAAGTTCTAGCTTGATCTTGGTCTAAAAACAATAACATAATACAAAAATCAACCCAAATGGAGTAAATATTCCCAAATTACATCTTAATCCCAAACCTCAAGCCAAACTCATGATCATTCTACCCAACCTAGGGCATTTCCACTAATAATTCACCTAGAACTACCAATTTTTATGATTACACTAGTGAATTACGGTAATATATTCATGAATAAACAAGTTATAAGCAAAACCCAAGGTTTCTACATCTAAAAATCCTTCTTAGACTAGATTTTCATCTTAGGTCAAGCTAAACCCTTCCCAAGGCCTGTAACTATCGATTCTAAGGTATTGAAATCAAAGTACTAGATTAGGGAAATAAATTACTTACCTTTACGAAGAATCTTGGTGGAAAATCAGTAGAAAACTCCCCAAATTGCCTCTTCCCTTCACTAAAACATTCTTGAGATCAAATAAACATTTTTGGAGAATTTCTGCATTTACAGTGACTTATCCCGCTATAGCGGCACCGTCATAGTGGAAGCCACCCGTTATTGCGGGGTTGACCGCCTTTGACTCCCTCTATAGCGGTCATTGCCATAGCAGCGTGTCACCCACTATAGAGGCTGACATGGGACAGAAACTCTAGAATCCTTCCATTTTTTCCTATTTCACAACACACCTTCAAACCTTGACGTTTCAGACCAATCCCTTCATGTCAAGTTTGATATCACGAGTTCTACTCCCCCAAATTCATTTCCAAAAAGTCCTACAGACTCCATAATGTTTTAGCTAATAGAAAATCTAGCTCAAACTTTGACATTTTACCCAATCCATTCCTAGATTGCCCTAGACTTAAACTTGCTCAGATTTCATCCAGACTAGCCTAACCTGAAATTTTCAACTCTCCAACCCGAAAGTTTTCTAACCTATTTTCTTGCATGAATAGATCACCCATAAAAATGGGAAGGATCATTACAACAAAGACAAATTTACCCGTCATTAGTCCCTGAATGATCAACAAGAAAAAAATGAGCTAAAATGAGAAGAAGGTAGTACCTGAATCCTCAAACAAGTGAGGATACTTGTCCCGCATGTCCTTCTCGGTTTCCTAAGTGGTTTCTTCAATCGGATGGTGCTTCCATCAAACCTTTACAAATCTGATTTCCTTCGTCGTCAACTTTTGAACATCCCAATCAAGTATAGCAACCGGCTCCTCCTCATACTAATGGTCCTTATCTAGAAAGACTAAATCCCATTTGATAATATACTCCCCATCCTTATGGTATCTCTTTAGCATGGATACATGGAAAACTAGATGAAATCTGGACAAATTGGACGGCAATTCTAACCTGTAAGCTACTGGACTCACACTTTTGAGAACCTCAAATAGACCAATATACCAGGGGCTAAGCTTACCCCTCTTGCCAAACCTCATTACTCCCTTTATTGGTGACATTTTCAACAGAACCTGTTCACCAACCTGAAATGACATGTCCCTTACCTTATGATCTGCATACTTCTTTTGCTTACTCTGGGCTGCCAATAGCTTGGTTTAGATACCTCTCACTTTCTCCTGATCTTCCTTTACCAAATCAATGCCTTAAGGCTTCACATTACCTACCTCAAACCACCCTATAGGCGATATACATCCCCTCCCATAAAGTGCCTCGAGCAGTGCCATATCAATACTGAAGTGATAACTATTATTGTATGAGAATTTACACAATGGCAGGAACTGATCCCAATGGCCACCAAAGTCAATCACGCATGCTCTCAGCATATCCTCCAGCACCTAAATCATTCTCTCTGACTGACCATCCATCTGAGGATGAAAAGCTATGCTAAAAGTGAACTGGATGCCCAACTTTTCGTGTAACTTTCCCCAGAACTTAGAATTAAACTGCGTACCTCTGTGTGAAATAATGGAAAGTGGCACCCCATGCAACCTCACTATCTCCTTGACATAGATCTTGGCCAACTGCTGGGAGTTGTAATCCACCCCGACCATAATGAAATGAGTTGAATTTGTAAGATTGTCCACGATGACCCAAATTGAATCATATTTTCCCAAGGTCTTAGGAAGACCCACCACGAAGTCCATGACTATCCTTTCCCACTTCTACTCAGGAATGGTCATCCTTTGAAGCAATCCTTCAGGCTTTTGGTGCTCATACTTCACCTGTTGACAATTTTGACAGTTGGACATATATTCAGCTATGTCAAAAAAACTTGTTAGGTGATTTCCCACTCACACGCAAGTGTACGTGGTCATCCAAGTAATATAGACTGGTTAGTCCGGATATCGTACCTAAGAGACTTATGACTTAGTAAATGTTCCACTTTATTCGTATACCGCTAAAATAAACAAGTATGAAAGTAACTAGGATATGAGTTTGTAGTAAGTGAATAATTAAAGTAAAATGACAGAATGAAATGCAGGTAAGTAATGATTTTATCGGTTCCAAGTTTAGAGAGAATTCCAGGGTTACAAATTTATTACGCAATCTTAAGTAGTAGTCACTTGAATCGACTTGTTCGTTCACCTAGTTGTTGATTCCGGGGTTGATGTTACAACTATGGTCTTCCGAGCCTCTAGTTGCCTATTCAAAATAGCATCACAACTACATCATTGAGTGGAGATGTGACATATTATTTTAAAAGCATTTATATTTCTTCCCGTATGAACCAAGCAAGGCGTTCTAGGTATATTCCTATCCTAGTAGCTAACCAACCCTTTATGTTACAAGAGAGAGGTCTTGCTCTTTATATTCCTCGATCTACCTTGTTGATCCTTCTCCCGAGTTCACAACAATGTTATATATTTATCTTAATGGCATCCAAGCATCAAAATACTAAACACAAGAATATAGGAACAACTAATAATGGCAAACAAATAATCAATCCAAATTCACACTAAATATTCATGCGTTTATAGCCGTAACCCCAAAACAAAGGTTCTTAGCCACTCATACTACTCTAAAACAAAGATAATAATGTTTTCATCCAAAGTTATGACTAAGAAACGGAAGAAGAAAGGAAACCTAATGGTGAAATCTATTCTCTACCTTCTGCTCTCCAAAAATATGAGGGAACCCTTCAAAAAACACACAAGGTTCTATTTATAGGGTTTGGAAAATAACCCCTTTTCCTTTTTGGAATCGGACTAGAATAAAGCTGAAATTTTGGTCGAGATGGGGCTGGCGCGGTGCGCCCAGGATGCGCCCAACTTGGGCTCCAACAGTTTCTCCTATGGGGTAGCGTGCCAGCAGTGCGCCATCATGCCCCTGCAGTTGTTTAGGCCTTGGGGCGGCGCGCCAGACGTGCGCTAGGCTGCCCCTCGATGGTCCAAGCCTATTTTCCTCTCTTTACATGCTCCCGAACCTTCCGCTACATTGCATCCATGCTTTCTACATCCGAATTATCTTCCAATGGTCACTTTCCCATGTCATTTCACCTACAAACACCTAATCATGTGTCTTAGTAAAACATATAGCGTTTCAACTCAAAACACACAATATATAGTAAGTAATGCTCTTAAAATATAAGGTAAACATGGGTAAAATATGATAAACGGGCATATAAATATGCCCAAGATCACCACCCCACACTTAAACCTTTGTTCGTCCTCGAACAACTCACTATCATCCATCCTAAGGTTCACCATAAATACCTAAGGAACTTTCCATCCTCACTTGTGAGCGGCTAAACAATTTTTATCATGCTATTGTAGTTCATTTAGCAAGCAACATTCAAACACCATTTTTAGCTCTAAGACCTTTCACTTGAAACAACACACCCTCTATAACTGACTCTTTATTACAATATCGGGCCAACATATCCATGTGTGAACAACGCAAGTAGTAACATTACCAAATACAACTCATGTGTGCCCTCACAATTTAGTATTGCCCCTATTTTCAATCGCACACTGTCATGACCCGATTTCTTGGCCATGATGGCACCTATAACCCCCCAGTAGGCGAACCAATCCCCGTAGCCCAAAATGGTTAGTAATGGGATACTAGCTAACAGTTAAGCAGAAGAAACGAGATAATCGAGCAAAAGCAAAGGAACAAGATTAAAAAATAGATGACAGGAACATATACACATAAGCGAAAGCTAAACTAAACCCCAAAACCTGGTGTCATAGTATAGAGCCAGAACTACATATAAGGAGTACAAACGATCCAAAATAATATACACAGATGTCTCCGAATGGTAATAGAGTACATAAAGCAAAAGATAAATTAAAGCTAAGCTTCGGTCACCAAGAGCTCACCCTCAGTCCAGAATATCACTAAAAACTCCAAGCACGAGTCTCCCACGAGCTAGCGGTGATGACTCACACTAGGATCTGCACCAGAAGATGCAGTGTATAGGGTGAGCACCAAATGCGAAACATAAGGTACCTAGTAGGTATCATAGGCCGACTGGGCACATATAAGATAAAAGAGTAATAACAGACAGAATAGAAATGAGCAGTCACGGTGTTGACACCCAATTTTGTCCCTCCTTTTCGTCATTTTACTCATTCGAGCGTCTATTTTGTTCACAAGGCCAAAAACACTATTTTACTTACTTTTATAAGATTTTGTGTTATTAAATATTATTCACATTTATTTTAGTACTATTTTATTTTATTATTATTATATCAATCTTTAGTTGCAAATGTATTATATTTTATTATTCTCTTGTATTTATCTATTTTCTTTTTTCATAGGTAAGCAAATATTTTAAAGTTATTATTATTATTATTATTATTTTTATAATATTAGTGAATTACTTTTGATTATAAAATATAATTATTGAGTTACTATATTTAATAATATTTTATTTAGTAATTTAGTAGTTACCGATTTTATATATTTTGGTAGAATTTTATTCAATATTGAGCATAAATTTCAAATTCAAATTCTATCAAATCTTTTCATATTAGGAAAAATCCTTCACTATCTTGCCTTTTATGAAAGAATATTACCTCACCAAAATTACTCCAACCAAATCAATATTTTTCCTATCTTTTCTACTCCACATGTGATTCTCTTCCAAAATGACTCCTAATCAAAATGATCTTATCCTGTTTTTTAACCCCTCCTCTAACGTCGCTTTTTCCTTCTTGTGTCTAATACAAATATAAAGGAGGAGGAGCAGCCAGAAGGAGGATATCTACATACACGCACAACAATGGGGACAGCTCACAAAATACTCACCACATCTCACAATTCCTAAGCACAATTAAAAAGGGAGGCTCTCCCTCACGTCACTCTCTCATAGGAAATTACATAGCCAATTTCACTAAGTTTCGCCTTTCTTCCTCCCAATATACACAGCATGGGATAACAACGAGATGGACATAACTCGCGGAACATGGCAAGAATAAGGTTGTTGCTCCAAAGGTTTCATTCCAACTTCTCCTTTGATTCCGTCAATATTCGAGCTTTCAATCCCAGCTCTCGCTTTTCAGTTAAACTGCAGGCAAGTTCTCCTTTATGTCATAATTCATTGTTTCGACTTTGATACCGAAGAAGTAAATTATATAGTTTTCAGCTATTTTTACTATTTTAGTTTAGTCACTCAACAAGTGGCCATAGTCAATTGTCTGATCGTGTGGTGGTGTATTCATAATGTCACCATTGCTTAACTAATTTCTTTCTAATACGACTAATGTTAGTCTTTATCTTTCAGCTTTCGATATGAAATGCATAACGTTCTAATGTTCATATTATAATTGGAAAGCTTTTATAAAGGTTCATCTTTTATCTTACATTTATCTTTGTTACTGTGCTCGATTCATAATATGACACGAATCTATTTGGAGTTATTTCAATTTTCGAATTTCTTGTTACTCAATGTGTGGCTTCATATATAATTGAGAATGCTTTGGTGTGGTTAATTTTCTGTTGCTTTGATTTTGCCATGGGTTAATATTAGTTACTGAAATTTGGTGTTGGATAGAGAAACAATTCATGACATGATATTCCTCGTGAGAATTAGGAGTAAAAATGAAATAAGAATGGTTATTAAGGTGGAAACTTATCTACAACTTGTTCTTGGTTTGGGTTAAGTTTGAATTTCAGTATGTAATTGATCAATTAGTGGTTACAGTGATTGGACTGTTTTGTCAAATTTGTCTTATGTGGCTGCTCTAAATGTGATATAGGATTATATTTTTCTTGAGCTCGTCTTGGATTATCTATAGATCAATTTTCCATGTTTGGTCGAAATTATTATTTTTTCCTCCTTTGACCATGAATTAAACCCATCGAAGTCAAAACTAATGTGTGTAAGTTAGCCGTCGATTTTGCTATTTCAACAGTTAGTTTCTCCTTTACATAAAAGTGATCTCTGTTGATTCACATGTTATCTTTCTATGATGAGATGATAACCTTGAAATGGTAATTATTATGGTAGTCTTGACACTTCGACTTTGAGTAGTTAAACTTTAAGAACAGACATACTCTCATTGTTTGAATGTTTTACATGTACATCACAATGAAATGACGTTGTTCGGAGTTCAACCACGGGAAAGAGAAGAGTCAACGCGCAAAGCAAGCTCAAACGGAGTTAGTCGCCCCCGAGTGGGGACCAGGTACGTTTTGGGAAATGATGACAAAGGAAGGCTATAGCTGACTTCTTGTATGAAGCGCATATATCACTTTATAAAAATAAAGTAACTTGTTACTCCCTTCTCTTGTAATTTTAAGTGTCACTCTTTTAAAAATCTTAAAAAAAAAAAAAACTCGATAACTTTTTAATATTTTGTTTAATGTTAAATATATTTTCATACAATTTGAACGTCAAATTTTTTGTTTTAAAAAAAGTTTTGTATGACTTTGAAATATTAAAATATTTATTTAGTGCTCTGGAATATTTTTACGAATTCTTTAACTCTTGTTTTAAAGAGTTTAAGAGAGTCGATCATACTTATTTAGTGCTTTGGAATATTTTTACGAATTCTTTAAGTCTTGTTTTAAAGAGTTTAAGAGAGTCGATCATACGAAAATAGAATGAAGGGAGTAACATCGCATTGGGCCCGTTCTCAGCCTCGCTATACCTGATCTCACTCTCTCTCTCTCTCTCTCTCACACACACACACACTCACACACACACAAAGACACTCTCTATCTTAACTTTACTATATGGGTTGTCAATTTGTTGTTTATTTTAGTTTCTTATATTATATTTGCCACCAATATTAAGGTGGCATACTCTTTACTAACTATTTTTTTTTGCGAGATTTTATAATTTATGGGATCAGTTAGGATACACTATGCTGAAAGGATAATAATGTAAAGATATTCTTTATTAATTCGACGTTTCGCCAACAAGGTTAGTCTCTATGTTTTCACAATCCTTATGCCCCTGAATATGTAGTTGTGTGCGTATATTAGATTTATTTTGTTATTATATTTTATGTCGTTCGAATGCTTTAAATATTCTGTTTGAAAGCGATCAAGTTAGTTCTCTTTGTCTTGATTGTTAATATTACATTTATTTTATTTTCTCTATTTGATGGCCTGCAAAGCATGATTTAATTAATTATACTTATGAACTTTGTGGTTTTTCTAGTCTCATATGGGTTACCTGTCAAATTTTGCATGTTTATTCACTTTTTCACCTAGATTTATATTAATTGATTAATAACTTTTTCTTAATTTAATAATTTATTTTTAAATAAAGTTTATCTGCTTAATCATAGTCAATTTTGCTTAATAAATTTATCGACCTTCGTTTTATCACATCCCCCACATAAATAACGAATCCGGCAGGGACCGATATTTTTGGACCTCGAAAGGTGCTTAACACCTTCCTTTCGAGGTAACTTGAACCCTTACCCGATTCTTTGGTTGCGTAGACTTAAAATTTAATTTAATTATAATTAGTTAGTATGGTGCCCTAACGCGCCTTAAATTCGTTAGGTGGCGACTCTTCATCCGCTCTTTTATCCAAAAAGAGTTGTCACGTCGATGACCCACTTTTCGCGAGAAAAATGGGGAGCGACAGAATGGCGACTCTGCTGGGGATACTTAGGTTCTAACCATTACGGATTTTGTGTTTATGTGGGATTTTTATGTTACTTTGTTTTTTTTATGATTATTTTCTTGTCGTAATTAATTATTTTCCCTGTCTTTGTTTTTTTCATGTTTAGCATGCTTATTATTTTGTTTATATTTTTTCTCTGTTTAATATTTTATTTTTCATAAATAGTTACTTCCATGCTAAGAGTACTTTCTCTTTTGTGTTTCCTTAAATAATATGTGTATTTTTCATGTTTAGAATGTTTTAATTTGTTTGTGTGTTCAAATAATATATCTAGTCATATATATAGTATTTCTTGAAAAATTATGTGTTTTTGTGTGAGTAATCCTTTATTTGTAAAAAGAATTTCATGCTAAGCTTCCTTTCCTTTTCCCCCCTTTTCTATCTTTTTAAAATAATTCTAGTATGTTTTAATTTTATCATGATCATTGTGTCTTTTCGTATTCTCATTATAAATTTTCTTTGTCCACTAACTTGTTTTCTTAGAAAAAAAAAATACACTTTCTTGTATGTCTCCTTAAATGTGTTTAACATGATTTTCCCTTTATCCTTTCCTCATGTTTTCAATCTCTTTCCTGTCTTCTCCTGTTTGTTCTCATAAACAATTTACCTGTTTCATGTTTAGATTATTATTATTGTTGATATGTGTTTTATGTTTGATTTCTCCTCATCCGCTATATGCTTTTTGGTTTCTCTATTAATTAATTTTTTAATTTTTTTTACTGCTTTTCTTAACTGTTCAATGTGTTACTGCTTTTCCTATATGCTACATGTTACTGCTTTTCATAACTGTCATTCCGCTCATATTTCCCCCACTTGGGAACTTCACACTTTCACACACTATACACGTGAGTTGTGCCTTTGCACTTCTCCAAAATTCTTTCAAATACCCATTTTAGAGAGTTGGCATAGACGTGGGGTGAGCGGATAGTTTTGCTACCGTGTGACCACATGTCTCCTCGCATAGGAAAACCTTTAGTCCGTGTTTATCAAAATCTCAAAAACTTAGTATAGTGCTGTATCTACCCCTTTATATAAGTCATGCATGCATCAGCCATATGTGGTTTGGCTCTAGGAGTCAACCCGCAAAATTAGCAGCCTCCTTATTGTCAAAGGGTTCCCATCAATCCAAAGACAAATAATCATATTATGTGCTAAGTGATCATGACAAATTAATCCAAGCCAGTTTAATATGAAAGAAGTTTAGAAAAGTTTGTTTTGTTTCTCTTTTAGGCTGTAGAATGGAAGGCACACCAGTATTTCCCAACACTAGAATGGTTGTGGGTGTTCCCCACAAATTAAGGAGATGGTGGGAAGATATGAAGAAAGAACATGGTAAAGAGATTCGTCGGTCCTTGGGTTTCCTGACCTCTTTGATTTATGTAGCTCCAGATCGTTATTTGATCAAGGCTTTGTTGCAATTCTGGGACCCTGAAAGGGTCATTTTCAAGTTTAGCGATTTTGAGTTAACACCAACCGTGGAAGAGATTGGAGGGTTCACTGAGTTGCGGTACCAAAATAGAGGGTTGATCTTGCCTCGCAAATAATCTGGGAAAAAGTTTCTGCATCATCTCGGATTGAAAAACAATCTCAAACTAGCTTGTCTGGACTTTGACTGAATTTCTTTGGATTTCCTGTATGAACGTTTTGGTCGCAGGGATGGTCATAAGGTTTTTCAGAAAGAGTTCTCTTGTTCTGCTGAAAAATGGGAAAAGAAGCGACTGAATGCTTTTTCCATAGCCTTGCTAGGCACTCTAGTGTTTCCAAGGGAGAATGGTAAGATTGATACTTGCCTTAGTTCGGTGGTTCAAGCTTTATGGCGCGGTATTGATAATATGGAGGCCACCTTGGTACCCATGATCCTTGCTGAGGTATTTAGGGCATTGTCCAAGTGCTTTAGGGGCAAGAGGTTCTTCGAAGGGTGTAACCTCTTGCTGCAGCTATGGGCCGTTGAGCACTTTTACAAACGGCCCGACTTGATAGACATTTTGACGGGAATGGGAAACAAGATCGACACCCATTCTCAAAGGATGATCATGTTCAATTATCCTGTGGGTACCGAAGATTGGTTTGCTTTTATGAAAGCCCGTTCAGGATATCAGATTCAGTGGAAGTATTCATGGTTACCCGCCCGCACAGCTGTCATAAGAAGCAACGAGCTTTACTACATCGAGCTCATTGGGTTGAAAGGCCTCCAACCTTACGCTCCAGTTCGAGTGCTCTGCCAGTTCGGACGAACCTAAGTCATACCTCTAAGAGCCTACATGGGAGGTTCTGAGCTTGAGTTTGGCTCAAAATATGAAATCCCTAAGGCCAAAGAATTGCTTCAACAATGGGAAGGGTTGATGACTCTAAGCGTGGGCACCGAGCAGGCTTATTGTGCACCCGAATACTATGTAGGGCTTTTGGAAGATGCTGAAGATGTGCGGCTTAGCAAATTGGGACAACCTTATGGATTTGAAGATATAAAAGAGACCACCTGGGCACGAAAGTTGTTGAATCGTCATTATGATATCACTCCTGCAATGTGGGCACAAGTTGATCCAAGATCTCTGAACCAGTACAATGGAGGCTTTTGAATTTTGGATTTTCCCTTGTCATCCCGCTGTCCCCTAGCTCTACTTTATTGTTTTTTTTCATTTCCGCAAAGAATTATAGTAGATCAAAGTTTGATTTAATAAATGGTTTACTTCGTTTATTATCTGACTCTAAACTCCGACTAATATTGAATCTTGGCTTAGATTAAAATGTCATGAATCATATATGTGTCGTTTTAGGCCTACCTCTGGCTCAACGAGGCCCCTTGCATTTAGGACGTTTATTTTTCACAATCAATGTGCTTATCTTTAGAATAAATATCTTACTACTAACTTGGTTTCTGTTGATTTTGTCTTACTCTTACTCCCTTCCCAAAGGTTGATTTGTGCATGCTGGGATATCAGACTAGATCAAAAGGGACTCCTCCTCCTCCTCCTCCGAGTCCAAATCGTGAAAGGAAAGATAAAATGGGTGACAATAGTGCTAGTAAGAGTAAGGAAGTCTCAGAAAGTGTTGGGGGAGACCGTGATGAGCTAATCTTACGAATGGAGCAGAGAATCCTTGACTTACAGGATGAACTGGCGCAAGTTCGTAATTTGGCCAAGTTGTCCTTCACTTTGAACAGTCCTCGTGACCTGACGGTCGAGGACAATACCGCCGCAAAACTCCAAACCATACCCAATGTAACACAACCACAAAATGACTTGCAGCATACTTACGTTTTTCCAAGGACTAGCCAATGTCCTCCACCACAGTATCCTACCCTCTCAGCCCCACAAAACTCCCAAACCACTCCAAATATAGTCCCTACCACGTTCCAGGAAATTATAACCTAAACCCCATATACGTGGAAACTGCTCCATTTGTTCAGCACCAACTTGAGCTAGAGCCTTCAGAAAAAGACCGGTTAATACAAAACATGGTCAAAAAGTTAGAGCAGGTCACCAATAGACTGCAACATATAGAGGGCATTAGAGGGGTGAAGGGTCTGAATTATGAAGACCTGTGTATGCACCCAGACGTTGAATTACCGGAGGGGTACAAACCTCCCAAATTTGAGTTATTCAATGGGACCGGGGATCCCAAAGCGCACTTAAGAATGTACTATGATAAGCTGGTGGGAGTAGGAAGAGATGAGAAAATACGGATGAAGCTGTTCATGAGAAGCCTTACCGGGGAGGCCTTAACCTGGTACATTGAGAAGGATACCAGAAAGTGGTCCAGATGGATAGACATGGCCTCCGATTTTGTAGAAATATTTGGATTCAACATGGACAACACCCCAAATTAGTTTCACATTCAAAACCTGAAGAAGAAGCCTAATGAATTATTTCGGGAATATGCCTTGAGATGGAGAGCTGAAGCGGCCAGAGCCTGACCTCCAATGGACGAGGTTCAAATGAAAGATTATTTTATTCGGGATCAGGAACCACAGTACTATGAAAAGATGATGCTCATCACAGAAAAAAGTTTCGCAGAGATCATCCAGGTTGGGGAAAGACTAGAGGAAGGCATCAAAAGTGGTAGAATTATCAATCTGGAGGCTCTACAGGCTACAAGTAAGTCCCTACAATCTGGCGGAATTGCTAAAAATTGAAAGAAAAAAAAGTGGGGACTGTGATGATGGCATAGGATTTCAAAACCCCACTCATTTCCCAAACGCCTACAACACACCCTCTACTATACCAACAATCTCCATACCCTATCCCTCTTTATCAAATGCCTATATACTCATACCAAATTCCCTCTCACCCCGTTTATAGTGCCCAACCTTCTCAATTCCAATCTCCCCCACCTAATCCAAATTACAGACCCCGAGCCAATTTCGAGAAAAGGCCGGTCAAGCAGTATACTCCTTTGGCTGAACCAATTGCCCAGTTGTATGAAAGATTGAGGGTAGCTGGCCTCATCACTCCCGTTCTCGCTTTACCTGTAGACACTCAGGCCAAATGGTATGACCCTAACAAAGTCTGTGCGTATCATTCAGGGATGAAAGGTTCACTTACTACTGAAGTATGCCGCTCACTGAAGGATCGAATTCAGAAGTTAATTGATACAAAGGTTATTCAGTTGAAAGACCCAGCTCCGAACGTCACCAACAATCCACTCCCAAATCATCAGGTCAACATATTAGAAGTTGGAGAGGTAGTGGATCTGGAAGGCTCTATTTGGGTTATCAAGAAAGAAGGGGATGTCGCGATGATGTCACAAACATCTGCTCCGACACAGTAACAAGTTCTGTTTGAAGTAGAGGTGGCTGCTCCTAAATCCGCATTTACTATATATCGAGCTACTCCAGTTGCTTATGATCCCCATGCAGTACCATGGAATTATAAACGTGATATTTCGGGAAAGACAAAGGTAGCCGAGGCTGACACCGCTCAGGGTGTGACTCGATCTGGCGGAATCTACACGCCTGAAAATCTGGCTCATGGAAGTTCTAGCAAGGGAAAACAACCAGTTGTAGAGGTTGAGGAGAATGGCATTTGGAAGAAGGTACAAGCAAAGGAATATTCTGTTGTAGATAAGCTGAGCAAAACTTCGGCTCAAATCTCTATTTTGTCACTTTTACAGACTTTTGAGCTCCATCAGAAGGCTCTAATGAGGGTTCTTAGCGAGGCTTATGTACCGGCTAATATCACCGGTGGAGAGGTAGCCCATATGGTTGGGCAGGTATTCGAGGCTCATAAAATATCCTTTCACGGGGATGAGCTGCCGCCTCAAGGAAGAGCGCACAATGATTCTTTGCACATCACCATGTAGTATGAGGATAGGGTGATAACAAAGGTATTGATCGATCCAGGCTCTGGTCTAAACATATGCCCCCTCTCCACACTGACAAGGCTAGTGGTTGACACTTCTAAGATTCAGGCTCGGAAGATGAACGTGAAGGCTTTCGACGGCTCTAAAAGAGATACCATTGGGGAAATTACCCTCGATGTATTGATGGGACCTGCCACATTCTCCATTGTGTTCCAAGTAATGGATATCCCAGCTTCGTACAATATGTTACTTGGTCGCCCATGGCTTCATATGGCAGGAGCGGTGTCTTCTACTCTGCATCAATGCCTCAAGTTTAAATGGGACTATCAAGAGGTGGTGGTCCATGGTGAAAAGGGGCACTCTATATATGCAGTGGAAGGAAAAGAGAGATTGGATGGAGAAATGTTCCACACACTGGAAATGGTGGGATTTGTTGAAGAGGGACCATGGTGGAGCAGCACGATCATGAATATGTTGCTTCGCTCAGGGTTCGTACCTAATGGCGGCTTGGGGGCAAATTTGCAAGGCATAATGGAACCAATACAGATACAGTCACAGGAGACCACGTTCGGGTTGGGTTAGCTTGGCACTGCACAAGAGTACAAAGATTGGAAGTCACCCGTGGGCGTATTCTATTATCCTTCGCTAGGACCGATACCGTCATTGCATCAAACTTTTGTCTCTGCGGGATTTCTTGATGATGGTGAAGATGATGTGTTAGAAAGCTTAAGAGGTCTATTTATGACAGAAGAGAGCTGCAATGTCATCATCGATGAGGAGAGAGGAGGAGTTCCTAAACTGAGCAATCAGCCCAAAGCCACTCTCAGCAACTGGACTGCCACTCTTTCTAGGGCCCGCCGATCACTTGGGTAGATGCAGAAGTTTTATTGTTTTCAATAAATAGGCTCGATTTCGAGTTCACTTTCATGCTATTTACTATTTTGAAGGCAGTCAACTTTCTTTAATAAAGGGTTTCTCTTCAGTATATTAATATCCTTTATTTATGTTTTCTTTTCTTTCTTTTTCAGCAAAATTACTTCTAAAAATGTTGAATCAGAGATTGTGACATGTAATGAGACTGTGCAACATAATATAAGTGAACTAGAAGAGGTAGAAGAAGCTGAAATACCGGAAGAACTCGTTAAAAAGGTTGAAGAGTTTGAACATAAACCTAAGGCAAACCTATTGGATACAGAGGTAGTGAACTTAGGGGACTCAGAAGTGGCTAATGAAACGTACATCAGTGTTTACTTATCTGAAAATGAGAAAAAGGGCTACGCCTGGGTTTTGAAAAAACACAAAGACGTCTTTGCTTGGTACTATGCAGATATGACAGGATTGAGCACTTCGATTGTATCCCACAGACTGCCCACTGATCCCTCTTGTCCTCCTGTCAAACATAAACTCAGAAAGTATAAACCTGATCTAAGCTTGAAGATTAAAGAGGAGGTGGCAAAGCAAGTTAAGGCTGGAATCATTCGAGTAACTGAATATCCGACTTGGCTAGCTAATATCGTACCTGTTCCCAAGAAGGATGATAAGGTCAGAGTCTGCGTTGACTACAGGGATCTTAACAGAGCCAACCCTAAGGACAATTTTCCACTCCCTAATATACACATCTTGATCGATAACTGTTCCAAGCATGAAACACAATCATTCGTGGATTGCTTTGCCAGTTATCATCAGATTAAGATGCATGAGGAGGATGCTGAGAAAACTGCTTTCATTACACCCTGGGGGTTTATTGTTACAAGTTTATGCCTTTCAGGTTGAAAAATGCTGGAGCTACATACATGAGGGCTATGACTACCATTTTTCATGACATGATCCACAAGGAAATTAAAGTTTATGTGGATGATGTTATCGTCAAATCCAAGAAGGGTTCGAGTCATTTGGACGATCTCGAGAGGTTCTTTAATAGGCTTCGGAAGTACAATCTGAAGTTGAACCAGGCAAAGTGTGCCTTTGGAGTCCCTGCGGGAAAATTATTGGGTTTTATCGTCAGTCGTCGCGGAATAGAGTTGGACCCGACCAAAATCAAAGCCATCAAAGAGCTTCCGCCACCAAAAAATAAGAAAGAGGTAATGAGTTTCTTGGGCCGCTTCAACTACATCAGTCGCTTCATAGCCTAATCCACTATCATCTGTGAGTCGATTTTCAAGTTATTGAAAAAGGATGCTGCCATAAAATGGACGTCAGAGTGTCAGCAAGCGTTTGAAAAAATCAAGGATTACCTATCTAATCCTCCTATATTAGTCCCTCCTGAGCCAGGTAGGACACTACTGTTGTATTTATCTGTGATGGATAATACTTTCGGTTGTATTCTGGGGCAGCATGATGAAACAGGGAAGAAGGAGCAGGCAATCTATTACATGAGTAAGAAGTTCACATCATATGAGGCTCGTTACTCTTTGCTGGAGCGCACGTGTTGTGCATTAACTTGGGCAGCCCAAAAGTTGAGACATTACCTCTCAGCATATACTACTTACTTGATCTCGAGAATGGATCCACTAAAGTACATCTTCCAGAAGCCTATGCCTACCGGGAAACTGGCTAAATGACAAATTTTGTTGAGTGAATTTGACATAGTTTATGTCACTCAGAGGGCCATGAAAGCACAGGCATTGGCAGATCACCTGGTCGAGAATCCCGTAGATGATGGATACGAACCCTTGAAAACTTATTTTCCTGATGAGGAAGTGGAATTTATGGGAGAGGACATATCCGAAATATACGATGGTTGGAGGATATTCTTTGATGGAGCTGCGAACTTCAAAGGGGTAGGTATTGGAGCTGTTTTGATCTCAGAAACTGGACAACATTATCTGGTATCAGCCAAACTTAGGTTTCCTTGCACCAACAATATGGCTGAATATGAATCTTGCATTTTGGGGCTTCGACTAGCCATTGACCTGAATGTCCAAGAGGCATTGGTAATTGGGGACTCAGACCTGTTGATTCATCAAGTATTTGAGGCATGGGCTGCCAAGAACAGGAAACTCCTGCCATACATAGATTGCATACAAAAATTGTGCAAGAGGTTTGTCAAGATAAAATTCAAACATGTTCCGCGAATCCAGAATGATGATGCTTTGGCCACTTTGTCTTCTATGATACAATATCCGAACAAGAATTATATTGATCCCATCCCTATTCATACTCACGAGCAGCCTGCATATTGTTTCCATGTCGAAGAGGAGTTAGATGGCAAGCCATGGTATGTTGATATCCAGAGATACTTAAAAAATGGAGATTATCCGGAGAATGCCACAAGTATTCAAAAGCGCACTATTCAGAGGTTAGCTAACCAATTCTTCTTAAGCGGAGAAATCTTGTACAAGAGGACTCCTGATTTAGGACTGCTGAGGTGTGTTGATGTTAGAGAAGCTTCTAGTTTGATTGAAGAAGTCCACGCTGGAACTTGCGGCCCTCACATGAACGGATTTACCTTGGCCAAGAAAATACTGAGATCCGAGTACTTTTGGTTGACTATGGAGACGGATTGCATTCGTTATGTGCAAAAGTGTCACCAATGCCAAACGCATGCCGACATGATTCGAGTTCCTCCCAACGAATTCCATGTCACCATCTCTCCTTGGCCATTTGCAGCTTGGGGTATGGACGTTATTGGTCCTATCGAACCTGCCGCATCCAACGGACATAGGTTCATTCTTGTTGCTATTGATTATTTCACCAAATGGGTCAAGGCTACTTCACATAAGTCTGTCACAAAGAAGGTTGTAGCTGATTTTGTCCGAGATCATATTATCTGTCGATTTGGAGTTCCTGAGTCAATTATTATAGATAATGGCACCAATCTCAACAGTGATCTGATGAAAGCAACGTGTGAGCAGTTCAAGATCAACCATCGAAACTCTACAGCCTATAGGCCACATATGAATGGAGCAGTTGAGGCTGCGAACAAAAACATAAAGAGGATATTGCATAAGATGATTGACAATTACAGACACTGGCACGAGAAGCTACCCTTCGCATTGTTGGGATATCATACTACGATGAGGACTTCTACATGGGCCACTCCTTATCTTTTGGTTTATGGTACTGAAGCTGTGATACCTGCTGAAGTGGAGATACCTTCTCTAAGGATCATTCAGGAAGCAGAACTAAGTGATGCTGAATGGGTGTGAGGTAGAATGGAACAACTGACACTCATTGATGGGAGGAGAATAAATGCAATTTGTCACAGTCAACTCTATCATAATAGAATGGCCAAAGCTTTCAACAAGAAGGTCAGACCAAGGCATTTTACACCGGGGCAACTTGTCCTAAAACGGATCTTTCCAAATCAAGACGAGGCAAAAGGAAAATTTGCACCAAATTGGCAAGGTCCTTACATGGTCCATCGGGTTCTGACAGGAGGAGCACTCGTACTAGAGGAAATGGACGGTGAAGTGTGGCCCAAGCCTATCAATTCCGACGCTGTCAGATGATACTTCATCTGAGAAGTTAAGAGAAAGTTATTTCTGTTATGCTTCCTTACCTTGTAATTGGAACTATGTTTGACCTGATTCCCGTTTAAGAGGGATACGTAGGCGCTCCTATGGAGTTTGGTCTTATCATAATAAAACCCTTCGTTTTCCCTTTATCAAGCACTATAACTGGGGCAGAATTTTTGAGAGGATCTCAAAAATTCCATCTGAAAAGTATAACCATGAATCGTAAGACTGGCGACCGCTCATTCTACAAAAATTTCTAGCCGAAAGACAAGTTCTACACTGGGGCAGAAATTTTTGAGAGCCCTCAAAAATTTCATCGGAGCTGCACTCCAAACACAAAGATGATAAGATGTTGTGATGTCTCAAAGCATGTCACGGTTTATGATTCAACAAAATTTTGTTTTTTTTAACATTTCCCTTCCCTTTTCAAAGAAAGTTATTTCAAAATATGATTTCAAAGCTTATTTATTTAGTTGCTCGAGCGAGTGCCCGAAGTGAGTGAAACAACCCGCAGACACATAACAAGGATGGACAGATTCACCCAAGAGCAGATGCACAAATCAACCTCCCCTTTTTACAAATTAACAAATTTTCTTTGAACGCAGAATTAGCAGGTACAAATCTGAGAATTGTCTCAGCAGCATCAAGACAAACACCTTCACTAAAATATGGCAAGAAAGCTAAGCTACTCTATCTCCTCAAAAAGGAATTGCATTAAGCCCGACAATTACATTTTGCCCGAGAATTATATTTGGCCCGAGATTGCATTATGCCCGAGATGACTTTGGCCCGGGGTTGCATTTGAGCCTGAGAATTGCATTTGGCCCGAGAATTGCATTTGGCCCGAGATTGCATTATGTCCAAGATGACTTTGGCCCGAGATTGCATTTGGCCCGAGAATTATATTTGGCCCGAGAATTATATTTGGCCCGAGACTGCATTTGGCCCGAGAATTGCATTTTGGCCCGAGAATTATATTTGGCCCGAGAATTATATTTTGCTCGTGACTGCATTTGGCCCGAGAATTGCATTTGGCCCGAGCTTGCGTTAAGCCTGAGAATTACATTTGGCTCGAGAATTATATTTACCCGAAAAATACATTTGAGCCCGAGATTGCATTTGGCCCGAGATTGCATTATGTACGAGATTGCATTGTGCTCGAAAATTACGAATTGCATTGAGCCCGAGAATTGCACTGCACCCGAGAAATGCATTTGAGACCGAGATCGCATTTGGCCCGAGAATTACATCAAGCCCGAGAATTTTGATTGAGCCCAAGATTGCATTTGGCCCGAGAATTGTATTGTGCCCGAGATTGCATTTTGGCCCGAGAATTGCATTGTGCCCGAGATTGCATTGAGCCCGAGATCGCATCGAATCACAACAAGCTACCATGGAACAAATTATTCAGAAGCTACCAAACTCATGCTATGCCACTCAAAACAGATACACTTTCTTTAATTTCTGCTTATCATGCTCCGAAGGCGTCATAGTCTAAAGGCATCATTTTCATGGCCTGCGGACATCATTTCATGGCCTAAGGATTTACTTTCTGCTTATCATGCTCCGAAGGCGTCATCGTCTAAAGGCATCATTGTCACGGCCCGCGGACATCATTTCATGGCCTGAGGATTAAATTTTACGTATCATGACCCTGAGATATCATCGCTAAAGACATCATTTTTACCGTCTTAAGTTCCATGGTCTTAAAAGGAACTTGCATCATGTTTTACTTTATTTTTATTTAAATGTTAATCTTTTATGAAATTGCAGCCACCGAAAGCTGAACAAGCCAAGAAACGAGATTAACCATCGTCTTCGCTTCCAAAACACAACCTTTCTTATCCTTATATCACCAACACTGTACCGTTGCTCGCGTCCTATTCTCAGCTAATCGTTTAAATCTCATCAACTCGTGCCCACTGCGTCTTCGTGCGGAATTTCAGTCGTATATCTTCTTTAGAATCCTCGTTCATTTCTAAATCTAGAACTACACACGGCCTGATTCTCATAATACTCGAGGTATGTAGGCGACTTGAAACTGAAGTCTCGGCACAATGTTTTCACAACTCCCTTTTTGTTCTTTCGATTTCAAAAGAATCATCCTTTCAGTCGGACAAAATTGGCTATTATGTCAACGTTCCTTGCCCGATAATTCATCCTTCATTCTCGAGCAAGGAAGGGGCAGCTGTTGACACTCAATTTTGTCCCTCCTTTTCGTCATTTTACTCATTCGAGGGTCTATTTTGTTCACAAGGCCAAAAACGCTATTTTTACTTACTTTTAGAAGATTTTGTGTTATTAAATATTATTCACATTTATTTTAGTACTATTTTATTTTATTATTATTATATCAATCTTTAGTTGCAAATGTATTATATTTTATTATTCTCTTGTATTTATCTATTTTCTTTTTTCATAGGTAAGCAAAATTTTTAAAGTTATTATTATTATTATTATTATTATTATTATTATTATTATTATTATTATTATTATTATTATTTTTAAAATATTGGTGAATTACTTTTGATTATAAAATATAATTATTGAGTTACTATATTTAATAATATTTTATTTAGTAATTTAGTAGTTACCGATTTTATATATTTTGGTAGAATTTTATTCAATATTGAGCATAAATTTCAAATTCAAATTCTATCAAATCTTTTCATATTAGGAAAAATCCTTCACTATCTTGCCTTTTATGAAAGAATATTACCTCACCAAAATTACTCCCACCAAATCAATATTTTTCCTATCTTTTCTACTCCACATGTGATTCTCTTCCAAAATGACTCCTAATCAAAATGATCTTATCCTGTTTTTTACCCCCACCTCTAACGTCTCTTTTTCCTTCTTGTGTCTAATACAAATATAAAGGAGGAGGATCAGCCAGAAGGAGGATATCTACATACACGCACAACAATGGGGACAGCTCACAAAATACTCACCACATCTCACAATTCCTAAGCACAATTAAAAAGGGAGGCTCTCCCTCACGTCACTCTCTCATAGGAAATTACATAGCCAATTTCACTAAGTTTGGCCTTTCTTCCTCCCAATATACACAGCATGGGATAACAACGAGATGGACATAACTCGCGGAACATGGCAAGAATAAGGTTGTTGCTCCAAAGGTTTCATTCCAACTTCTCCTTTGATTCCGTCAATATTCGAGCTTTCAATCCTAGCTCTCGCTTTTCAGTTAAACCGCAGGCAAGTTCTCCTTTATGTCATAATTCATTGTTTCGACTTTGATACCGAAGAAGTAAATTATATAGTTTTCAGCTATTTTTACTATTTTAGTTTAGTCACTCAACAAGTGGCCATAGTCAATTGTCTGATCGTGTGGAGGTGTATTCATAATGTCACCATTGCTTAACTAATTTCTTTCTAATACGACTAATGTTAGTCTTTATCTTTCAGCTTTCGATATGAAATGCATAACGTTCTAATGTTCATATTATAATTGGAAAGCTTTTATAAAGGTTCATCTTTTATCTTACATTTATCTTTGTTACTGTGCTTGATTCATAATATGACACGAATCTATTTGGAGTTATTTCAATTTTCGAATTTCTTGTTACTCAATGTGTGGCTTCATATATAATTGAGAATGCTTTGGTGTGGTTAATTTTCTGTTGCTTTGATTTTGCCATGGGTTAATATTAGTTACTGAAATTTGGTGTTGGATAGAGAAACAATTCATGACTTGATATTCCTCGTGAGAATTAGGAGTAAAAATGAAACAAGGATGGTTATTAAGGTGGAAACTTATCTACAACTTGTTCTTGGTTTGGGTTAAGTTTGAATTTCAGTATGTAATTGATCAATTAGTGGTTACAGTGGTTGGACTATTTTGTCAAATTTCTCTTATGTGGCTGCTCTAAATGTGATATAGGATTATATTTTTCTTGAGCTCTTCTTGGATTATCTATAGACCAATTTTCCATGTTTGTTCGAAATTATTATTTTTTCCTCCTTTGACCATGAATTAAACCCATCGAAGTCAAAACTAATGTGTGTAAGTTAGCCATCGATTTTGCTATTTCAACAGTTAGTTTCTCCTTTTACATAAAAGTGATCTCTATTGATTCACATGTTATCTTGCTATGATGAGATGATAACCTTGAAATGGTAATTATTATGGTAGTCTTGACACTTCGACTTTGAGTAGTTAAACCTTAAGAACATACATACTCTCATTGTTTGAATGTTTTACATGTACATCACAATGAAATAACGTTGTTTGGAGTTCAACCACGGGAAAGAGAAGAGTCAACGCGCAAAGCAAGCTCAAACGGAGTTAGTTGCCCCCAAGTGGGGACCAGGTACGTTTTGGGAAATGATGACAAAGGAAGGCTATAGCTGACTTCTTGTATGAAGCGCATATATCACTTTATAAAAATAAAGTAACTCGTTACTCCCTTCTCTTGTAATTTTAAGTGTCACTCTTTTAAAAATCTTAAAAAAAAAAAAAACTCGATAACTTTTTACTATTGTGTTTAATGTTTAAATATATTTTCATACAATTTGAACGTCAAAATTTTTGTTTTAAAAAAAGTTTTGCATGACTTTGAAATATTAAAATATTTATTTAGTGCTCTGGAATATTTTTACGAATTCTTTAAGTCTTGTTTTAAAGAGTTTAAGAGAGTCGATCATATGAAAATAGAATACAGGGAGTAACATCGCATTGGGCCCATTCTCAGCCTCGCTATACCTGATCTCACTCTCTCTCTCTCTCTCTCACACACACACACAAAGACACTCTCTATCTTAACTTTACTATATGGGTTGTCAGTTTGTTGTTTATTTTAGTTTCTTATATTATATTTACCACCAATATTAAGGTGGCATACGCTTTACTAACTATTTTTTTTTGCGTGATTTTATAATTTATGGGATCAGTTAGGATACACTATGCTGAAAGGATAATAATGTAAAGGTATTATTTATTAATTCGACGCTTCGCCAACAAGGTTAGTCTCTATGTTTTCACAATCCTTATGCCCCTGAATATGTAGTTGTGTGCGTATATTAGATTTATTTTGTTATTATATTTTATGTCGTTCGAATGCTTTAAATATTCTGTTTGGAAGCGATCAAGTTAGTTCTCTTTGTCTTGATTGTTAATATTACATTTATTTTATTTTCTCTATTTGGTGGCCTGCAAAGCATGATTTAATTAGTTATACTTATGAACTTTATGGTTTTTCTAGTCTCATATGCGTTACCTGTCAAATTTTGCATGTTTATTCACTTTTTCACCTAGATTTATATTAATTGATTAATAACTTTTTCTTAATTTAATAATTTATTTTTAAATAAAGTTTATCTGCTTAATCATAGTCAATTTTTCTTAATAAATTTATCGACCTTCGTTTTATCACATCCCTCACATAAATAACGAATCCGGCAGGGACCCACATTTTTGGACCTCGAAAGGTGCTTAACACCTTCCTTTCGAGGTAACTTGAACCCTTACCCGATTCTCTGGTTGCGTAGACTTAAAATTTAATTTAATTATAATTAGTTCGTATGGTGCCCTAACGCGCCTTAAATTCGTTAGGTGGCGACTCTTCATCCGCTCTTTTATCCAAAAAGAGTTGTCACGTCGATGGCCCACTTTTCGCGAGAAAAATGGGGCGCGACACATGGAAATCAATGAAAAAGTACACAGGAGCTGGCCCAGAGGGAAGACAACAGAACAACATACAAAGCTAGCAAGTAGAATATATACACACATGCACATGTGAAGGTAAGAAAAGACGCACCTGAGATCCTTGCAAAAACAGTATATACATAATAAGTTCTAGAAATGGATGGTATACCGGTAATCTCAAGTATAAGTAAAGGAGAGCAAAGAGTAGAAATAGACATACTCGGAAAAGCAGAAATCAAAGATCGAACTAACCATATCAATCTCAAATCCAGAAACCAACAACCTAGCCGTAATAGGGAATAATTCCGTAAATAAATAACAAGAGTCTACCTACAGTCCCTCGGCCGCCCATACAACCGAGGAACACAAACAAGTGAAAACAAATCCTACGACATCCCATACTACCGAAGCGTACAATCAACAAACAGAAAACAAGGGTGGAGCCTCAAACAATGAATGATATGATGCATGAATATCTCAGGTGAAATGATATCTCTGTATGTACCCCCTCTGGTGCCGATCGGGCCCAGCAGGTGGGTTCCATGGAAGGACACTTCCCGTATACCTCTACTCCGCCGTATACCCTCCCTCTGGCACACACAACCCAACGCCCCAGGCCCGAAGCGGCAAGGTCCATGGAGGTCCCGGACCCCATACTAAAACTCAGTATCAAGACATGTCATCCGGAAGCAAGTCTAAGTTCAAGATACAGACCCAATCTCGAATATGCATGCCCAGACCCTGTCTAGGACTAAAGTAGTGGGAAAATATCTCAAAAACCTCTCCAAGGGTGCCCGGGCATAACCGGGTCTAAACAGTAAAAAGTCATCTCAAGTGCTCGGTCCGCCCGAGGTTAAAACCATCCCAATTTAATAATAAACTCAACTAGCACCCCGGCCCTGCCGAGTCTAGCACTAATGGTAAAACTGGTGAGAGAAATCATAATTTGTCCTTCTTTTACCCCAAGAAGATTCACAAGTTAAATCAAACCATTTCTTATTTATTTCCATTGAAAATGGCCCCCCGGGGCCATGCAAGGTTTAGAAAACAATTTCAGTAGGTCCGAAGCCAAAACCGTAGTAAAACATGGATAAAACCTCTTTATATGCATGGAAATGGTATGAACAAACACAATAGCTGCCCAACAGCTCACAATCAACCTATCGACCCTGCACAGGCCCACAACTACTCAGCAAGCATAACCAGCCTAGAAGGATATTTCTATGTCCGGGACTAGCGGACATTTCCAATAACCCATCTTCTATGTTCTAGAGTCAACAAAGCCTCACAGGACCACAAGGGTAAATAAAACGTATCGGCAAGTACTACAAGCATCGGGGGAAGAAAAGTAGGCAGATGAGAATAAAGAGGTCAAGTTCTATGGTACCAACCTAATAATCCAACCCAAAGATGCCAGCTAGTACAATTTTATCCGATATATGTTAAGTCTAGGGAGTTTAGATCGTAACCTACCTATCGTTCGACGACAAACTGCTAGAACGATGATGTCGAAACTGGAACCACTCCGAGAAGCTCCAAAATAAAATCCAACTCAAATTCGAGCTTGAATAACTTGATGTAGAAATTGACGATCAAATATTGCGTCAAAGGATTTTTTTCACGAAATTATTTCAAGGTACAACATCACGTATAGAAAGTAACAAGCTGTGAATTGTAATTTAGCTTGTTATTTGTAAAAAGAGAGTGAAAGAATTAAAGGCATATATGACACAGATCACCTTTTGGTAGAAAAAGAAAAGAATAAGGAGGACCCTTCTATCCATATATGCGTACAGAAGCTCATAAATGTGTAGCTCTTATTATTCATTAAAACATATGTAAATTAAATAGTGAAAAAGTGATGAATTGAGGCCACCTGTTAGTGATTCTATGTGTTGGACTATTCCTCCACTTCCACGTGGAAGTGGAGGTGTTTAACACCTCATCATCTTTTATTCCATTATTTACGCATTTGGTATTATATAGGTTCGTGGTAAAATAAATATAACTTTTTGAATAAACCACAATTAATAAAAAATTATTTCAAATAAAACTTATTATATTATAATAATAATTTTTTAACATAACTAAATTTACTATCTCCGTTAAAATATTAACAACTTATAAACCTCTTGTAAAATAAATACATACAAATACATAATAACAAAAGTATTTTTCCATAAATATTTAAAATATATTTTTTTTAGAAAGATAAAACTTTTTACCAAATACAACTTTCAAATCAAATATTTTCAAGTACGAGCGATGTTAATAAAATTCTCAAACTTAGGCTCACAAGCCTTTGATACGGGACGAAGGTTAAGGTCATTCGACCGCAAATCACTACCGCACGATTTCGATACTCAGCTCCTAAGACTCAGCTCTAAAATAGGGAATTGGCCATAAAGACCAACCGAACGGCCAGGTCACCGAACCACCGGTCCCAGCAAGCCATAAATGACTTGGGGCCACTACAGAAAAGCTCTAACAGTACAAGGAAAGCGTATACGCAAAAATGACCGGAAGAGTCATTACATCATCCACTACTAAAAAAGACTTACGTCCTCGAAAGTCAATGACAAGAAAGTACCTGAAGGCTCAAACAACTGTAGATACTACGCCCACATATCTCTCTCGGTCTCCCAGGTAATCTCCTCAACTGGATGGTCCCTCCACTGAACCATAACAACCGGGATCTACGAAGACCTCAATCTCCTGACATCTCTGGCCAAAATAGCTACCGTCTCCTCAAAAAAGACTAAACTCTCATCCAACTGAACTGAATCCCACTGTAACACATGAGACTCGTCTGGAACATACCGTCGCAACATCGATACATGGAAAACCAGGTGCATAGCTGAAAACATCGGAGGAAAAGCTAATATGTATGCAATACTACCAGCCCTCTGAAGAATCTCAAATGGCCCAATATACCTGGGGCTAAGCTTGCCCTGCCTCCCAAATCTAATTACGCCCTTCATGGGCAATACACGGAGGAACACTAAGTCACCAACACTAAACTCCAAGGCACGAAGCCTATGATCAGCATAACTCTTCTGCCTGCTCTGAGCTGCCCGAAGTCTGTCTTGAATCACTCGGACTTGGTTTAAGGAATCTCGAAGCAAATCTGTACTCTATAGCCTAGACTCAAAACCATCAAACCAACCAACCGACAATCTGCAACGCCACCATACAAAGCCTCAAAAGGTGCCATGCCAATAGTCGAATGAAAACTATTATTAAAAGCAAACTTTGCCAAATGCACAAACTGATCCCAAGAATCTCCAAAGTCAAGAACACAGGCCCGAGGCATGTCCTCCAGAATCTGAATAGTCCTCTCGGACTGGCCATCTGTCTGAGGGTGGAAAGAAGTACTAAGATGAACCTCTGTACCCAACTCTCGCTGAATAGCCCTCCAGAACTAAGATGTGAACTGAGTGCCGCGGTCTGAGATGATAGAAGCTGGGACCCTGTGCAACCGAACAACCTCCCGAAGGTAAATCTGAGCTAACCTCTCTACACTATAAGTAGTCTAAACCGGCAAGAAGTGCGCTGACTTAGTCAGCTGATTAATAATCACCCAAATAGAGTCGACCGCCCTAGAAGTGCGTGGCAAACCAACTATGAAATCCATAGTAATCCCTTCCCACTTCCACTCAGGAATGGGGAGTCACTGCATCAAACCACCAGGTCTCATGTGCTCGAACTTAGCCTGCTGACCGTTCAAGCACCAAGATACAAACTCCGCTACATCCCGCTTCATACCACTCCACCCGTAAAGATGCCTCAAATCTCTGTACATCTTGGCTGCGCTAGGATGGATGGAATACCTAGAACAATGTGCCTTACGGAGAATCAACTGAATCAAATCACCAACCCTCGGAATGCAAAGACGGCTATCAAACCTCAGAACCCCATCTGAATCTAGAGTAGCTCGACTAGCCTCACCCTGAACAAACCTGATCACGAAGTTCACACAACCGCTGATCCTCAAACTGACGGCTTTGAATCTGATCAATCAAAGTAGAACAAACATCGACACTGGTGAGAACTCTGCTAGGATCCGACTAGTCAAACCTAACCAAATGGTTAGCCAAGGACTGGATGTCCAAGGCCAACGGTCGCTTTAAAACTGAAAAAGAAGTTAGGCTACACATACTCACCGCCTTCCGGCTCAAGGCATCTGCTACCACGTTTGCCTTGCCTGGATGATACAAAATAGTGAAGTCATAGTCCTTCAGTAGCTCGACCCATCTCCTCTGCCTTGAGTTCAGCTCTCGCTGACTCGTGATATACTAAACACTACGGTGATCAGTGAAGATCTCACAGTGAACTCCATATAGGTAATGCCTCCAGATCTTGAGCGCGAAAACTACCGCTGCTAACTCCAAGTCATGGGTGGATTAATTGCGCTTGTGAACCTTCAGCTTCCTCTATGCATATGCTATCACTCGACCCTGCTGCATCAACACATAACCAAGACCAACCCCGAAAGCATCACAATACACGGAGAAGCTCTGACCGTCAACTGGCAAAGTCAAAACTGGAGCTGAAGTCAATAAGGCCTTAGGCCTCTGAAAGCTATCCTCGCACTGATCTGACTACTGAAATGGGACATCCTTCCTAGTCAGCATAGTCAAGGGTGCTGCTATGGAAGAAAATCCCTGAATAAACCGTCTGTAGTAACCTGCTAACCCAATAAAGTTGCGTACCTCAGTAACAGTAATAGGTCTAAGCCAATCACAAACCACTGAAATCTTTCCTAGATCAACCCTAATCCCATCCTTAGACACCACATGCCCTAGGAATGCAACTGACTCAAGCCAAAACTCGCACTCTGGGAACTTGGCATAAAGCCGATGATCTCTCAAAGTCTGGAGTGTAACCCTCAAGTACTGCTTATGATTATCTCTACTCTGCGAGGATACCAAGATGTAATCTATGAAAACTATCACAAATGAGTCCAAATACGGGCCAAGCACCCTATGCATCAAGTTCATAAAGGTTGCGGGGGCATTAGTCAACCCAAAAGACATCACCAGAAACTCATAATGGCCATAACATGTCCTGAATGCTGTCTTAGGGATGTCCTCTGCCCTAATCCTCAACTGATGATAGTCGGACCTCAAATCAATCTTAGAAAACATGGCTGCACCCTGAAGCTGATCAAATAAGTCATCAATCCTTGGCATCGAATACATATTTTTCACTTTCACCCTATTCAGTTGTCGATAATCAATACACATCCGCATCGACCAATCCTTCTTCTTCACAAACTGAACAGAAGCACCCCAAGGCGACACACTCGGTCTAATAAGCCCCTTAGCTAACAGATCATAGAGCTGCTCCTTAAGCTCCCTCAACTCAGCAGGAGCCATACGGTAAGGAGAAATAGAAATGGGCTTGGTGCCCGACTCTAACTCAATAGCAAAATCAATATATCTCTCAAGTGAAAGGCCTGACAGTCGGTAGGAAAACCATTTAGGAGGTCTCTAACCACAGGAACAGACTCAGGAGACGAAGGGTCAACACTAACATCTCGGACATATGCTAGATAAGCTAAACACCCAAGGGAAATCAACTTCCTAGCTCGAAGACAAGAGATGATCCCAGACGGTGCATGGCTAACAGAATCCTGCCACATAATCAGGGATACACCGGGCACGGTTATGGTAACGGTCTTGGAATAATAATCCAAAACCACACGGTGAGGAGATAACCAGTCCATGCCCAGTATTACATCAAAATCTAACATATCGAGTATCATCAAATCACCCCAAGTCTCAAAATCACCAACATATATCACACAGGATCTCACAATCTCATCCACTATTAAAGAATCTCTTACTGGGGCCAAAACAGAAATAGGAACAGATAATGGCTCACTAGCCAACCCCAAACAAGGAAGAAAGTAGGCAGATACATATGAACAAATGGATCCAGGATTAAATAAAGCATAAGCTAGTCGACGACATACAAAAATCATACATGTGATCACAGCATCCGAGGCCTCTGCCTCCGGTCTCCTAGGGACCACATAAAATTGACGATGACCACCACTTGACCGACTGCCATCCCTATCACCTATCCTACCATGCTGGGCACCACCTCTACCCTGACCACCACCCCCTCTAATCGGAGGTTAAACTGCTCATAAAGGCTTGGCCGGCTGAACTATACCCTGCTAGGGGCAATCTCTAGCAAAATGAGCAATCACACCACAAGTAAAACAAGCCCCTGATGACCTACTCGATCGGGATAAACCAGCAGATCCTGTATGGCCACCATGGCCTGATGCCCCAAAAGTTGTACCCCTCAAAGACTGGCCGCTATATCCCTGCTGGCTACTCCGCCCCTGCTCAAACTAAGACCCACCAGAAGACTGAAGTGAAGCCTAAACCGATTGACCAAACTGACCCTGGTGTTGTTGTGGTTGATAACCTTGGCCCCACTGACCTGTACCTCTACTACCATGATGAGAACCATTGTAGCCGCCCTAGTGATGGGACCTCTTATCCCTAGCCCCTGGGATCATGACGGTGCAAATCCTCTATGGTACGAGCATAATCTATGATAGTATGAAATGATCAACCACCGGCAACTAATATTTCAGATGGCTACCTAAGCCTTGTCTGCAACCCCCAAACAAACCTATGGACTCTACCAGGCTCTGTAGGCATGATCACAGCCCTAGATGGAGCAAGCTAGTAGAAGCGGGTCTCGTATATAGATACGGTCATAGAACCCTGGATAAGTTATGTAAACTGCTCTCGTACGAACCATCCATGGGAGAATGAACTAGAATAAGCGAGATTTTAAGAAACTTTCAAGGATAAGACGCACGACATTGAGGCGATAAGAGAGTAATATTTTCTATGATGTCACTATAGCCTCCTGAAGATTGAGTACGGACGTCTCCTCCCTGATCTGCAGGACTCTACTAGACATTGGCTCCTACACCGATGACACTAGTGAACCGAGGCTCTGATACCAAGATGTCATGACCCAATTTCTTGGCCATGATGGCACCTACAACCCCCAGTAGGTGAACCAATCCCCGTAACCTAGAATGGTTAGTAATGGGCTACTAGCTAACATTTAAGCAGAAGAAATGAGATAATCGAGCAAAAGCAAAGGAACAAGATTAAAAAATAGATGACAGGAACATATACACATAAGCGAAAGCTAAACTAATCCCAAAAACTTGGTGTCATAGTATAGAGCCAGAACTATATATAAGGAGTACAAACGATCCAAAATAATATATACAGATGTCTCCGAATGGTAATAGAGTACATAAAGCAAAAGATAAACTAAAGCTAAGCTTCGGTCGCCAAGAGCTCACCCTCAGTCCAGAATATCACCAAAAACTCCAAGCACGAGTCTCCCACGAGCTAGCGGCGATGACTGACACTAGGATCTACACCAGAAGATGCAGTGTGTAGGGTGAGCACCAAATGCGAAGCATAAGGTACCCAGTAGGTATCATAGGCCGACTAGGCACATATAAGATAAAAGAGTAATAACAGACAGAATATAAATGAGCAGTCACGGAAATCAATGAAAAAGTACACAGGAACTGGACCAGAGGGAAGACAATAGAACAACATACAAAGCTAGCAAGTAGAATATATACACACAGGCACATGTGAAAGTAAGAAAAGACGCACCTGAGATCCTTTCAATGAATGAATGATATGATGCATGAAGATCTCAGGTGAAATGATATCTCTGTATGTACCCCCTCTGGTGCCGATCGGGCCCAGCAGGTGGGTTCTATGGAAGGACACTGCCCGTATACCTCTACTCTATTGTATACCCTCCATTTGGCACACACAACCCAAATCCCCAGGCCTGGAGCAGCAAGGTCCATGGAGGTCCCGGACTCCATACTAAAACTCAGTATCAAGACATGTCATCAGGGACGGAGGTCCATGGAGGTCCCGAGCGATGTTAATAAAATTCTCAAACTTAGGCTCACAAGCCTTTGATACGGGACGGAGGTTAAGGTCATTCGACCGCAAATCACTACCGCACGATTTTGATACTCAGCTCCTAAGACTCAGCTCTAAAATAGGGAATTGGCCATAAAGACCAACCGAACGGCCAGGGCACCGAACCACTGGTCCCAGCGAGCCATAAATGACTTGGGGCCGCTACAAGAAAGCTCTAACAGTACAAGGAAAGCGTATACGCAAAAATGACTGGAATATTCATTACACACACTCTCCTTTCAATGGGGGCATTTTGAATCATTTAAGCACTCACTCGCTCAAAAGATGTTTCAAACATATCACAACATGCCATAGGCTTGCCCTTAGTGTATAGTAAATTCAACCAAGCAATCACATTCATGAAATCAAAAGGACTTTCATTTGGTTGTAATGTCGGCTTTGGGACGGGTAGGATGCTTTTAGGTACAACGTGACTCTTTTCCTTATTGCACATGAACATTTTTTGCTCTTTTCTTCACCCTTCTTTTTAAGTTTCTCCTATGTTAACGCTCTCTTTTACTACCACTTTTCTATCTATCATTCACGCTTGATATGTGTGTACTTGTTGCCAGCAAAAACTTCATTTGTCTTTCTTTTCTCTTTTTCCCCCCAATTCTTTAGGTACCTAACAACCAGCACGTTACAAACTTTAACCGGGCTCTACATCTTTGTTTTACTACACTCACCTTCACTTTCATCTACCCTTCTCATTTTGTTTAGTGCATGAGAGAGTTTCATTAGGATCAAATTCATGGGGTATCAACAAAGTGGATAGGCTCATTATGAGGCTTAACAATAAAATATAGGTTTCAAGGCTCAAGGGGGCTTCACTAATGGTAATGTCAAGGTGGCACACACAATCATCCAAGAAACAAATAAAATGGGTTTTTCAAGAAAATGCCTTAATCATATTCCATAAAATTCATTCTCGTTAAAATTTACACACACGGGGGGTAAGTTCTAGCTGCTAATCTATGCAAGAAATCAATCAAAAACTCACACACATATGGCCCCATGATACATGTATAGGAATGTTACTCTTGCATGATCATACATAGACATATTGAGTGAACTTACACAATTAAGCCCGTTTTCTTCATTCTTTTGAGTCTAGTTAAAGAGCCTATGTTACTCTTGTGAAGTTCTCTCTCACTTTCTTGGATTCACATGAACTACCCATGACGTCTAGCTATGGCTCCAAGTGGGATTTCTACGTTCCAAAGGAAAGGCTTCTAATCCTACAATCCTATGACTAATTTTCCCTTAAGACGGTCATCATCCATCCATCATCGGGACAAGTCATTACTACTACGATGAAGCCTAAAAAAAAAATCTATCCTAAAAAATAATCTACCGGGTTCAAAGGGACTATCATCAGGAAAAGAACCAAAAACAAAAGCCGAGGAACCCAACCTAAAAAAAAATCAACAGAAATAAACCTAGCTAAGCATACTCTACCATCCAACCTTCTTATTAGCTCAAAACCAGTCATATAACGCTTATCACACTAAAGATATAGCAATGAGAAACATAGGAAGTACTTCTCTCACCCCACACTTAAACATAACATTGTCCCCAGTGCTTCAAATAAATGCAAAGGTAAAAAATGAGATAAGGAACTCCCTGGGCCTCTAAGCGTTGTCATCATCATCATCAGGAATGAATTCCTGATCTTGCTCAGCTATCTCATCATCCACCGCCATCAGCGTGGTACCAACATCATCCTTCTCCTCATCCTCATCATCATGAGTGTTATGTACAGTCAGCTCGTCATCATCCAAGGGCTCCTGAAAAGCTGGACCCATCTTGTACATGTACATTACACTCTTAGTCAATGGGTATCGATCGTTCAATACCGCCATCTCTTCCTCGGTGGTAGGCCAACCGCTAATTCTCAACTGTAGATCTTCCATACCATACATTCTCCCTATCCAACTGTCATCTCAAGCCTGTCGGTCAGCAATGGAAAGTACCGGCCCGTCTGCAGTATCTTGGGGATTTGTCTTCGTCACATCAACCAGTTGGCTCACAAGGTACGGGACCTGTGGTGGAACCAAATCATGAATTTCTTCCTCAATATTCTCTTTCCATAGAAATTGGGTCACCAATCCTCCTTAGCAGTAACACCATCTTTTGTTCTCTCAAAATTTTACCATGTTGTGCCTCAGTACCGAAGCCACATTGATTTGCATTCCCTTCATGAGCATGTACACCAGAACTACCCTATCTTTGGTCACCTCAATTGTGTGTTTGCATGGTAGAAGAGTGCCACACACAATTTTTAACCACACTCTAGCCTCTTGGCTAAAATACACATAATGTAAGGTGGATTGTCTCCCCGTATCTTTACTTCTTTCCAACGAGCTGTTGAATTTACCCCACAAAGTGTGTGGCATATGTCTTTGTATGGAGGCTCCTCTTTTATTTCCAAGTATGGTGCTGAATCAACATCTGGTGTTCCCAAGAACTCATTTAGGACCCGTGTGGTAAACTGAACGACCTTCCCTCAAATTCCCACTTTTTGGCTTTGACCTTTACCTGTATGCCATTTTGCGTAAAATTCCCTTAGCATAGTAAGGTTACACTCTCCTTGATTCTAGAAGATGTATTGGATGCCCAATCTGTAGACCATCTCATGAATCTGGGGGAATTCCGCTTGCAATCGTGCCTCATCAGCATGTTCCTCGCCATGATATTTTGCTTCTTTTTGGGATTCAAACCAGTCAATCCCCCGAACATTTACTGCTCTCTTCCCAAACTTTCGTGGGAGTGCCTGCGGATTCGAAGGGGCTGCTATCCCTGATGATTCCCCTTTGCGGGACCTTTTTCTCCCATGCCTTCGATAACTGATTTCTTTCCTATGGGAGGCATTGTACATATAACACAAGTTACACAAATCAGCCCAGTATAATTAGAGCTAGCTAAATCAGTATTTTTATAGGGTCATAACAACCCCACACTTATTTTGCTAGCAATGGTGTCTATAAGTTGATGACATGAGGTACTCAAACTTCCCTCTTTCAACACAAGTTTAGTTCCGTCATCCTAAGACACCATATCCACCAATTAATTTTTACAAGTACATTCCAAACAATTCTCAAGGTTTCTCTACCTTTATTTCAAGATTAAACACTATTCAAAGTCACCACCTCATTCCATGTACTACACATTCATCATAATTTTTCTTGATTTTTTTTAGAGTGAACCATCTCTTTCGACTACTTACTTTGCTTTTCATAAACTAAGACCCAACACAAAACAAGAAACAAAATTCGAAATCCACCAATATTAGTGTATCTATGAAAAATAATCTTCTTTTGTGGGTGTATTTCAAGCTTTCAAGCCTTCATCAATGGTGGAAAAAGTTTTAATTCTTCCAACAATACAAAAAAAGTTTACACCTACAACTCTTGGTAATAGAAAGCATAAATAAGAAGTAAAGAGTGCTAGAAAGTAAAGGGAGATCTTACCTTGAGAAAGTATGGAACTTGTTTAAGCTTGAGGTGGGAAAACAATGGAGGGAAGAGAGGAAATTTTAGAGAGAATGAGGGAGGGGCGGTGCTCCAAGCTTCAAGAATGAAGAGAGGAGTAAAGAAATTAGGGATTTCAAATGAGTAGGGAGTCAATTTTCGAGTCTTGGGTTGGTTGACCCTTGACCCGCCCCTCTTTTTAAAACATGCTAACCACCTGAAATAGGCATGGGCCGCCGCACTTGTTCTTCTCCAATGAATGCGCTCGAAAGTTTGCACCTTGGCGCGTTATGTCAGCACAGTGCCCGTGAGAGCTCTCAGAAGTTTAGCTCTTGGTGCGATGCGCCATCGATGCACCCGCCTGGAATTTGGCATGGGGCGCTGCGCCTCTATTGTGCCAGTGAAGACGCTCGAGAGTTTTTGGCATGGGGCGGTGCGCCCTCGACGTGCCCAGCTGGGCTACCCTATGGGGTGGTGTGCCATTTAGGCGCCAGAATTGGCCCTCGTAGTTTAGTCCCTAGGGAGGCACGCCAAGGCTCCGCCAGACCCCTGGGATGCAGTTTATTCATTACTTACCTCTCCCCATGTCATCTTTAGCGTGCATTTTCCTTTTTCTTCCCTAAAAAATGACAAATCATTAGAAAAAAATGATGGGTTGCCTCCCACCTAGCGCCTTAGTTTTGGTCGTGGCACGACTCATATTTTTGTATTTTTGTTATTGTTTTCCTAAACTATTACAATATTATTCATGGGTTTCCTCCCACGCATCGCCTAATTTAACGTCGCGACACGATGCATCTCAAAAATCACTAATCCGATAGGGTGATTGAGATTTTCTCCCTATCCACATGCTCAGACCAATAATGCTTCACTCATTGACCATTTACCAAGAATGTACCTATTTTGTCGGCCCTCCAGAGCTCCACTGTGCCATGCGGCGTCATCTGTACTACCTCAAAGGGTCTAGACCACTTAGACTTAAGCTTCCCGGGGAAAAGCTTTAGTCTTGAGTTGAAGAGGAGGACTTTTTGACCAGGTTCAAATGAGCGTGGAAGGATGTGATTGTTGTGCCACCTCTTGGTCTTCTCCTTGTGGAGCTTGGCATTGTCATACGCTTGCAACCTAAACTCATCAAGTTCGTTAATCTGCAGTTGCCTCTTCTGCCCAACCAGTTCTTCATCCAGATTTAACTTCTTTATAGCCCAATAGGCTTAGTGTTCCAACTCGATTGGCAGATGACAAGCCTTACCATATACAAGCCTATATGGAGAAGCTCCAATGGGCATTTTGTAGGTAGTTCGATATGCCCATAGTGCATCATCAAGTTTCTCAGCCCAATCCTTCCTTTGTGCATTCACGGTCTTCTCCAGAATCTGCTTCACTTCCCAATTTGATACCTCAACTTGCTTGCTAGTTTGGGGATGATATGCAGTAGTTACCTTATGGCGTACCCCATACTTAGAAAATAATTTGCTGAACCAGTTATTGATGAAATGAGTCCCACCATCACTGATTATAGCTCGTGGAGTACCGAATCTTGTGAATATGTTCTTCTTGACAAACTTCAATACCACCTTTGCATCATTGGTTGGAAGAGCTACCGCTTCTACCCACTTAGACACATAATCCACCGCAACAAGTATACACTTATTGCCAAAGTAGGGTGGGAAGGGTCCCATAAAGTCGATTCCCCAAACATCAAAGATCTCCACCTCAAGGATGTTCTGCAAAGGCATCTCATGCCTTCTTGATATAACTCCAGTCCTTTGGCATTGATCACATCCCTTGACAAAAGCTGCCGCATCTTTAAATATCGCGGGCCAATAGAAGCCCAAATGTAACACATTATGTGTGGTGCACTCCCCCCCATGATGTCCCCCATAAGGAGAAGAATGACAAATCTCTAAGATCTCCCTCACATGACTTTCCGGAATCCATCTTCTAATTATTTGATCCGAACCTTGCTTGAACAAATAAGGCTTATCCCAAAGATAGAATCGAGAGTCATGATATAGCTTCTTCTTCTGTTGTGTGGTGGCTTCCGGAGGGTACACCCTACTCACCACTAGATTGACAAGATCAGCATACCATGGAAGCTCAATAATACTCAGGGCTAGGAGTTGTTCATCGAGAAACTCCTCCCTGATATGACCTTTATTGGGAACATGAGACTAATCCTCAAGCCTAGACAAATGATCTGCTACTTGGTTCTCTGTGCCCTTTCGGTCCCTTATCTCCAAATCGAACTCTTGCAATAGCAAAATCCACTGAATAAGTCTTGGCATCGCATCATTCCTGCTAAATAAGTAACAGATAGCAGCATGATCCGTATACACAATCACTTTCGTTCCCATAAGATAGGAGCAAAATTTGTCAAAAGCAAAGACTAGCGCCATCATCTCTTTCTCAATGACTGTGTAGTTCGTCTGAGCCGAATCAAGTGTCTTACTCGCATAGTATATAGAATGAAATACCTTGTCGACTCTCTGACCCAGCACATCTCCAACCGCTACATTACTAGCGTCACACATAAGCTCGAAAGGCAGCTCCCAATTTAGCGCAATCAATATAGGAGCTTCAATGAAGCGCTTCTTCAGATTTTCAAACGCCTTCATACATTCATCACTGAATTCATACTTCACCTCTTTCCCAAGCAGCTTGCACATTGGCCTGGATATGTTGTAAAAGTCTTTAATGAAGCGTCTGGAGAAGCCTGCATGTCCTAGAAAACTACGAACACCTCTTACAAAGACTGGAGGTGGTAGTTTCTCAATAACCTCTACCTTCGCGCGGTCCACTTCAAGCCCCATCTTTGACACTTTATGGCCAAGGACAATGACTTCTGTGACCAAAAAGTGACACTTCTCCCAGTTAAGCACCAGATTCATCTCTTCGCACCTCACCAATACCCTATCTAGATTCTGAAGACAAGTGTCAAACAACTTCCCAAACACTGAGAAGTCATCCATGAATATTTCAACGATCTCTTACACCATATAAGAAAAAATAGCCATCATACACCTCTGAAATGTAGCCGGTGCATTACAGAGCCCAAAGGGCATACACTTGAAAGCATATGTGCCATAAGAACAAGTAACGTCGTCTTCTCTTGATCCTCTGGCGCTATGGCTATTTGATTGTAGCCTGAATATCCATCCAAAAAGCAAAAGTACTCTTGGCCAGCTAACCCGTGCAACATCTGATCAATGAATGGGATGGTATAGTGATCTTTCCGGGTGGCTTCATTCAATTTCTGGTAGTCCATTCAAATCCTCCACCTAGTGACTGTACGTGTTGAAATCAGCTCATCCTTCTCATTTGTTATCATAGTCATCCCCCCTTTCTTGGGAACACATTGCACAGGGCTGACCCACTTGCTATCTGAGATGGGAAAAACAATACCTGCGTCTAGCCACTTGATCACCTCCTTTCTCACTACATCCTTCATAGGAGGGTTCAATCTTCTCTGATGCTGTGACATGGGCTTGTACCCCTCCTCCATATATATCTTGTGCATGCATAATGATGGATTGATCCCATGAATATCAGATATATGCCACCCAATTGCTCTCTTCCTCTTTGACAACACTGCTAGGGCCTCTTTTACCTGTGCTTCATTCAACCCGGCTGCTAGGATTACCGGAAGCGTATAATCTTCATCCAAATATGCATACTTCAAATGAGGTAGAAGTGGTTTCATCTCTAGTTTCGGGGATTCTTCAATAGACGGCTTGGGAGGGGGTCCCAACGGTCTATTAAGAGGCTCGAACTCAGTAGTGCTAGACAATGCACAAGCTGCCTCCAAGCATTAAATCATTTCATGTGCCGCTCTATCTCCATATAAATTTGTCCTTGTGAGGGAACTCTCCAATGGATCTGTGGAGGTTATGAGGGGTATCCTTGATTCTATGTCCACTACAGTAATAGTTGATAAGTCCTCATATAACGCATGCAACTTCATTGCCTTATAAACATTGAAGACTTCTACCTTGTCATGCGCTCTCATGGTGAGCTGCCCTACTGCCACATCTATCAATGCTCTGCTTGTAGACAATAACGGACGTCCCAAAATAAATAGAACTTCCGAGTCAGGTTCAAAATTCAAGATCACAAAATCCACCAGAAAGTTCAACGGACCAATCTGCACCAATACATCCTCTATTATGCCCTCAGGTCTAGCCAACGATCTGTCTGCCAACTGCAGAACAATTGTAGTGGGGCGAGGACTACCCAACCCCATCTTTTTGAAGACTGAAGATGGCATTAGGTTGATACTTGCCCCAAGATTGCATAGTGCTCGGTCTATAACTTTCTGGCCAATGGTGATCTCAATAGTGAAACTTCCCAGATCCTTCAATTTGGTTGGAAATCTGTTCTGAATTTGAGACGTGCATACCTCTGTGAGAGCGACTGTGGCATATTCGGTCAGCCTTTCTTGTTGCAACAATATCTTTGATATATTTCTCATACTTCAGGACTCCCCGAAGAACATCTATGAGGGGGAGATTAAGGTGTACCTGCCTTAATAGGTCAAGAAATTTCTTGAATCCAACCTTCTCTCTCTGTTTGATCAACTTCTGTGGGAACAGTGGAGGAGACTTCACAATAAATTCATCTTCTTTCACCTCTATCTCTGCCCTAGCTTTAGCCTTTTCGGTTGCAACCTCAACTACCGTAGGATCTGCTTGCTTTGGTGCCAACTCTTTCAGCTCTAACCCACTTTTAGTAGTGACTGCATTCACCTACTTTGGATTTGGGTCTGCATCACTTGGAAGGCCACCCTCTGGTCTCATATTCTGTGCTCTAGGCAGCTGCCCTACTTGCTTTTCTAAATTCTGGATGGCAGTTTTCTGATTTTTCATATCTGCTTCATACTTAGCTTGGCTCTCCATGATCAACTTCAGCATGTCCTCTATGTTGCCAGGCACGACCGCAGGCTTGTTGTTTACAACAAACTGTTGATTCTGCCCTTATGGCCTGAATTGATTCTAGCATTGGTTGTTCCCATATGACAAATTATTCCGCAAGTTTGCATTGTATGTATTTCCATAATTCTGATTTCCACCTCTCTGAGTATACCCCACAAAGTTCACAAAAGCTAGATTTGCTGCACAATCTTCCGATAGATGGTCTCCCCCACAAGTATCACAAAACTGAAGAGTTATCGGTTGTACTGCATTAACCTATGCCTGACTATTCCCAAGAGCTAACTTGTTGAGAACCGTAGCTATGTTGCTCATCTGATTAGCCATAGACTCCACCTTGGTACCTTGGTAAATAAAGCCGTGTTGGAATCTACCTCAAGCAATCCAGCTACCTTCTTAGGCGTGGATCTGCTAGCATCAATGTTCCATTCCGAATTACTCTGTGCCATCCTCTGCAAAAGAGTATACAACTGATCATATGTCTTCTCTAGTGCTTGCCCGTCTGCTGCACAATTTAGTAGAATCTTCGAATGAGGCTCAAGCCCTTCAATGAATATGTGTACCAACACCTCATTGGTCTATTGATGATAAGGGCATGCCATAAGGAGGGTCTTAAATCTCTCCCAAGCCGTGTAGAGATTTTCACCATCTTTCTGCCTGAAACTCAAAATCTCGCTCCTCAGCTTGGCTGTCTTCCCAGATGGAAAGAAATGCATCAAGAATTTCTGGGCCAAATCATCCCATGAGGTGATGGAGTTCGGTGGTTCCGCTTTCAACCATCTCCTCGCTTCCCCAAGTAGAGAGAACGGAAATAATATCAGTCTCACATAGTCCACTACGACCCCAGTTGGTATGAACGTATCACTGATTTGCAGAAAAGTTTGGATACACTACTGCGGGTCCTCGTGTAATAAGCCCGTGAACTGACCATTGGTGTGCAAGAGTTGCATCATACTCTGTTTGAGCTCAAAATGATGGTCCGATTCAGGTTTCCAGATGCTATTGGTAACATTAGTCACGAGTGGGATTGCCACATCGCACACTGGCCTTGGTGCTGCCATTTCTGTGGGAACAACTTCTGGTTGTTCAACTAACTGAATTGTCTCCTCAGCCACCTCCTGAAACTTGATAGGATAAAGTGCTGCTGCCCTTCTCTGTTGATGAAATAGTCGTTCAGGTTCAGGGTGTGGCTCTACTAAGTCTTTCTTCCTTTTCAGCTTGTTGATAGTTCAAAGTTTGTACCTGCAGATTTTCCCAAATGCTAAGATCAAGTTGTTAATACTTGAATAATAAAGTCGTATAAGAAAAGTTAGAACTTTGCTGATTTCTAAGTCCCTGGCAACGGCGCCAAAAAAACTTTTTAGGCAACTTCCCACTCACATGCAAGTGTACGTGGTCGTCCAAGTAATATAGACTGGTTAGTCTGGATATCGTACCCAAGAGACTTATGACTTACCAAATGTTCCACTTTATTTGTATACCGCTAAAATAAACAAGTATGAAATTAACTAGGATATGAGTTTGTAGTAAGTGAATAATTAAAGTAAAATGACATAATGAAATGCAGGTAAGTATTGATTTTATCGGTTCCAAGTTTTGAGAGAATTCCAGGGTTACAGCTTTATTACGCAATCTTAAGTAGTAGTCACTTGAATCGACTTGTTCGTTCACCTAGTTGTTTATTCCGGGGTTGATGTTACAACTATGGTCTTCTGAGCCTCTAGTTGCCTATTCAAAATAGCATCACAACTACATAGTTGAGCGGGGATGTGACATCTTATTTTAAAAGCATTTATATATCTTCCCGTATGAACCAAGCAAGGAGTTCTAGGTATATTTCTATCCTAGTCGCTAACCTACCTTTTACGTTACAAAAGAGAGGTCTTGCTCCTTATATTCCTCGATCTACCTTGTTAATCCTTCTCCCGAGTTCACAACAATGTTATATATTTATCTTAATGGCGGCCAAGCATCAAAATACTAAACACAAGAATATAGGAACAACTAATAGTGGCAAACAAACAATCAATCCAAATTCACACTAAATATTCATGCGTTTGTAGCCGTAACCCCAGAACAAAGGTTCTTAGCCACTCATACTACTCAAAAACAAAGATAATAATGTTTTCATCCAAAGTTATGACTAAGAAATGGAAGAAGAAATGCACAAGGTTCTATTTATAGGGTTTGGGAAATAACCCCTTTTCCTTCTTGGAATTGGACTAGAATAAAGCCAAAATTTTGGTCGAGACGGGGCTGGCGCGGCGTGCTCGAGATGCGCCCAACTTGGGCTCCAGCAGATTTGCCCATGGGGCGGTGCGCCAGCAGTGCTCCATCACTCCCCTGCAGTTGTTTAGGCCCTGGGCCGGTGCGCCAGCAGTGCGCTAGGCTTCCCCTCGATGGTCCAAGCCTATTTCCTCTATTTACTTGCTCCCGAACCTTCCACTACATTGCATCCATGCTTTCTACAAATGAATCATCTTCCAACGGTCACTTTCCCGCACTATTTCACCTACAAATACCTAATCATGTGTCTTAGTAAAACATATAGCAATTCAACTCAAAACACACAATATATAGTAAGTAATGCTCTTAAAACATAAGGTAAACATGAGTAAAATATGATAAACGGGAATATAAATATGCCCAAGATCATCCCTCTTCATCCTAGGCCACCAATAAAGTTGCCTCAATCCCCGGTACATTTTAGTTACGCCTAGATGAATCGAGTACCGCGAACCATGAGCTTCTGCTAACAATTCTGGACCAAGTCATCAACTCGAGGAACACATATCTTCCCTCTAAAACACATCACTCCACACGCATCAACTGTGGTATCCGGGGCTTCCCCAGACCCATACACTACCTTATTTCGGAGCTTGTTCGATTGCACATCCTTAAACTATTTGGCTTTGATTTCCTCCAGAAATGTGGGTTTAACCTCGATACTGGCTAACACTACACCCTTTTCTGAAATGCCCAACTTCATGAACTTGGATACTAGAGTTTGAATCTCTCTAGCCAAAAGTCTCTTAAACACCTTCAAACAAGCCAAACTACCCATGCTAACTGCTTTCTGGCTCAATGTGTCTGCCACCATATTGGCCTTACCCAGATAATACTGGATGGTCACGTCATAATCTTTCAATAACTTCATCCACCTCCTCTGTCTCAGATTCAAGTCTTTCTATGTAAACACATGCTACTGACTGCGATGGTCTGTGAACACTTCACACTTGACACCATGAGATAGTGTCTCTAGATCTTTAGTGAAAATACCACCGCGGCCAACTCCAAATCATGGGTTGGGTAGTTCTTCTCGTGAGGCTTCAATTGCCTCAAAGCATACGCTATAACATTCCTGTGCTGCATTAACAACACCCAAACCCAAATGTGAAGCATCACAAAACACAATGAAATACTTACCTTCAACTGTCAATGATAGGATATGAGCTGTAGTCAGGAGTGTCTTGAGATTTTGGAAGCTCTCCTCACACTTGTCAGACCAAACAAATGGTACCTCCTTCTGAGTCAATCTTGTCAAGTGAGTAGCAATGAAAGCAAAGTTTTTGACCAACCTGCAATAATAGCTAGCAAGACCCACAAAACTCCTAACCTCACTCACAGAGCTAGGCCGGACCCAACTTTTAACTGTCTCAATCTTTTGGGGATCCACCATCACCCCTTTTTGTGAGACCATATGCCCTAAGAAAGCAACCGAGGATAACCAAAATTTGCACTTCAAAAATTTAGCATACAATTTCTGCCCCCTTAAAATCCCTAGAACAATACGAAGATGCTCTGCATGCTCATCTTTACTCTTGGAGTAAATCAAAATATCATCTATAAATACATTCATGAAGGAATCTAGAAATGACTTGAAAACACCATTCATCAAACTCATAAAGGCTGCCAGCGCATTGATCAACCCAAACAACATTACCAGGAATTTGTAATGCCATACCGAGTCCATAAAGTCATCTTAGGTATATCCTCAAGCCTAATCTTCAGTGGGTGATACAATGACCTCAAGTCAATTTTTGAAAATACTGAAGCACCCTACAACTGGTCAAAAAAGTCATCTATGCGGGGTAATGGATACTTATTTTGGAATGTAACCTTGTTCAATTGCCTGTAGTATATGCACATCCTCATACTACCATCCTTTTTTTCCACAAACAAGACTGGAGCACCCCAAGGCGAAGCACTGGGATAGATAAATTCCTTATCTAGAAGTTCCTAAAGCTGAGGTTTGAGTTTCCTCAACTCTACTGAAGCCATATGATAAAGAGGAATAGAGATAGGGCGAGTGCTCGGCTCCAAATCTATACAGAAGTCAATATCTCTGTCTAGAGACATACCAGACAGATCCATCGGAAATACCTCCAAAAATTCCAAAACCACCCGGACTGACATAATAGAAGGGGACTCTGCACTAACATCCCAAAGATGATCCAGTAAGGCTGAACAACCCTTCCCCACTAGAATCTAGCTCGAATAAATGATATGATCTTCGTTAGCTTAGGCCTGTACAAACCTTCCCACTCTAGTCTATCCATACCCAGAATCTCTAATGTTATTGTCTTAGAATTACAGTGTAACATGGTGTGATAAAGAGACAACCAAGTCATACCCAAAATAACATCAAAATTTAGCATATCCAAAATAACCAAATCTACCTAAGTTCGGAAACCCATAAACACAACAAAGCATAGATGATACACATGGATCACCACCACTGACTCGCCGACCGAAGTAGAAACATGAATAGGGGAATCAAGAACATCACAAATCAAATCCAGACCCAAGGCAAATCTAACAGATACATATGAATATATAGAACCCGTATCAAATAAAACAGAAGCCATTCGGTCACAAACGAGAATTGTACCTATTATTACAACATCCGATGCCTCATCCACAGACTTGCTCGGGAAGGTATAACAATAAGCTCTATCATCAATCCGGGCAACCTCCCTATCTGGCAGCACCACTCCCCTCCTCGCGTTACTGTTAACTCTATTTCCACTGCATTCCTGATTATTACCTCGCCCACCCTATGGGTGTCCCCTGCCATTGCCACCTCCACCTGCTGGAACTACAACCTTAGTCTGCTGCTACACTGGATTACTGCCTGTCTAATAGGGAATTCCCTCTTAAAATGACCCAGATTACCATAATGAAAATATCCTCGATTAAGAGAGGGTCTTCTGGCAAAATAATAGGAAGCCCCCTGGCCTCTACGAGATGGAGACTGCTGAATGGCCCCTAAATGACCACCTGTAGAAGCTGGCAAGGCTGACTGAATAGGACGGGCTGAATGAATCTGCTGACTGGGACCTCTGGAGTAAGAAATATTGAAACTACCCACATTCCAGGACTTCTTAGATAATACCTTATCCTGCCCAACTTGCTTAACCCCCTCCAGTTTCTTCACATAGTTAGTCACTCACTAAAACTCTTCCCTGCAGAAGTCATATGGACGGACAGAACTTGCAATTCAGTATTCAAACCCTTAACATACAGATGAATCCTCTCTTCCTCAGTGCCCAATAGTTGGGTAGCATAATGAGACAAGGCATAAAACTTAGCCTCATAAGCTGCAATAGACATGATGCCCTATTCAAGGGCCAAAAACTTGTCCTTCTTGCGATCCCTGAGAGTACGGGGCACATATTTTTCCAGAAATAGGGCATAAAACTTGGCCCAAGTCATTGGAGGAAAAGCTGATGATCGACACTCTACATGAGCCCTCCATCACTTCTTGGCATCAACCTGTATATGAAAAGTCAAAAACTCCACCCCATACTACTGTATAATACCCAACTTATGCAACCTTTCATGACAATCAAGAATAAATTTGAAGGCATCCTCATTCTCTATTCCATGAAATGATGGAGGTTTCTTCTTCAAGAACTTAGTCAACAACTCATGCTAGGTCCTGGGCATGACAGGGCCGAGTATCGGACAAAAGAATGCATCAGCACCTGAAACTTCATCTATCCTAGGAGCTATGGCAATAATGGGATGATCACTCAGAACCTGAATCACTGGCATAGTGGGGGTGGCTTCAGTACCTGCCATCCCGCTCAGAAATGCCAATACCTGCTGAATGACCTCAGAAGACATAGGAGGTAAGCATATACCTCCAACCGGTGCTGCTACCTCTGGTTCTGCACCATCCTTGTGTACTACCTCAGCATCCTCAATGTGATCCTAGGGTAGGGGAGGGGTCACTAACATCTGCTCAGCAGTCGCTTGAGATCCAACCCTGGTGGGTATCACTCTCCCTCTGCCTATGCCCCTTCCTTGCCCTTGAACCGCTAGTCCCGCAACTGTAGCTACTACCCTTGCTCTATTTCATCTAGTATTAACCATCCGCGGACAAAAGAATGAAGGAATTCAGATACCAATTTGGATTGCAAGATACTAATTAGAATCAAGTCATAGCATGAAGGAAGAAAGAAGAGATAGTTTTCTAAAGTCTTGTTGCCTCTCGAAGAAAAGTAAAAACATCTCCGTACCATTTTGCAAGACTCTACTAGACCCATTTTGGTATGACGAGATCAACGAAACTAGGGCTCTGATACCATTTTTGTCAAGACCTAAATTACCGTAGGTGTCACCCTCACTAAACCCCCTAGTGGGAGAACCAAATACCCAAGCCAACACTTAAACAAAACTACGCATCTAAAACTAGTTTGCATTAATAAACCAAAATTCACATTCTAAAAGTAATTAACAAGAATCCCTGCGAAATATCCCTTAGAACCTGAAAGTCATGTACCAAAATATCTCACATAGTCTAGAATACGGGGATGCAACCCCAAAATAAATGAAGTCCGAGTCCGAATAATGGACTGAAAGAGTAGATGAATCCATGGTATCCCAGAAGAAGAAGCTCACCCTTAGATTCAGGAAACGTCCGTGTCACAACTGAGGTCGCGCAGCCGCCACCGAAATATGCACTGTACTCAACAAAAGAAGAGCAAGTGCAGTATCAGTACACAAAAATAATAGTGTACTGGTAGGATCATTGGCCAGCTCCAAATATATGAAATATGAACACATAACTATAACTTAGTAAAATAGGACAAAACATGTATAACCCAAGTCAGTGAATATAAACAAGACTCTCAGTCATCAACCTGAATTAACAACCACATGAGACATGTCTAAAATCACAACAATAACAATATATGCGACTTCATACACCTTTCAAGTAACCCAGACCACCCAAGGATTCCTAAGACATCATCTCCAGTGTTTAACATGCAATCCGGGTCTACACAAGAACAATCCTAGAATTTAAACACAACAATTCGGCCACTCATGGACCAACATGTAGTAATTACATCACAAGAAATAAAATTGGTTCACTCATGGAACCAACACACAGAAGCACAACCAAACACGTACCAGGTATGGTACTCGAGCTAACCATAATAGAACCTATACCAGGTGTGGTACCCGAGCCAATTGATAGATACCCATATAAGGCATGGTACCTGAGTCAACCAATGAACTGTACCAGGCATGGTAGCTAAGACAACCAAAAGTCACAGACATCACAGCAATCAAAACCACAATGAAAACAACCCACACTTGTAAAACTAACAAGTATTTAATACAAGTTCACTGCATGAGATTGACAACCAGATATCATTAACATTCATTACCTTATTACCTAAAACATGTAATGTACATGCAATACTAATGTAATAGTTAACATGCACACATAACGTAATTGGGAAACAATTTAACCATCACCTACCTCAAATCAAGCCCGAATGCTCTACTGGACTGGAGCTTTCCCGTTTCTTGAACTTCTAGCTTGATCTTGGTCTAAAAACAATAACATAACACAAAATCAAACCAAATGGCATAAATATTCCAGGAGTACATCTTAATCCCAAACCCCAGGCCAAACTCATGATCATTCCACCCAACCTAGGGCCTTTCCACTAATAATTCACCTAGAACTACTAATTTTTATGGTTATACTAGCGAATTACGGTAATATCATCATGAATAAATAGGTTATAAATAAAACCCAAGGTTTCTATACCTAACAATCCTTCTTACACAAGATTTTTTTATCTTAGGTCAAGCTAAACCCTCTGCAAGGCCTGTAACTATCGATTCTAAGGTATAGAAATCAAAGTACTAGATTAGGGAAACAAATTTCTTACCTTTATGAAGAGTCTTGGTGGAAAATCAGTAGAAAATGCCCCAAATCACTTCTGCCCTTCCCCAAAATGTTTTGAGAAAAAATGAACGTTTTTTTGGAATTTTTTTATTTACAGCGACTTATCCCACTATAGCAGCCCAATCCCACTATAGCAGCACCGTCGTAGCGGAAGCCGCCTGCTATAGCATGGTTGACCGCCTTTGACTCCCGCTATAGCTGGAATTTCTCTGCTATAGCAGTCATTGCTGTAGCAGTGTGTCACTAGCTATAGCGACTGAAATGAGATAGAAAATCGAGAATCCTTCCAGTTTTCCCATTTTGTAACACACCTTCAAACCATGACGTTCCAGACCAACCCCTTCATGTCAAGTTTGATATCGAAAGTTCTACTAGCCCGAATTCATTTTTGAAAAGTGCTATGGACTCCTTAATATCTTAGCTAATAGAAAAGCTAGCTCAAACTTAGACATTTTACCCAATCCATTCCTGGATTACCTTAGACTTCACCTCACTCAGATTTCATCCGAGACTAGCCTAGCCCAAAATTTTCTACTCCCCAACCCAAAAGTTTTCTATCCCATTTCCTTGCACGAATATCTACCCTATTACTATGAGAAGGGTCATTATACTAAATCTGGAAATGCTTCCACTATCAAGAACTTCAGACCCATTGGACTCCACAACACTAACTACAAATTGATCACTAAGATCATTGTCAGTAGATCAAACCCTTCTTAAGCACCCATAGGCCCAAGTCAAGCTAGATTTCACTCTAATAGAAGGGCCTCTGACCATTCCATCATTGTCTAAGAATACATCTCTTATTTTAGGAAAATGAAAGGGAAGCACCCTAAAATGATCCTGAAAATTGATCTGGAAAAGGCCTTTGACAGATTAGAATGGTCTTTCATCAGGGATTCCCTTCTGTATTTCATCTTCCCCTATAAGATTACTAAGCTAATCATGTCCTTTCTCACAATCAACTCCATTTTCATCATGATTAATGGGAAGCAAATAGCCTATTTCAGACCTTCAAGAGGCATTAGACAGGGAGATCCATGTATCCTTACTTGTTCATCTTGTGCATGGAAAGACCTCTAGAGAGATTCACCTAGCAGTCATGAACAATTCTTGGTCTCCCATCAGCATCACTACTGGTGGCCCCAAACTTTCTCACTTTTTCTTTGCTGATGATCTTACTCTCTTCTCTAAGGCCAATGAGGAGAATTACAACAACATCCTCAATACTCTTAAAAGATTTAGCAAATTTTCTGGTAAAAAAATAATGATGCTAAATCCAAGGTAGTTTTGTTCAGGATCAACACCTCTTATACCATCAACAAGTGCTCTACCATTCTTAATATCAATGTCAGCACTGATTTGGTCATTACCTTGGCTTCCCCATTTTCAACCAAAAACCTATAATAGGGACTTCTATCCCATTATAGAGAACATGATATCACAACCCAACTACTCGGATCATGTGGGCATCTACTCTAATCCACATAGATAGGAAAACCCTTACCACCCATTTAAAATAGGTATGCGGAAAATTAATAAGAAACCATAAATACTTTTAAAAATTACATCCAGTTTAAAAATCTTCGAATACAGTGGAACCTTCAAATATATAACAGAAAACCCTTCCAAAAGAACTGGTCTAAACAGGTACAAGAGCTTCTAAGAGTAGTACAAAAACAAAGCAAGAAACAACTCCCACAATAGGAAAGAGATGAGTAGAAGCTGCTGGAGATCACTATCCATGTCACCTGAGAAACATTCATCGATCTTGCTACCAGACTATACCCCAAAAAGGGTCTAGCAAGAGTAGTATCAGCATAAACAACATGTATTGGTAGGTATCATCAATTGACCAGGGTTAGATCACATAAACACAATATAAAAATCATAGAAGGAAAGCATAACAACTTATATAACAATTTAGTCCACATCACTTTCATCCACTTATGTTCTATTTATCCCTCATATTACCTATGAGTATTTCCATCCTTATCCTCCCTGACTTAGTTCTATCCAATTCATTACATGAATTCAATATGACAATAATCCAAGTTAAGACCCTAACTACCAATCATTAATCAGGTCAACAATCATGACTCTACAATAATAACTTACCCTTATATCAAATCCAAGAGTAAGTAGATAATAATAGAATATATATTTCATTCTTCTACATCCCTAGCCCAGACCACTCAAGGATCCCCAATATAAGTCAAGTAACCGGACCACACAAGGATCCCAAATATATGTCAAGTAACCGGACTACATAAGGATCCCAAATATATGCCCAGTAACTGGATCACATAAGGATCCCACAACAACAACCATAATATAACTTGGTCTACTCATATAACCAATATAAACAACAATAATAATAGTTATCATAAACCCGATCCACTCATGGAACTAATATAAACAACAACAATAATAGTTATCATGAACCCAGTCTACTCATGGAATCGTCAAACTCATCAATACCTTTTACATATATGCTAAGGGTCTTATGATTGCCCACTAGCCATGACCTGCAGGGGACAAGCTCTTATCCATGTATTGTATTGGCATGGTACTCGAGTAAACTAATAAAACATAGATACTGTACCAGCGTGGTACCTGAGCCAACTAATAAATCATAAATACTGTACCGAGCATGGTACTTTAGTCAACCAATGAATCATAGATATTGTACCAGCCGTGGTACCTGATAAGTCTGTAATTTACCAATTTATTGAGCCTTTATCCATGAATTATTGCTATGTTTTGAATAGATTTAGAAGTTCTTATTGTCTTTATTGATGTCTATGCAAGTACTTATGATCAATGATGGAAAACAAGAAAATGGACCCAAAAAGAGCTTAAAAGGAGTGAAGTGTGAAGTGATCAGAAAAGATGGAGATTCTTCCCTGAGATGCGGTGCCCGTGCGACACGCACAAGATGTGGTGCGAATTGCACCTGCTCTGCATAGAGACACTAAAGTCACTAAAGAATCTTCTAAGGGGTGAGGTCGATGTGCGACGCGCACAACCTATGGTGCGAACCATACCCCCTTCACATAAAGCCTCAAATATTAGCTGAAGTAACTGGTACAACTAAATATGGTGTGCGAAATGCACATCACGATGTACGAACTGCACATCACGTCGCATGCCACTCAAAGGGCAATTTTGTCTAGAAAATTAGTGATTTTTTGGGAAAGTATAAAAAGTCAATTTAGGCACAATTGTAGGGAGATCCTTCAGCTCTGAATATTTTGCAATTAATTTTATCTTTGAGAATAATTTTTCCTCTCCAAAAAGAAGAGAGTTTCAATCCATTCTCTCTTCCAAATCTTGGTTAACCATTTGTGTACAAAAACTGAGCTTAGATCTTGAAATTACACTTGAATGAAGGAGAATCTGGTTTACCCATTTTGTATATCTCTTTCCTTTATTATGAGTAGATAATTTTAATTGTCTAAGGATGTGTTGATGATGGGTGCTTGACAAATGGGTGTGGGTGTTGTTAATTCTTGCTTATAATTGCTTATTTGACATGGGTCTAGTAGTTTCACCAAGTTTTAATCCTAAAATTTGTGGTTGCAAACAATAATTTTCATTACTTAATTATGTTGTTTCTTGAAAGAGAATTTCAAGGTTTCGAATGTGAAATTACTAGTGGGAACTTGGGACTCCATTCAGATTTAAGGCTAGAAATGGCTCATATCGACGAAATCACCCATTTAAGGGTCTAAGCTAGAGATAGTGTGACCTCCCCAAGCTTGATCTTGGTTGTTTGATGATTTAACCGATGGTGCTCTAACTGAGATTATCGAATATATGGTTGTTGATCGAGAGATAAACAACCATACCCATGACCAAGGCTACCTATGTCAATGAGTGAGAATAAGCATGAATAGATAAATAGCCTATCCTACATTAAATCTTCATTGGATTCACACCCCTAGTCGTCTACTCTCATTTGTACACCCGTTTTACTTTACCATCTTGCTTGAATTGGATTTTTATGACAGAATTCCCAATTCCCACTAACCTTTTACTTTCTTGCATTTAAACACTTACTCTCTTAGTGAAGTCATTTTTATACAATCATTATTGTTCTATCTACAAGTCTCTGTGGGTACGACCCCAACACCTGTTGGGTACTTATAAATGTGTTTTTCTTGATGATCATCATGACCTCATCATGGGAGAGTACGTTTGAGCATTTATCAAAAATGGCGCCGTTGCCGGGGACTTGATTTGTTAGCTATTTTTGATTGTTGATTTGAAATCACTTAGAGAGTGCGTGTTCTTTTATTTTTGTTTGTTGTTTGTGGTGGATTGCAGGCACACATCACTCAAGAATCAATGCCAATGCTTATTACTCAACCCACTTGCATTTGATCTTTGATGCCTTGTTAGACATTAAGTTGGATTTTTGGGAGCCGAGGGAGCAATGGGTGTGACCTCTGTTAAAGAGATTGAGGATTGGTTAAAGAATGATGCACGAAGGGATAGAGAGCTATCAATCACTTCCACACTCCTTGAATTTATAGTGAGGGGCGCCTCGAATGACCGACTTGAAACAATCAATGCCATTGGCATTGTTTGGAGGTGTGAGGCTAGTGAAAATGGTGAGAGTTCAAACAATGGTAGTGATGAGGTGCTTATAGCTGACCATGAGGTGGGTTCCCACAAAATCTCTCACAGTTTGGGAAGATGTGATTATGGGAATCAAGGTCAGAATGATTGATATGATAACTCTAGAATGGAAAGTATGCTTATGCAGGTGTTAGAGAAAGTATGGGCAACCTACAAAGTCTTTGAAGAGTTGAGTAATGACCTTGGAAGTCTTGCCCGAATCATGCAATTTCACTCCATAGCCATTGAACGTCTTGAAAATAGAATGCTTTGGCTTAGTTTGAAATTCAAATCTAGGCAAGCCAAGAGGGAAGAAGGAAGTAGTGGTGTAGAGAGCTCACTCAACCCCGTTGATGTTGCGATGCCAATAATAAGCAAGCCTAGAAACAAGAAAGCTTGGGGAAATGGTTTGACCAAATCTATTCAATATGAGAGCGAGGTGCCTAAAGTTTTCAAACCTTTCCCTACATGTCCGCCCTATTTCCCTCAACGTTTGTTGCAAGAGAAAGTGGATGAAAGTTTGAGAGACTTTGAGTCCATGTTGAAGAGAATCACCATCAATATGCCCACAGTACTGCTTTTAACAAGATGCTTGAATATGGCAAGTTTGTGAAAGAGTTATGCACCACTTGCAATTTAAAGCTATCTCCCTTTAGTAGTGAATTCTATCGGGTGAGTTCACCAATGATACGCTGATGCTGGGTGTACACACTGTTTGTGATTCAAAGGGAGTTCACAAGTCCACAAGGTTAGTCTGCGATGAAAACGCAAGTGTTAACGTGATGTCCTTGGCCACCTTTAGACGACTGGAGTTGGGACAACCCACTATCGCAAACATGGAGTTCATCGATCGATGAAGCACCCCGTGGGGGTTGGTTGCGACATTTTGATTAAGGTGGGACAGATTGTATACCCTGTGGATTTCATTGTGTTTGATTACAAAGGAAGCTTCAAGATACCCATTATCTTGGGGTAACCTAGTCTAAAAATTTGGCGAACCTTGAGCAAAATGGACTCGCGAGAGTTGATATTTGCTGTGAATGATGAGGAAGCCACCTTTGATGTGAATAGATCTATGAGGCAACCGAGTGATCCCCAAATGGCTTTCACAATTGGAAAAATTGAGGAAAGCGTCGACTTGTATATGAGAGAGGGATTTGTCGATGAAGTGTTAGAAGTGGTACTATTAAATCATGATGGTGAGGGGGTAGAAGAATATGATAAAATTTGATGTGCGTTGGTAGGAATGGGCTCCTACTCTTACCCTCCAAAGAAACTTGATCTTGACCTAAAGAACAAACCAACTCCACCATCCAAATGCTCAATCATTGAACCACCTACCTTGGAGCTTAAACCATTACCATCCCACTTGAGATACGCCTACTTGGGTGCTGATGAGACCTTGCCGGTCATTATTTCCAACAAGTTGAGCAACAAGCAAGTGGAAGCTTTTCTTAAGGTGTTGAAGAAGCATATCCGAGCTTTAGGATGGAAAATTGCTGACATAATAGGTATACCTCCAGGAATATGCACACACAAAATTAAACTACAAGAAGAAAGCATTCATTCCATTGAGCACCAACGAAGGCTAAACCCACTAATTCAAGATGTGGTGAATAAAGAAATTATTAAGTGGTTTGACAGGGGGGGTCTTTCCCATATCAGATAGAACTTGGGTTAGCCCAGTGCAATGCGTGCCAAAGAAGGGTGGAATTACAGTGGTGCCAAACCAGAAAGATGAGATGATTTCTCTCAGGCCCGTGACCAGTTGGAGAGTGTGTATGGACTACAAAAAGTTGAATTCTTGGATGAAAAAGGACCATTTTCCTCTCCCATTCATGGATCAAATTCTAGATCGATTGGCAGGCCGTGGCTTCTATTGTTTTCTAGATGGTTATTTTGGATACAATCAAATTTCAATCACTCCGGAGGACCAAGAGAAGACCACTTTCACATGTCCGTATGGGACCTTTGCTTTCAAAAGAATGCCTTTTGGGCTTTGCAATGCTCCAGCCACTTTCCAAAGGTGTATGATATCGATATTCTCAGACATGGTGGAAGATACCATGGAGATCTTCATGGATGATTTCTCTATGGTTGGGGATGAGTTTAGCGATTGTTTGGAACATCTAGAGGAGGTACTTAAGCGGAGTGAGGAAACAAATTTGGTGTTAAATTGGGAAAAATGTCACTTTATGGTGAAGGAAGGGATAGTTTTGGGGCACAATATCTCTAAAAAGGGGTTTGAAGTTGATCAAGCCAAAATCGAGGATATATCGAAGCTACCCCCTCCAAAAACTATGAAGGGCATTCAGAGTTTTCTAGGCCACGCCAGATTCTATAGGCGCTTAATCAAAGACTTCTCAAAAGTTTCCTACCCTCTATGTAAGCTACTAGAAAAGGAGGCCAAATTTGACTTTGATGATAGATGCACGACGGCTTTCCTTACCTTGAAAGAAAAGCTAACCTCCACACCTATTATCACTGCACCAAACTGGTCAAAACTCTTTAAGCTTATGTGCGATGCCAGTGGTGTAGCTTTAGGGGCGGTGCTTGGCTAATGAAGAGAGATGCTTTTTCACCCGATATATTATGCAAGCAAAACTTTGAACATAGCCTAAACAAACTACACTGTTATGGAACAAGAATTACTGGCGGTGGTGTTTACTTTCGAGGGATCAGCATGCATACTGATCACACAACTACACTCTTAGGGACCAATGTGGTGGTGCATACTGATCACACAACTATTAGGTATTTGATGACTAAAAAGGATGCAAAGCCTCGATTAATCTGGTGGGTGTTACTTCTTCAAGAGTTTGACTTTGAGGTGAAGGAACGGAGATGGTGTGAGAATTAAGTGGCCGACCACTTATCGCATTTAGAAGAAGAGAGAAGGCCTGTGGGGGAGCTTGAAATCAATGACTCATTCCCATATGAGCGTATCTTGGCTGCCTCCCATGACTTGACACCTTGGTTTGTGGATTTTTCTAATTACTTAGCAAGCGATCTACTTCTGGAGTGTTTGAACTCGAATCTGAAAAAGAAATTCCTCCACGATGTCTGGAAGTATTATTGGGATGAGCCTTACTTGTTCCAAATTTGAGCCGATGGGATGATACAGAGGTGTATACCAGAGATTGAAATGTTACCCATTCTTAGAGCATGCCATGCTTCACCCATTGGTGGTCACCATGGGGTTATGCACACAACCTCTAAGGTGTTGCAAAGTGGATTCTAGTGGCCTGCCTTGTTTCAGGATGCACATGATTTGGTGAAAGAGTGTGACAAGTGTTAACACGGAGGGGGCATATCTCGATGCCATGAACTTCCACTAACGCCTACGCTTGAGGTCAAATTGTTTGATGTGTGGGGTATCGATTTCATTGGTCCCTTTACAAGTTCACATATGAACACTTACATCCTAATGGTTATGGACTGTGTGTCCAAATGGGTTGAGGTGGTGGCTTTACTGAATTATGAAGGGAGAAGCATGACTGCTTTTCTCAAAAAGCATATCTTCACTCGGTTTGGCTTCCCGGTTAGACACCTTAACTTGCCCACTCATTTGTGGATGGTAGGGGTGGCCACTTTGTGTTTGTCTCTGTATTTCTCAAGTAGCGCACTAAACAAATTGGGAAAGAGACGCTCGTGCTAGAGTGGAAGACCTCAAAGAAATGGATGAGTTTCAGATGTGGGCTTATGAAAGCGCCTCTATCTACAAAGCTCGGATGAAGCGCTATCATGATCAACAAATCTTAAGATGAGAGTTCCATCTGGGAGATCGGGTGCTCTTATTCAATTTTAGACTCCAGTTTTTTTCGGGAAAACTAAGGTCCAAATGGTCGTGTACTTTCAAAGTGCATCAAGTCTTCACCAATGGAGCTATAGAATTGGAAAATAAGGATGGCTCAGTCGTCAAAGTCAATAGGGAGCGAGTGAAGAAGTACTTAGGTATTTCAGAGGAAGTTGCAATCTTAGAGGCCATTTTCCTAGACGATCTTTGAGTGGTAGGTACCTTCGTCGAGCCATGACGTTAAACCAAGCGCTTCTTGGGAGGCAATCCAAGCATTTTGATTTTTGCTTTCTAGTTTTACCTTGTATGTTGTTTTTGTTAGTTTTGTAGTTAGGAACCAAGCTAAGGATGTGTGAGAAATAATTGGAATGTACATTTTTCATGCCTCAAAGTGCATGCCACACAACCTTCGCACACTGATAAACAGAATCATGATCCTAATTGCTCGATTTGTTTATGCGATTGAGGTGCGACCACATCAGTATTAGTATACTTTGCACAAGTGCCTCAGGGAGTGTTCTATTTTCTCTAGCTAATATCATTGGGGACAATAATCCATTTGTGTTTGTGGGTGCTTAAGTTGGATATCGCCTTGTTAATAGTAGTTTAGCAATAAACTCCGAGGGTTTTCTTAATACCGCAGTTCTTTCCCAAGGAGTAAAGTTTTCTTTATCTTTCTTTTTCCTTTGTCTTTGTGTTAAACCGGGTTGGTGTTTCCCTATGATAGATTGAGAGGCGACTTTCTTAAGGGAAAATGCCAAGTTTTAGTTTAAAATTGAGTCAGTAGTTGTTTGTCTCAAAATGGGCCCACTAAAAATTTTCTCTTGGCAAGTTGTTTTTGAAAATAAAAGGAAGAAATGAAATGAATTTTTGAGGAAAAAACATTCTCTTGTCATGACTTGCACACTCTCGCTTTGGCTTGATTGACTCACAAACGAGTATGTAATGAACTCGAAATAGCTTGTCAAAAGTCATTTATCCCAATTGACATTGAGACTAATGAAAGCGTCTTGTGGCATGATGCCTTGTGTGGTGAGGCTTTACTTTGATTCTCGTGCATACGTATTGTCTAGAACTTGCCCCGAATCTGATTCAAGGTAAAATTATAGGTGTGACCGAGCTTGGAAGATGACCTTAGGCCCTTTTTGATAGCCACTTCACCCAAATGACTTCCCGCGACATCAATCCTAGTGAACCCCTTTGAGCTTGTAACCGTTCTTTGGCACCTGGTTAACACCTTGACCTTTTTGGAATCTCTATATTGGCACCCGTCCTCCCTAATTGCTTGAAATTGAAATGTGGGGTAAAAGCCTAAGTTTGGGGGGGAAATGAAAAGACAACATAGGCAAATGCCTAAGTTCGGGGGTATATGTGATCAAACGAGGAGAAGAAAAGGAATGCACTTCAAGTGCAAGGTAGCACCTTAGGTTTGAATTGAAAATTTCTCCAAAAGTTCAATCCAATGAGCAAAAATGAAAAACAAGAATAGGTTCTACCAAACAAAAAAGGATACAAGGAGTTTGAAGAATCATGATTGGAAGGGAGAAGATTGGGTTGTGTGAGGGAGAAATAAGGTGAAGTTGAAATTTGAAATTGTGAGTGGTGTTTGAAATGATAACAAAGAGTGTTAGGGAGGTGTAGTTACTTGCGCCAAATGAAATCCTCACCTTATCCCTAGCCAACATCGTAACCCGCAAGTCCTTGGTGATTCTAAGCTTCGCTACCCTACATTAGTGGCGATTTACATGAATGGCAAGCCTATAGTTCGACGTGTGTTCACTTGAACTTCCTTGAGAGAGTGAGAGTCTTCTTGGTTCTCTTATAATCCCGTGGTTTTGTGAATTTCATGATTATGAGTGGGATTCTCTCTTGTGGTGAGTGGCATCATGCACTCGAATTGAAACATGAAGTTTCTATTTCAATTGAGAGGAATGAATAAGATAAGTTATGTGGCGAATCTCGAGGCAAACCTTGACGGTCAATGCCAATGACTTGAGAAGCTTAAATGTCTTATTTTGAATGATAAAATTCCCTTGATTTTAAATGAGAAATGAAGTCCTCTTAGAAATGGTTTTGAAATGACCAATTGCCTTGATATTGTGGTGGTTCAAATTGAGATGAGCATTGTAGTTGAGTCTTTTGTTTGAGTCTTTTAGTTTATTATTTTTCTTAATTTTTTAGTATGGATTAATCCTTTGTTCCTTGATTGAATCTAGAACATAATTCATTCCTTGCCTTGTGAGTATCTTGCTTGAGGACAAGCAATAGTTCAAGTTTGGGGGATTGATAAGTCGGTAATTTACCGACTTATTGAGCCTTTATCCATGAATTATTGCTATGTTTTGAATAGATTTAGAGGTTCTTATGGCCTTTATTGATGTCTATGCACGTACTTATGATCAATGATGGAAAATAAGGAAATGGACTCAAAAAGAGATTAAAAGGAGTGAAGCGTGAAGTGATCAGAAAAAATAGAGATTCTACCCTGAGATGCGGTGCCCGTGCGACACGCACAAGCTGTGGTGTGGACCGCACCTACTCCGCATAGAGCCACAAAAGTCACTAAAGAATTTGCTAAGGGGTGCAGTCGCTTTGTGATGCGCACAACCCATGGTGCGAACCGCACCCCCTTCGCACGAGGCCTCCAATATTAGCTGAAGTCACTAGTACAACTGAAGATGGTGTGCTATGCGCACATCATGACGTGCGAACCGCATGTCGCATCGTACGCCACCCGAAGGGCAATTTTGTCCAAAAAATTAGTGACATTTTGGGAAAGTATAAAATCCAATTTATGCACAATTGTAGGGAGATCCTTCAGCTCTAAATATTTTGCAATTAATTTTAGCTTTGAGAACAAGTTTTCCTCTCCAAGAAGAAGAGGGTTTCAATTCATTCTCTCTTCCAAATCTTGGTTAACCATTTGTGTACAAAAATTGAGCTTAGAATTTGAAATTACACTTGAATGAAGAGGAATCTGGTTTACCCATTTGGTATATCTCTTTCCTTTATTATGAGTGGCTAATTTCAATTCTCTAGGAATGTGTTGATGATGGGTGCTTGACAAATGGGTATGGTTGTTGTTAATTCTTGCTTATAATTACTTATTTGACATGGGTCTAGTAGTTTCACCAAGTTTTAATACTAAAATTGGTGGTTGCAAACATTAATTTTCAATACTTGACTATGTTGTTGCTTGAAAGAGAATTTCATGGTTTCAGATGTGAAATTACTAGTGGAAACTTGGGACTCCATTCAGATTTGAGGCTAGAAATGGCTCATATCGATGAAATCACCCATTTAAGGGTCTAAGCTAGAGATAGAGTGACCTGCCCAAGCTAGATTTTGGTTGTTTGATGATTTAACCGTTGGTGCTCTAACTGAGATTATCGGATATATGGTTGTTGATCGAGAGATAAACAACCATACCCATGACCAAGGCTACCTATGTCAATGAGTGAGAATAAGCATGAATAGATAAACACCCTATCCCACATTAAAGCCCCATTGGATACACATCCCTAGTCAACTACTCTCATTTGTACACCCGTTTTACTTTACCGTCTTGCTTGAATTGGATTTTTGTGACAGAATTCCCAATTCCCCCAATCTTTTACTTTCTTGCATTTAAACACTTAATCTCTTAGTGAAGTCGTTTCTATACAATCATTATTGTTCTATCTACAAGTCTCTATGGGTACGACCCCAACACCTATTGGGTACTTATAAATGTGTTTTGCTTGACGATCGCCATTACATCCTAATGGGACAGTATGTTTGAGCGTTTATCAGTACCTGAGCCAACTAAAGAATAGTAAAACTGTACCAGGCATTGTACCTGAGCCAACCAATCCCGTAAAGATATCCAGTATACTAATACATCCCATAATAATGATAGATATCACAACAATCACAACCACAATGATAGAATACAATTCTTGTACAATCAACAAGTTTCCAAAACAGACTCATTGCATGTGATTAACACTTAGTATATAATTTAACAATCATTTCCTTTTTCCAGAACATGTATTGTGCAAGTAATGCTAATAAGGGAAAGAGTCACCCAAGAAGGCATTTCCAACCAAAACTTCACCTGTCGCAGAACCATAACCCATCACTTGGCCTCTCTATGAATGTGCATGCCTAGATCTTCGTCATTCTATTCCACCGAAAGCAAGAATGGCATAATCAATCGCATCTGAAATCCAAGCTGGCGAATAAGCAAGTGATTGTTTTTAGTGTTTATTAGCTTGATCGTGGGACACAAAGGAAGGAGCTTTTAGAATTTAATTGTCACACACAACCCCAACTCTTCCTTAGCCTCTTGCCTTGCCTGACCTTGAGCTCTTCGTGCCTTACTTCTACTCTAACGAGAACTCTAAGATGAGGGAGTTAGAAGTCGGATTTGAAGCAATTATTATGCGCACATAAGACAAATTGGGTGACTATAACCATCACCTACCACAAACAATTATAATTCATTGGTTTCATCAATTATAGCATGTCTGAAAATCAATCCCCGACTTATTCAAGTAAGCATTATCAAGCCATATTCATTGAATGTAAGTATTCATTTTAGGAGAGCACATTCAATCCAATAGAGCCTAAACTCTAGTTGAAGTCATACACCTTTATACCTTTTACTTTATAACCCTTAGCCTAACTTGATCGTAGGCACTTAAATTATGTGACCGCCTCCTCATACCATAATCAATTCTCATCACTAACCTTAAGCAAGATTATCCTGTATTCTAAACACACGTAATACCAAGTTCACCATTTTATGGTAATTAGGCTGAATCACTAGATTATAAGCTCACACAATCTCCTTGTCATCTATAACCACATAATTCACATTACAATCCACTATGGAGTCATACAAATACAAAACATCCATCAAGGATTCATATATTAACATATCAACACATAATTATTCCCTTATTACATTAATCCCATATTTTATCCATCCAAACTCCGTGCCTGCAGGCCTAAGCATGATTTCTCCTGTCAAGTCTATATTATGAATATGATTTCTAACCACAATATACTACTCATAAGCCATAACCAACCTGGGCACCAAGCTGCTGCAACAAGTAAGCTATGCCACTGATGATCTTCCTTCTTCTTCACATTTTTGAAGGCTAAATCATCTAATAACAATAATTATAAGAGTAATTAATAAACTAATCTTTAGACAAATACTTTAGAAATTCAAACCCACTAGTTCTACCCTTCAATCTACTCAAAAACTCTTTATTTTGGAATAGTTAGATCAATTTCTAGTCCCAAGGACATAATCTATCAGCACTAACTCAAATTCAAGGGATTTTCAACTTATTAATTCCTATTACACTAGAAAATTCCACCTAGGTTAACTTTCTACCCCCACCATAATCAATCTAATATTATCTAAGGATTTTAGAATCAAACAAGTGTTTGATTGATGGAAGGACTTACCTTGAAGGAGGAAATCAATGGAAAACTGAAGAAATTGCCCCTCTCTTGCCCTAGCCTGACCTTGAACGAGTTTAGAGAGTAAAATAATGTTTCAGGTCTAAATTTGCATTTAACTGCGCGTAGCCTACTGTAGCGGCGCCGATATGGCAACCTATTCCCGCTATAGCGGCTTTAGCTTTTCAGCACGGACAATCTTCAGTAAACTATTCATAACGTTTTACTCCGGAAGTGGATTAACAAACAGTTGGTGGCATTAGAAAGAAGAGTCAGAGATCTTTAATTTGGTGGGGCTTGAGCCCCATAAATCCTTATATTCTAGGAGGATTGCTCGTTTGAAGTTGACCTTAGTTTAATCTTATCCCAGAGCTAAATCGGTAAGGACACTTTCAACTTACTTTTTTGCTAGGAGCATTGTATGACCTAAATTCATAACTAATGCAGTCATACACCAAAAAATTGATCCTAACACCTATGAAGAATAAGATTCATTTACCTTTACTACAGATATTTTCAGTAATGATGGAACAAATTGTTACAATAGATACCAATTTACCATCATTCATCCCCAAACGATCACCATTATGGAAAGAACGATACTAGTCTTATTATAGAAACCCTTCCCTGAGCGCCTAAGAAATCTGAGGCCTCATCATATACCAGAATGAAAAGATTTCAAAAGTAATGGACAACTGATTTTTTCGTGCTATGAGGGACTGGATCCCGCTATAGTGGTCTGCCGGTCGCTATGGCGGAAGCCAACAGTCTACAGGGGTGAGAAATGGGTTTCTCGCCTATTCCCCCCTCTTTCCCTCGAAAAACTCCCTTAGAAATTAAGCATATAATCAGGTGAACAGTCAATCCCAGCTCACTCAAGGAACCAATATATGTGAATATCAAGCAACAACTAAGCCCGGTTCACACAAGGAACCAACATATATGAATACCAAGTAAATAGATCAGCCCAATTCACACAAGGAACCAACATTTATGAATATCAAGTAAGAAGATAAGCCTAGTTCAACTCAAGAAATGAACATGTACATCAAGTAAACAGTTAAGCCCGGTACAACTCAAGGAACCAACATGTACATCAAGTAAAACATTAATCCCGGTTTAACTCAAGGAGCCAACATGTACATCAAGTAAACAATTAAGCCTGGTTCAACTCAAGGAACCAATATGTACATCAATTAAACATTTAAGCCCAGTTCAACTCAAGAAACCAACATGACATCAAGTAAACAATTAAGCCTGGTTCAACTCAAGGAACCAATATATACATCAAGTAAATAATTAAGCCCGGTTCAACTCAAGGAACCAATATGTACATCAATTAAACAGTTAAGCCCATTTTAACTCAAAAAACCAATATGTACATCAAGTAAACAATTAAGCCTGGTTTAACTCAAGGAACCAACATATACATCAAGTAAACAATTAAGCCCGGTTCAACTCAAGGAACCAATATGTAAATCAAGTAAACAATTTAGCCCGGTTCAACTCAAGAAATCAACAGTAAATCAAGTAAACAATTAAGCCTGGTTCAATTCAAGGAACCAACATGTACATCAAATAAACTATATTTTATACCAGGCCTCTCTGTCGAGGCTTTTCAAAATGAGAAGATGCGGAGCCAAACCATCACACACGAATTAGTTATTGCTCTCACAATGGTCTAAGAATAAAACCTTGAGAGTTCATGATGAGATAATATCTAAACTCAGAGACACTGAAACTTTATTATGTCAGGTCCACTATAGCGACCCAATTCCCATTATAGAAGCACCATGGTTGCAGTATGCCTCCCCCTATAGTGGCATATGCAAGGCAGTAACTCCAGCCAGTCCCAATTTTGGCCAATTTTACAAAACAATCTCAAATTTTGATATTCTGAACTAACCCCTTTACGTCAAATGCTATTTCCAAAGTTCTACTAACCTGAACTCTATTTTAAAAGTTTCTATGGGATACTATGCCCCTCACATATCATGGTATCACCTTAATTTTATCAAACACTATACCTCGATACACCATATATCTCTAAACCATTCAACACAAAATTTTCATTGGAACCCACCCTAGCATGAGATTTTGTCAACTCTCATCCTAGGAAAAACTTTACCCAGCCACTTACACGCCAACCAATGCTATAAAGAACACATCACCACCACTCAAGGAGAAACAACCACCAAGTATTATTATGATCAACAAGAGGGATATGAATATTCAAGAATACATCTAATAACCTCACTCCCTCAACCGAGCCTATACCTAAGGATCATCAATCATAATCAAGCTAACTTATTTTAAAAACCTCAACAATTCAATTATACCATGTTCAACAAATGCTATTATCCCAGAAATTTACCAATTTCTACAAAATTTCCTCATTCCCCTTTCCTATTTTCAACACTAACACATGAAATCACACTATGGCCCTTAACATAATCTCAAGACTGAACCCAACATTGCATAGACAAGAACTTAGCATCAAATTATTTAAAACCATTTACGAATCATACCCAGAAACTTTTCATAACAAATCCCACTATTTATGCAATAATAGCCCTTTCCCCATGGTCCTCAACCAAAATTCGACAAATCTCAAACTGAAGTTTCCCACAGTCATAAGTCATTTTTATCTCCTTACCATTTTTATCAATGATAAGTCCATGTATAACAATTAGCACATAGTTCCAGTTAAGCCACATAGCAAATAATTCCCTTAACCACGTTATGACCTTTTACTAACTATGAATTTTACAATAATTCAAATAATAACATTTTACGTATTCACAATCATTCAAGCAATAGAAATACACATAAGCACCAATCTCAAGTTTCATCACTGAATAAACCCTTCATATTATCCTTTATTTGCCTCATGGATGATCGTTAGTCGATTATCCATGCATTTACATAGCCCCTATGTCAAGATACCAATTGGAACCTTCTCGGTTCTAACTTTCCTTGCTTATGTCATTTTAGCCAGAGTCAATGACATCCATTTACCTCATCAAGATACCAATAAGAATCTGGAAATACCAATTGAACTCAACCCATAAACCAAGAAACATTCCATATGAAAGGAGGAAAAAGGTGGAATAATTTCCTAGAATGTCTCATAGCTTTCCAAAGATTAGATATAGACATCAACAAACCAATATGCAGGACTTTACTAAAGATTTGGTCTTGTATTGGGAGACTGGCAATGTCACGCCCCGAGGCTACCCCCTATAGACGTAACATGATTCTTAGAGTCATAAGTGACCCTAAGCTAACCCATGGCCTACATATACTAAGCATTTTGATTAAAATAATAAATATATAGAAGCTAAACTGATGTAATCATGGAAGATATAGAACATAAATCAACAATCTCTGAATATATGTAAAAGTATGAAAACATATCAACTGACTATATAAGATGAAATACTGACTCTATGTCTGAAAGCCTTTACTGGGGTGAGTTGCTGGAACAAGCCCCCAGCTAACTCTAATAATCTGAAAACTAAAGTAAAAGACTGAAATAATGAAATAAGTCCTGTCCTCGAACTATGAGGACTCACCAACTGAGCTGTTGAGAAATTTGAGAATCGAGTTAGGCATGGTCCGAAGGCTGAGCGCCTGAACCTATATCATAATAGGATGTAGCATGAAAGTATATGTCAGTACTTAGAATGTCCTGAGTATGCATGATATGCACTAATCTATACATATTGAATGTGAGAAGATAAACTGAATATGCAAGATATACTAAACATGAAATTGAAAGATGTAATCTAATGCAATAACCAAGTAGGTAACATACAATTGCACAATAATAGATTGAATAACTGACTATAAGGTCATGCAATAACTGAATCTGAACTGTGGGAGCTACTATTAACCGACATACCCTAAGTTGAGCTAACTAAGTGGCTAACCTATAACCCTGGTTGGGAGGGTATTCATACCTTACTAAGGGTACGAACATTAGTTGGTGTGGATCCACTAAACTGACACCCAAAGGGCTAAGTTGTCAAGCCTGATCTGATGGATGACCTTTCATAACCTTCGGTGGTGCCGTAGTTATGGGACTCGGGGACTTCTACTAAAGGTTTTAGTCCTAACTGATGGGTGAGCCTTCATACCTTTATCCACTCGGTGCTAAGTACTACTCCTAACTGGATAAATAAATAAATAAATAACCGACATACTAGATAGCTCAAGATACTGACTTTCTGAGAATGCAAAGTAATACTGAGACTGAAAGCATTCTAATCTTGTATCTGAATAATTGGGCATCTATTTGAAAATACAGGAAACATAACTGATCGTGTGTTCATAACCCACCATCCTAATGAATTGAAATACTCCTAACAATGTTAGATTCTAAATTGAGGGTGCAGTTCATAATCATAGTTCAAGTCATGAATTTAGCACATGCTTAGGGTTTGAGAATTATGAGTATACTACAAATGCTAATCTTCAAGAAAACATGTGATAAGATCAATACATATCAATGGAAACTGAGATACAAGAAGTTCATGAAATTTAGAAACCCTTGGTCTTGAGGATTAAACTAAAAATTGGAGAAATCGTGTTAACTTAGGGACTCAATGGGTGAAAGGATATCCATTGATGAATTACCACATACCTAAAAGCAAAAACCTTGGTGAAATCTTTGGGTTTGGAGTCTGAGGTTGAATAACCCTAACTTGGATGAAGAATGATCAAGAAATCTCTTCTTGAAGTTATTGTATTCATTTCTTGAAACCCTATGATCAGGGGTTAGAATTTCTATCAACAATTTGTAATTTGATGATGGTATTTAATTTGGAATACTTGAATCCTTAGATAAGGATTTACCTTGATGAAGGAGGAGAATAAAAAGAGAGAAAACACGTTCTAGGTCTGAAAGAATGGCAAAATAATGAAAAAAATGGATTAAAATTGACTTAAAAAGGTCCCCATCAGCCCACATGCGATTTGACAAGCAACTGCATATAAGGATCTGTGGATCGCATGTGGTTTGCACTTGCTTTCCAGAAAGTTGACAGATTTTCCCCGACGTGCATTTGGACATGTGATTGCATGCGGCCTTCTGCGGCTCGAATGTCATTTCGCACCTGCTTTCCAGACTGTCAGTCAAAACTAAAATGGTCATAACTTTTTACTCCAGACTCGAATTAATGTGCGATCAGAGGCGTTGGAAAGAAAATTTGAAGATATTTAATTTAGTGGGTATTAGGATACCTAAATCTTCATATGCTAGGAGTAATGATCATTTGAAGTTGACCATAGTTGGATCTTACATGAGAACTTAATCGGTTGGAGTGCTTTAAACTTAACTTGTTGATAGGAGCTTTTTATGAACATGATTCACATCCAAATCACTCACCACACTAAGAAAATAATCATTACACTCATGGAAATGATACAGGTCTTTTGCTTTGATTTTTTGGGGTGTTACAATATCTTCCCCTTGGGATCATTAGTCGCTGAATGATGGTCAACAGTAAGATGAATGAACAAATCAAGCCATTACCATGTTCTTTGGCTTGAAATACGAATACTAACGTGAACTATGATGCATTAACTCAAATTTCAAGATATTTATTAAAGCATTCATAAGCACGAGTTTCTTCGAACATGAAAGCTACGATATGGAAGACATTGAGCGTACTTGGGAATCTACAACAAGAGTAAGGCTTTTTCTTTCTTTCTCAAGGGACTGAACATGGTCTGGAAGAGGTGCTAATATGCAAAGGTTGTAATAAAGTAGCGCCTTGACCAAGACAAGGAGAGGATGTGCACACAAGAATAAATTGGAACTTACTAAGGCCCTACCTCTCATAAAAGAAACTCTTGGCCATTTAAGATTAGTCTTTGCTTACTACTTCACCATCTGCCCCTAAGTTAAAAAGTTATTAGCTTAATTCAAGTCTCAAACAAATCCTATAAACTAAGTTATTTTCACAAAAAACAACAGAAACATCACCATACACAAAAACACTGAACACTAACCATATATAGATCCCGAAATTTTGTGCTTGGGAGAACTCCCCACAACCACATTAACCTCTTTCACACTTAACAACACTAGCTTACTAGCTAATAATGCATGGCACTTGTAAATTCAAAATTTTATGAAATAATATACTTTTCTAGACATACCTCTTCTTCTAAGACCTCAAGCTCTTCTTCTCATGTCAATGTAGCTACCATATTGTCACCTTACTTAAGGGTTTCATCTACCACAATTATGTTTAACAACTTGCTTCTCACAAATGGTATATCAACTCACATAGGTTAAGTCACCAAAATCAATATTACCATCCTCATATTCCTACTCTCTTTTACCACTCCTCTAAATTCTAAGCTAGGATAACTGACATCAAATACTTGAGTTCTGGGGATACTAACTTTACTACACATCAAGAAAGTCAAACAACATACCGTCATAACATTTGGAGAGTTATCTAGGTCCTGCTGACTGGTCAAGGAAAATAAATGTTTCTGACCTCTGCCTGATCCTAAAGTAGTTCCTCTCTGTACAACTTGGCCTGTTAGAGCTCTACCCCCATTGCTTTTCTTTACAGATAGACAATTCTTTAGAAAATGACCCAAGCAACCACATCTGAAACATCTATCTACATCAACCCTACACTCTCCCGGGTGAGACCTACCACACTTAGCACAAGAAGGGTATTTAAAGGACCTCTGAGCGACACTACTAAAAGATTGAGAATCAAGTGCAGGTGCACTCGCAGAGGATGAGGCTAGCGCTGAAGATTTCTGATAGAACTAGGAATGATTACCACCATCCGACCTCTGCTGAGAATAGTTAGAGCTACCTGTTCTGACCGTCTTACTCTCTCTTTCCCCATCCTTGAACTTTTACTCTTCAATCTGCTGGGCATGAGTCATGAACCTGGAGATATCCATCTCCTTAACCAGCATAGCAGTTCTATACTCTTTAACCATGTCTTTAGAAATACTTGATACAAATTTACTCATGCAGGCTTTGGAGTTAGCCACCATTGCCAGAGCATATTTTGAAAGCTGAGTAAACTTAAGAGAATACTCCTTCACATTTATGCCACCTGCCTCAAATTGATGGACTTCTGAACCTTGGCTTTCCTTAATTCATGTGGGAAGAACCTATCCAGAATGCAGCCCTGAACTGATCCCAATCTACTAGGCATGCATCTGCACCCCTAGCTTTCTTCCACTGTTTATACCAAGTGTGAGAAACTCCCTTCAACTGATAAGCAGCCAAGTCTACTATCACGCCCTGAGGCTACCCCAAGACGTAACACGGGACTTGAGACCGCAAGAGTCTCAAGTTAACTCTTGGTCATAGCATAACTCAGATAAATACAAGAACCATAGAGGAAGCATGCTAAATAAAGATAGGAAACCATAACTAAATAGAAACATGGTCTAAGAACACCAAATCCAAAACACGGAATACAAGTTTAGCTATGTATGAAGCCTCTAAGCTGTCATAAGAGTTGATAGGACAAGACCCCAACTAACTCAAGAATCTGAAATAAAGATAGACAAAATAACTAGACTGATACTAGTCCTCAAAGGATGAGGACTCACCAAAAAAATCTGGATATCCAACATTATCTAGCCATGAGCCTAAGGAAGAGAGCTTTAATCTGCATCATCAAGAGGATGTAGTGGAAAACATGCGTCAGTACTACATGATGTACTGAATACATGAGATATGCATCAGTAAGGTAAAAATATGCTTGAAACATAATTAAGACTGAAATCATGCATAAAAGAGATATCACAAATAAATACCATAAGTCGAGCTTAAAGCATGAAATAGAATAGCTTAATACTTAAACCTTCATATGAGAGTTTCTTATAACCTAAAATAGACCATGTGAGCTACATGGAATCCAACTATATCACCCTAGTTGGCAAAGCTACCCAAAACCTACCAAGGCACGGGGTACTATACATATCAAAGCGTGGAACCACTTTCGTAAGGGGACACTCTCAACTAACGAGGACCCTTCTTCATGAGGAAACACTCTCAACTAACGAGGACCCTCTTAACCTACATTGGCAACGTAGTTTTGGACTTGGGTTATCTAGAACCCTCATCACTCGGTGCTAAATACTACTCCCAAAACAATACATATAGCTCATAATATGCTAGTGACATATCTAATGCCAAAACTGTTTGAAAAGCATATGTACATATCTAATGTCATGCAAATTCAAATCATAAGTCTTAAAGTTTAGCATAGCCATAATTTGAAACCAACTTTTCTTTCTAAATTCATAACTTGAATAATTAGGCATGCAATTTCATGATACTTGAGGTCATGTTATCTAAACATGCTAATTTAACTTGAAAATATACAAATGAGTGAAATCATGCTGGATTCATTCTTAATGCATTGGCTTTTGAAAACACTTAAGGAATCTCAAATAAATCATAGATAAGCAATGAGAAACCATGAATTGATGCTTAAAAATTTAACCCATAAGTTTTCCTCAAATTGGGTAAGAACCCTAATTTCATAAATTCATAAATCAAAGTAAAAGCTTGGGGGGTATTGGGCACAAGGGTGAAAGGATTCCTTGATGAATACCCACATATCTGAATTGAATCTTTGTTTGCTAGATTGAAAAGGAAGAGGAGGCTTGAAGGTGAAGGTTCTTGCTTGGTGCTTGAGACTTGGAGAAGAGGGACTCTTTCTTCTTTTGGAATAGAATGACTTAGAATGAGAATAGCTTAGGCTATTAAAGGATAAAACCCTACTAAAATTGGCCTAAACGGCCTCACTTAAGAGTTAAGGAATAGAAGAAAATACCAAATTACCCCTGACTTAAAATAAAAAGCTGCAAAAATTTGTCACCTCACGGGCTGCCCGACGGGCGTCGCACCCATGATGACCCATTGGCCAAGGCATCAGACAAGGTACCTGGGGTCTGGGATTTTCTAGAGAATTCCAAATGCAGATCCCATGGGCTGTTGCAATCGCGACACCCATGGTGATGCCCGTTAGAGCAAAGGACGTCTGGGGAACAAGTTGCTGGAAGATCCCGACGACGGGTTCCCATGGGCCGTCGCACCCATGACGCCTATTGTGACCGCCCATCGGGCTAAAGGAAACTAGATTGAGGCCAATGGCTATTTACCACGGCGCACCTTATGGCCCGTCGGGGATCCGACGCCCGTGGCGGCTGCCCGCGGTGATCAACAGTTCCAGCAAAGCTTCTGGATTCATGGTTTGTTAGCTAATTCAAATTTTGGGGTGTTACAATATTTTCCCCTTGGGATCATTCATCCACCAATGAAGACTAAGTAAGGAAAACTTGAGAAAAAATAGCTCAACCAAGCAACAAAACATGAAAACTAAATAATAAACATGAGAATTGAGCTTTTCAACTTAAAACATCATTGAACTAACTTTGCAAAACATGAATGCATGCTAGGATCATGAGAGAAACTGATAGAGTAGAATCAGAGGGACATACTAAGGAGCAAACTGTTACCTTAAGCTGAAACAGGATTGGAAGAAAAGAGATGAGGGTATTTGGCCTTCATGGCCGCCTTCTCTTCCCAAGTAGCTCCCTCAACTAGCTTATTCCACCAAAGAACTTTCACTGAAGCGACTTCTTTGTTTCTCAACCTCCAAACCTGACGATCAAGAATCTCCACAGGGAATTTCTCATAAATGAGGCTATCCTTCACACTCACATCCTCCAAAGGAACATTCAATGTCAGATCACCAACACACTTTTTCAACAAAGAAACATGAAAAACTGGATGAACCACTTCTAAATTTGATGGCAAATCCAACTCATAAGCAACACTACCAACTCTCCTCAGAATCCGATAAGGACCTACAAAACGGGGACTAAGTTTCCCTTTCTTACCAAATCTCATGACACCCTTCATGGGTGACACCTTTAGCAACACCTAATCATTAACCTCAAACTCCAACTCTCTTCTCCTCACATCTGCATATAATTTCTGTCAACTCTGAGCGGTCTTCAACCTATCCCTAATAATCTGAACCTTATCCATAGTATCGTGAACTAAATCTGGACCAATCAAATCTGGCTCACCTACCTCAAACCAATAAATAGGAGATCTACACCTCCGCCTATAAAGTGCCTTATAAGGAGCCATTTGAATGCTAGAATGAAAGATGTTGTTGTATGCAAACTCAATAAGAGGTAAGTGATCATCCCAACTACCTTTGAAATTAATCACATAAGCTCTCAACATATCCTCCAAGGTCTGAATAGTATGCTCTGCCTGGCCATCCGTCTGTGGGTGAAAAGTTATGATAAGCTTCACCTGAGTTCCAAGACCTCTATGAAATGATCTCCAAAACTGGGATGTAAACTGAGTACCCCTATCTGAAATGATGGAAAATGGGTCACTATGAAACCTGACTATCTCACGGATGTAGAACCTGGCATAATACTCAGCTGAATATGAAAACTTGACATCCAAGAAGTGGGCTGACTTGGTCATCCCGTCGACAATCACCCAAACAGAATAATGTTGCCTTCGAGTATGAGGCAAACCTGTAATGAAGTCCATATTGATTGCTTCCCACTTCCAAGTAGGAAGATCTTTATCCTGAGTCATACCACCTGGTCACTGATGCTCTACCTTCACTTGCTAACAGTTGGAACACTTAGCCACAAAACCTGCTATGTCCTTCTTTATACTATTCCACCAATAGACTTCCCATAGATCACACTATATGTTGGTGGCCCGGGGGAGAATAGAATACCTGGAGTTATGAGCCTCTATCAATATCTACTGTCTTAGCCCATCTACGGCAGGAACACACAATCGACCCTGATATCAAAGCACACTATCTCTCCCTTGGGAGAAAACCTCTACTCTCTCCTGATGGACTGCACCCTTCAACTGGTGCAAAAAAGAATCACTGTCTTGCTTTTCTTTCACTTCATCTACAAAAGATGATTTGGAACCATTTTGAACAATAACACCACCCTCTGTCGAATCGATAAGGCAAACTCTTAATCGAGCAAGTCGATGGACATCCTTGGCCAATTCTTTCTTCCTGTCCTCAACCAAAGACAGTCTACCCATAGAAAACCTACTGAGTGCATCCGCCACAACATTAGCCTTACTTAGATGGTAAAGCACGCTCATATCATAATCCTTAAGAAGCTCAAGCCATCTCCTTTGACGAAGATTCAATTCCTTTTGAGTGAACACATACTGAAGACTCTTATGATCGGTAAATACATCCATATGATCACCATACAAGTAGTGTCTCCAAATTTTCAAAGCAAATACCATGGACGCTAACTCAAGATCATGAGTAGGGTAGTTCTTTCATGAATCTTAAGCTGTCTCGAAGCATAATCAATCCCCTTACCATGCTGCATCAACACACAACCCAACACTGGATCTGTAGTCAATCTAGTCTTTAATTCCTGAAAGTTCTTCTCACATAGATCATACCACTGAAATTTAATCTATTTCTAAGTCAACTGAGTCAATAGGGCAGAAATGGAAAAAACCTTTCCACAAATGTCCTATAGTAGCCAACCAAGCCCAAAAAGCTCCTAATATCATACGGGAAAGTGGGTCTAGGCCAGTTCTTTACTGTTTCAATCTTTTGAGAATCGACTCGAATACCATCTCTAGTCACAATATGACCCAGAAAAGCAACAGAATACATCCAAAACTCACACTTGCTAAACTTAGCAAATAACTATCGATCCTTGAGAGTTTGCAACACAACTCTCAAGTGGTTCGCATGCTCCTCCTTACTCCGAGAATAGATAAGAATATCATCAATGAAAATAATCACAAACATATCCAAATACTGTTTGAACACAAGGTTCATCAAATCCATAAAGTTGCGGGAGCATTTGTTAGTCCAAAAGACATAACCACAAATTCATAATGACCATACCGAATTTTAAAAACTATCTTAGGAATGTCACACTCTCTAACTTTGAGATGATGATAACCGGATCAATGGTCGATCTTGGAGAAGTAACTGGCACCCTGAAGCTTATCGAACAAGTCATTGATCCTAGGAATGGGATACTTATTCATGATTGTGACCTTGTTCAACTGACGATAGTCGATACACATTCTGAGGGAACAATCTTTCTTTCGCATGAATAAAACTAGAGAACCCCATGGAGAGATACTGGGTCAAATAAAACCTTTATCAAGGAGGTCTTTCAATTGATCCTTCAATTCTTTAAGCTCCACGGGAGCCATTCGATAGGGAGGAATAGAGATAGGATGCGTATCTGGAAGAAGATGTATTCCAAAGTCAATCTCCCACTCGAGAGGGACTCCAGGAAAATCTTGGGGAAACACTTATGGAAACTCATTCGCAATAGGAACTGACTGGAGAGGTGGGGTTTCAGATTCTGTGTCCACAACCCAAACTATATGATAAACATAACCCTTAGAAATTATCTTCCTAGCATTAAGATAAGATATGAAATGACCCTTTGAGGAAGGAGGACTACTTTTCCATTCTAAGACAGGTTCATTTAGAAACTTGAAACTGACAACTCGAATACGACAATCAACCAGGGCATAACATGCATACAACCAATCCATACCAAGAATAACATCAAAATCAGTCATTTCCAACTCTACTAGATCCACTGAAGTAACTCAATGAAGGACTGACATAGGGATATTTTGATAGATTCTTTTGGCTAGGACTGACTAACCAATAGGAGTAGAAACACAAAAGGGTTCTAAGAGCTGATCAGGACAAATCTCGATCTTGCAAGAAACATAAGGGGTCACAAAAGATAAGGAGGCATCGGGGTCCAATAAAGCATACACATCTAGAGAGAAGACTTTCAACATACCAGTAACAATATCTGGTGAACTCTTCTGGTCCTGACAAGAGGACATTGCATAAAGGCAGTTCTGACGCTGACCACCAAAACTAGAAGCATGGCTCTGTTGGGCCGGTCGACCTCCTAGGGGTACTGGGGCAGACTGAGTCCTGCTACCTCCCTGTCCCTTCTTAGTTGAAAGGCAATCTCTAAGATTATGTCCAACCTGACCACATCCAAAGCATCCACCTGAACTATATAAACACTCACCAAGATGACTTTTACCACACTTATTGCAAGAAGGATAAGGGGTCCCCTTTGTAACACTCCCCTGCAAATAGGAACCAAATCCTCTACCCATCTGATCCTGACGAGGCTTGGGGCCTTAGGTAGGAGCACTAGCTGAAAAATGAATGGGTCCTGATGATTTCTTCTAAAATAAAGAGCGATTCCCGCCACCGGACCTCTGATGGCCAATACCTGAACTCTCTGATCTAACCCTCTTATTCTCCCTTGCCATCTCCCTCAACTTGTCTCCCTCAATCTGATGGGCATGAGTCATAAGTCGAGAAATATCCATGTCGCCCAAAAGCATTATGGACCTACACTCCTAATTACATGGCAAATTACCCTCACCCTCACCTTCGTAACAGATTCAACATGATAGATACTACGAGATACCACGAATTTGAATTAGGGTTCATCGCTTATAGAGGTTTCAACTACTACGAAAATGTTGGAGGAAACAGACCCATTCAATCACATTTTTGATCTTTTTGGATAGCAACAAGGGCAAATAAAGCTTTAGCTGAATCATGCCTTAAAAGGACTAATTCGTGATGCTAAAAAGAAAAGAAGCAGTGACTTTGAAATGCTCTCAAGGACCTGATTTGACCCTTTCTTTTCACAGAGCTACACTTTCTATTGTCACCTAAACAAGAAGATGGCCACAGACTAAGCAAAACAGCACCAAAATCACCATAGGGAAAACACAATCAATAAAATCCTTCTCATATTCTTCGTGCATCAATCACATTCTTTCAAATGACTAAGCAGAGGAGAACAACAGGGAGTTTGTCTTTAGGAGTTTTGGGAGAAGCCAAACCAACGAGTTCAAAGTTCTCCCTAGCTCAACTATTCCCCAAAGACTTGACCCATTGTTCTCTTGATCCAACAGACAAACCCAAAACAACACTCAATCAACCATTAGACAGTATTTAACATAGTAATCAATAACAACAACAACAACATTCTCAAATAATCACAGCCAACCAGCCACAATAGAAACAAGAAAAGTAAAGTAAAAGGAAAGGGTATGTTACCTTTTTCTGGGCAGCAAAGCTGAGACAAGACGAGTTGAGTTTTTTCCGACGACATTCCGATGGATTAAGAGATTGAGGATTCTTGGTTTTCAAATCACAAGAGAAATTCCAAACAGCAAGAGGGATAACTCATAAAATTCTCAAGAAAACTCAACCAAAACAGTATGATTTTTCACCTTTTTGACTTGATTTTTTAGGTTTCCCCAACAGTCAGAGAAAATGACTCTCCTAGGCTGTGCTACCCAAAAACCACCCCTCAACAGTAGAGAATAGAAGGTCTTATATAGGAGAATTTCTGGAGTTTCTAACAGATGGAAATTGGGGGAAAAACTTGGGGATTTTTGGATAGAATTGAGGATTTTGAATCCAAAAACCAATAATCCTCTTGATGAGGGCACGTTTGTACCTTGGTGGTACGTTTTCGATCATGCACCAATGATTTTGAGGATCATCCGCCATGATTTAAGGTGAGGGAATGTTTGAGAGACCACCTAGACAATTTCTAGATTCTTCTAGAAGGTGAACAACTCACCCTTCATACCAACAAACAAAGGTGAGGACGAGTAGACAGAGGGGTAACATTTTTGGAGAATTTAGAGTCGTTTGGAGGAGATTTGGTGGTCGTTTCTTAGCTGGGTTTGACATTGTTGTACTGGGTTGTTTCTTCTTGTTGTCATCTGTTTGAAGAGAGAGAAGAGGGAGTATAAAGGGTCGTTTATTTGAGCATTGAGAGATGAGCGAAAGAGAAGAGAAGTATTAAGGGGTCTTTGCGTCGATTTTGGGGTAAGGTGAAGTGGGCCAGCGGGTCAGGCGGGTTGCTGGCCCAAATGTTGGCTGATGACAAAGGGGTTATAAGGTGAGTTTAAAATCTGGTCATATTTGCAAAATGTGGCCATTTTGAGTTCAGGAATTAGCCAAATTGAAAGTAAATTAGGAAAATACGGCTGTGATTTAAATGATTTTAGGGATTTAGGTTACAATAGAAATAAAGATGAATCAATTGAGAATAACCTTGAGCTTTAATAAATTAAAATAATTCAAAATAATTATTGTATTTAACGCATAATTACCTCTTTTACAATTATGAAAATTAATTTATTCAATTAATTTCTTGCTTGAATTAATTTAGAGGGAAAAACAAATGTTTAATCTTTTAAAAGGATTTTCTTATGAAATTAACTTTACAATAGCTCTTTCAGTAAACTTTATATAAATTCCACATAATTAAATGTGAAAGATATGAATTATTACTTAGAACTATTATAAAGCTGATTTGGAAAATATTTTATCATTTTTTACAAAAATAATTATTTTAAAAATTATTTAAAAATTCAAAGGCTCAAGATTAATTCGCAATGCGGAGGGTAAAAATTGGGTGTCAACAACTGCCCCTCCCTTTGGGTAGGGTGAGTAATGAACCTTGGGCAAAGGGAATTGATGTTCCCAATTTTATCCGACCACAGGTTCATCTTCAAGAAGCGGTTGGTTTTAGCATGAATTTTAAGGAGTTATGGCCGAACTCCGGTATCGAGTTTCTTACATATCTCAGGTTACATGAGAATTCAGGACACTTGTAGTTCAAGACGCTTGATTTTATGCACGATTTTTAAGGAACTCCAAACTTTCTCAGTTTCAGAGTATGGAGAGACCAGAAAGCTGGAGAGTAAGGAGATTCGGGGGGTTTGGAATGCAGTCGAGTTTTCAACACAGAGCCCGCCTACATATCCCAGGACTTAGGAATCAAGATGCTTGTAGTTCGACCCAATCGGTGGAAAAGGTAATCTTTATGTTAAGACAACCTTTGGTTCGGGATGAGTGACAAGTAATTGAGTTATGGAAAAGAGGCTTGTAACCTCTCAACTATGAATGTGGCATGCTTCACACCCATAGGTAATATTTTACCTTGACATAATTTCCAAAGCTCGAGGTGTATTGTCACCCAGTTTTGAAAAGAAGGAATATTGCTTTCAGAGTGGGTTCAGAAAATACCCTTGATGTGAAACTAAAACCCCAATGATAGGACATATCCACATGCCTTATGATAGGGGTGTGGTTTGATTAAAGCGGAAGTCGATTCTCAACTCGCGTCCTGAAAGTTTGACATTCCTTTCTAGACCATGTCCCAGTTTGCTGCTAAGAAAAAGTTCCACATTGTGATGCGTCCTTTTTGGTGTAGTCCGCACCTGTGGTTTTGTTTTGACAATTTCATCCTTCTCGGATGCTCTCGACAATATCTCAAAACAAAATTGTTAGTAGTAACATAATTCCATTTGGAGAGGTAATTTTCTTGATCATGCCTCATCTTGGGATTACGTTCGAATCTTAGGTTGTGACATCTTTTGACGTGCTTTGTACCTGTTGTTCTGGTTCGAGATTTTCATCCTCTTGGATGTTCTTGACAATACTTTGAAACAAAATTGTTAGTGGTAAAGTAGCTTAATAAGAAGAGATAGCTTTGTACCTCATCTTTTGCATTTGTCGCTTTTGAAGCAGATGTCGTCCTTTTCTGTCTCTGTCTTAGGAAATAGCAATTTCCATGATGATTAAACATGTTATCCTTCTTGGCTATCGGATTGGAGTGCCTGATGCGCATTCCCGTTGTTGCGACTTAAACACTTTGCGCATTCCCGTTGATGCGGCTTAGAAGTGTTAGATTTGCGCATTTTCGTTGTTGCGACTTAAATACTTTGCGCATTCCCGTTGTTGTGGCTTAAAAGTGTTAGATAATCCAACTCTATGGCGGTTGAATATGGTGATCTTTGAATATGATGACTTTTGTAGTCGTTACGATGGTGACGGTCCTCTTGACCGTTTGTGGCATTCTCTTGAATGTGATATCCTTCTTGGCTATTGGTAGCGATCTTTTGCATATGCCTTTGGGGTGAATCTTGCGCATCATTCGTATTGATACAACTAACAGATATTCCCTGTATTGTCAGGCTTTGGGTAATCTAGCACATCATCCGACTTTGGACAGAGGTGGCTTACAGATGCCTTTAACTTGTCAACTTCGAGTAATCTTTCACATCATCCAACTTTGGATAGAGGCGGCTTACAGATGTCCTTCAAATTGCCAGTTTTTGGGTAATCCTGCACTTTTATCCGATCTTAGATGTAACGCAACTTATAGATTTTCCTTAAATTTCTAGCCTTTGGGTAGTCCTGCACAATATCAACGTGGATATGTCGTGGCTTATAGATAACCCTTGGACTATCAATTTTTGGTAGTGTTGCACTTTTACCCAATTTTGAATATCATTGCGACTTATGCATTACCCTTGAACATTCAATCTTCAGGTTATCTTGCACACTATCCGGTTTCAGATATCACTGTATCTTACAGATACTCTTAGTCTATTAAGTTTTGGGCAATCTTGCACACTATCTGGTTTCAGATATCGCTGTGACTTACAGACGACCTTTGGCCTTCTAATTTTGGGAAAATCCAGTATATCGTCCAATTTAGATGGCGTCTTACAGACATCCTTCAGACTATATGCATTTTACCTCGGCGGTAAGCGGTATTTTCTTATCGGGGGTGACAAGGCCTTTGCCGTACAATCAAACATAGCTGCATCTTTTGGCGATCGACGCTTTCGAATAAGAGTGCATAAATATCCTCAACGCCAGACTCCTCCGTCTTACGTGATATCGGATATAAATATGTTGAATGCCAGATTTGGCATAATAAAAGAGCAAATATACCCTCAACGTCAGACTCCTCCATCTTACGGATATCAGATATAAATATGCTGAATGCCAGATTTGGCATAATAAAGGAGCAAATATACCCTCAACGTCAGACTCCTCCGTCTTATGCGATATCGAATATCAGCATGCTGAGTGCCAGACTTGGAATAATGAATGATGATAATGATAATGATATCCTTAACGTTAAACTCCACCATCTCACGCGATCTCGAATATAAGTATGTTGAGGGTCGATCCTGCGTAGCAAGTGCGACTTAGGGATGCCTATGAATGTCATCCTCTTTGCACCCGGTTGGTAGAGGGAAATATTCTTCACAGGGAATGTGTATATGCGGTATTGAATGATAATATGGATGATCATGCAATGGTCCTCGTGACATGGTCCTCGCGACATGCAAATGCAATGGCCCTCGTGGTATGGTCCTCGCGATATACAAATATGATGGCCCTCGTGGCATGGTTCTCGCGATATGCAAATATAATAGCCCTCGTGGCATGGTCCTCTCGACATGCAGATATGATGGCCTTCGTGGCATGGTCCTCGCGACATGCAAATATTATGGCCCTCGTGGCATGGTCCTCTCGACATGCAGATATGATGGCCCTCGTGGCATGTTCCTCTCGACATGCAAATATGATATGGTCCTCTTGACATGGTTCCTGCAATATGATGCCATACAATACAAAGCAACATAATATAATATGATGCAATGTGATATGACATAATATGATGCGACATAATGCTTATGTCATGTAATGCAGTATGATGCAATGTGATGCAATGCAACATGATGCAATGTGATATGGTGCAATATAAATGCAAAATGTGATGCAATGTAGTGCCGTATGATGCAATGGCCCATGGGAAAGTCATAGAAAACATCACCTCTGGTCTTTATTTTGTCATGTCAACTTCTTTAAGGGTACCTGTACTCAAGGCAAATGGTTAGTAGACACGGTGTCGCTCTTACTAGCGACCACAATTAAATTTGAAAAACTTTAAAAACGACACTTATGAAGCTAATCAAAATAGACTTTCATTTGAAATGTTAATGAAATGGTCGTGTCCATTTCTAGGGGGACAGCCATAAATACCGTCTTTAAATATTGTTTGTTCGTGGTAATTTCTGACTTGTCGAGGATTGGTAGAGAATGTCATTGATCTCTTGTTTGGTGTCCCAATTCAAAACTGACCGAAATGTCCTGATCCATTTGGGGACTTGAGGACGTTGTCAGTCTCTCTTTATCTGGTAGTTTCTGTGAACTACAAGAAGATTCGCCCGTTCTACGGACTTTTGCCATCTTTGGCTTCTTTCCACTGCTTTGGCTTTTCTCGCCAAATTTTGGGGCTTCTGGTCTCGTTGCATTTCTTTGAACGCGTTAAATAGTGAGGGACTGCTTTCTAATGTACTTTTGGGGACAACCTGCATCCACAGAAAAATTGTTAGTTTTTTGCTGAAACTGGTCTGTGTTATCCTTCGATCTTCTGCTCCTCATTTTGTCTTCTCTGGATGCTTTCCAATCTCGGGTACTCATTGCCCTCGACTCTCCTCGGAACACAGTAGACATAAGGAGTAAAACTAGTTTTTGTAACAATTTTCAAAAAAAATCTTTGGAAAACAAGGATTTGGAAAAAGATAGTTTGGAAAGGTCTCTGCCCGTCATGTCATGTGCTAGCCCAACAAATGTGAGTTACTCGAGGCTTTGACATTTTCTAACATATTGCTAGCGGACTCTGTAGATCCTTTGTCGTCCCAACTGGGGAATTTGGAAATGCTTTTCGAGAAATCTATCACAGCTAGGGATTAATCCACCAAGGACTGGAAATTTTTGAAGTAGACTCTGATCTCTCGGTGTTTGGGGAATATTTTAGAGTTTGTTTCTAAACTCTCAAATGCTGCTCGGTGGAAATTTTGAGGTCCTCCTCAAAATTTCTGCCCCAGTTAAAGGTTTCATGATGAATCTCATTCCATTGGCAAGAGACTTGAAACTCTGTGGGGATTATGAGATTCTTTCTCGATATTCACTTTGGTTGCTCTTCGGCACATTCTGTATTCTGACTTGCTGGAGAATGTTCTTTGCCTTCTGAATTTTTGAGATTCCTTTCTATAAAATTCTGCCCCAGTTTCCATTTTCTGGGTACTATGACTGAGCCATTGTGGCATCTATGTATCTATAAGAATTCTCTTATTTTTGCTGGAAATGACCTTCATATTCTGAAATTCTGCCTCAGTTTCCATTTCCTGGGGTGATATGACCGAACCATAGTGGTGCCTACGTATCCCGTTAAGGAAAGAATCAGGTCACACGTAGTTCCCACACTCAAAGTAGGAGAATGTTGGAAATAAACAAAAGGGGTGATCGAAGCCGACAAAGGCCGCCTACGTATCTCATTCTTGAGAATTCAGGTCGAACATAGTTCAGGAAAGGAAGGGGAAAGAGAGATTTTTCTAAGGGGTTGACCGAAGTCGACACAGTCCGCCTACGTATCTCATTCTTGAGAATTCAGGTCAAACGTAGTTCGTACATAGAGGATAGGGAAATTTTTAAGCTTTTACTAAGTGCAAAATGATTACAATTAGAAAATACGATTACAAAGAAAGAAATGAAAGAAAAATCATCTCTAGGAGTAGTATCTCTTCACAACATCGGAGTTGCTATAATCTTGGTCCATAATTTGATCATTCATCTTGAACAAAATCAAAGTTCCTCCGGATAGCGCTTCTTTTGACAATGTATAGTCCTTGCCAATTTGGTGCAAACTTTCTTTTGTCTCGTGGAAGGATTAACTGTCCATTCTCTGGATTGAATTCTGGATTGACCAATAAATTTTGGGGAATGATGTTTGTGCTCACTCTCATCCTATTTTTGTAGGACCAGTCAAAGATGTTAATGTATGGATTGAGCAGACTGATAAGTTCTATCTTTCATGCTTTTGACAAATAAACACCGACGCTGATTTTTTCAACTTGACCGTTGCTTCCCAGATTGACCACCTCAAACTCTTTTAGGTGGGGCCTTTCTTGGTCTTCAAAGTTCTTAGACTTCTTGATTGTTCGTTCTAGGACCATGATTTATTCAACATACCCTTCAAAATCATTATCGTCTAGCTTGGTTTGTTCGTTATGCTCTTGACATGACATGACAGTGGCAGGTTTTAACTTATTATTTCTGAAACCAAAACAAAATGGGTTATATAATAACAAGTAAATAAATTTTGAACAACAAATATTTTCAAAATAAGGACGCTTTCATTGAAATTTGGAAATATTTATAAACTATGGCTACAACCCACATAAATGTAGGCTCGTGCCTTTTGGAAAGCAGTAAATAGTACGAGGAATGTTAAAACATAAGGGGTGGGTCACTAAGCCTCATCCGGACTATCACCGATTTTTCATAAAATAGAATCTTTGTCTACCCAGCTGAGCAGAGAGTCACAAGGGGAGTCGCGACCCAATTCTGTAGCTTTTCTCCGGTCCTAGCATCCCTAATCATGGATGCTTCAGGGATTTCTCCTGTTATAACAGCACATTTCTCAAACAAATCTCCTATTCCATCCTCTAACCCATCGCTTGGAGGACCGATACGCACTGAGAATGACTGATATAGATGGGGAAGTGGCTTAGGCAGTCCTGACTGCTTTTTCTCTCGGATTCTTACCTTGTCCTCTCGGGCCACATACCCTAGTCCATGCCTGGTCAACTATTCCGGGATGCTTAAGGGCTCAATCATTCCGTCAGAATTCTTTTCCAACCCAAAGCTTGGCTCGTATCCACTCCTTAGCATCGTAGTTTCAAGCATATTATAGATGGGTGGCATGGGAATTTGAGGAGCAAGATCTTCTCTAGTAACATTGACGATCTCTACGGTGTAGAAATTGCTTCCCCTTGGGACTTTTTCAATCACAGGGGCATAACCATTAGGACGACTCAAGTGACTTCCTTCTCCGTGGATCAACACCTCATATTCTTCTAAAATGAACTTCACCATCCGGTGCAAAGTTGATGGCACGGCTCCAGCTCTGTGGATCCATGGCCTTCCCAAGAGAAAGTTTTAGCTGGTGACGATATCCATGACTTGGAATTCAATACGAAACTCAGCGGGTCCCATTTGTATGTACAAGTTAACTTCTCTGATAGTGTCCCTTTGACCTCCGTCAAAAGCTCTTACGTTGACTATGCTCTGACGAATCTTTCCCAGATCATACTCCAACTGGGTGAGTGTGGACAATGGACAGATGTTCAGTCCTGATCCCTCATCTATCAATACTCAATTCAAAATCTTCTATTGACTCTTGATATTGATATGCAAGGCTTTGTTATGCATTAACCCTTCAAAGGGTAGTTTAGTAATACTCAAAGTAGCTATAGATTTTTATGGTATTTCATACTTTTTAGGGCTAACCGGCACTCTTGACTTGCTCACAACCCATTTTTCATCGACCTTCATCATGTTAAAAGTGGCTCCTCCGTTATTCGGGAGCGGATTGTTATTAACATTGGTCGGTGCTGTTTGTAGTGTGATCACTCTTTGGTCAATCAAATCCTGAATTTTGTGCCTCAGGTTAATACAATCTTCGGTATCATGTCTGACTCCTCCGAAATAATAAGCACAATGTCGGTCAGCCTTGAAGAAATGAGAGTTAGGATTGCCTGGTTTAGGTTGTATAGGCTGAATAAATCCAGTAGCCTTTAATCTTTCATACAGCTGAGTTCTGGTTTCAGCCAGCTGGGTAAAAGTTCGAGGAACTTCCTTTTCTATATTAGGGCGAGGGAGATTGACATTAGCGGGAGGCAGAACCTGGCAATGATTTTGGTTCTCGAGAGCCTTTTGATACACTTGAAAGTTTTGAGGAGTATCTGGGAAAGTGGGTTGCACATTTGATTGTGGAGCTTGGTAAATGGGTTGCACATTTGGTTGTGGAGCTTGGTAAATGGGTTGCATATTTGGTTGTGGAGCTTGGTAAATAGGCTGAGTGTAGAAAATCGGTTGAGGGTTTTGTAGAGCTAGGGGAGGGGTTGTTGGAACAAATGGCTTTTTGTAGTTGGCTCCGAAAGGTTTCCATGATTTTGGGCTAGGACTGGAAGATACCGAAGATACTTCTTCACTCTTTTTACGGGGAGGTCCTGCCGATCCTGAGGAAGCAGGGGTTTTGGCAATCTTGCCACTACGGAGTCCTTTTTCCATAATTTCTCTGATCTTGACTAAGTCGGCGAACTTGGCCTTTACCGCTGATATCCTCTTGTCATAAAACTCCGACTCCTTAGAGCGCATAAACACCGCGCTTATTTCTTCTTCCGTCATAAGAGGCCGAACTCTCGCCGCTTCCTTCCTCCATCGGTAGGCATAGTCCCTGAAGTTTTCATTTGGTTTTTGTCTGATGCGTCCCAGAGAGTAGCAATCCGGGATAACTTCTACATTTTATGCAAACCGTTGAGCGAAGTCTCGAGCTAGGTCACTCCACCTGGATCATTTCTTCAGTTCTTGAGAGGTGGACCATTCTAACGCCTCTCCGCTCAGGCTTCGACTGAAAAGCCTCATTAATAGAGCATCATTCTTTCGGGCACCAACCATCTGGTCGCAATAGCTTCTTAGATGTGCCTCAGGATTTCCAACACCATTGAAGGTCTCAAACTTAAGAATTTTGAATCCTACTGGCAGGTCCATTTCAGGATGGATACAGAGATCATCATAATCATATCATTTCTCGTAAGGCGAACCTCAAAATTCTCTAATCCTGGCTATCTCCTTCTTTATATATGCCATGTCATGGTCATGTTTCTTTTCTGTGGCTCTTAACTCTTTTTCTTTCTCCTCGTAGTGATCCAGCTCAGGGCTTTCTTGGACAGCAGTGAATGGTTCTACCATGGGATGGAAAGTGGTTGGTGGTATGTTTTGAACAGGTGGGGGTTGGACATGTGGGATGGCATTTGGATATATGGGAGTGTAATTATGAGGATTAGTGACGTTGGTGTGGTTATTTTAAGAGTTATAAGTATTTGGTGGCGTATTTTGATAGTTCGGAGGGAGGTTTTGTTGAAGGTATGCACTTGGGTGACTCTGGTTAGTGTGTTGGACAGGAGGAGTATGGTTTTGATATGAGGATCCGATATGATGAGGGTTATTAGAGAGGGGTTCGTTGGAAGGTCTAGGCGCGGAGGCAGGGGGATATTTCTTGGTTGATTTTCAGTCAATGGAGAGTTGAGTGACGGAATCTAGAAAGGGGGCTCAGAGTTTCCCAGAGCTGGAGTGTTGGATGCGATAGCTAAGCTAGCCATGTCTTTGGCTTTCTGTACTTCTTCTTGCATCTTTTCCAATTTTCTTGCGAGCTCGGCAATCATTTCATTTTGTTCAGCAATAACATTGTCTCTCATGGCCAAAGCATTCTCCTCTTCGCTATTAGTCATTTTCCCTTTAGAAAAGCGGAGGTCAGAGGATGAATCTAGGTGTGCCTTTGAGCGAGTGAAGTAAGGATGTTCGGCCAGCTTTGTCGACATAGATCAGTTTCTATCACCTGTTGAAGCAAAACAACTCAAAGACTGATGTGTTAGATCCCGCTAGTGATAAACGATACAAGATATCTGGCAGAAAATAAACACACAAGAATTGCTTTAAATGCATAAAAATTAGTTTTTGTCAAGGAAAATTGATCCATGGGTAATTTGACTCGATAGTTCAATGGGCAGGACTTTTCCCATTGATTTTTGATGAATGGATTTTATCGGGAAGGTTGATTTGTTGACCTTGTAGCACCTTTGCTTGGTGTGCTTTCCAAACTTGCTGACACCCTTGTAAAAGTGGAGAAATGAAAATTTCTTAAAGGTAGGGGACGGGCCCTGAAAATATGTAGTTCGGATAGGGCAAGTTTGTTTTTCGAACAAGACTAAAAAGGGTTTTAAGAAGTCTTTGGATTTTTTCTGGGGAAATTTGAAGAACTTCGAGAATGATTTTGGTCGGACTTTGCACAGTGGGCTTTTATCTTGCCTACGGGTTCTAAAATGTTCAAATAGGAGTGTATCAATTTACCTTTGATTTGAGCAATACACATAAGCACGCAAGACAGTTATATCACATAACAGTTTATAGCGCGTCCTATACGGATATGTGACCTTTTTATGCCAAAGGTAGGCCTAACGAATTGAAGAATGTGTGCCGTTTGTAAGACGTTTCATTGCCCCAAAATATAATGTATATAAATTGATTGAATTAAACGGGGATACAAAATAAGGGGAAGGGAAGTACAAATGAATATCAGTCCCACGCAGGGGTACATTCCTAAGCTATGCCTCCATGGATTCTTCATTCTCGAACGTCTTGAACTTCTTGGAAATTTCGAACGCTTTTCGGATGGCAATCTTCAATTAAATACATAAGGGATGATCGTCAGTAATTGACTCGTGGCCAACAGACGCAAGGTGGTCTTTCTAATGGGCCCAATACCCCTAAGGTATTAGGTCGTTCTAGGCCAATGCCTAAAATGGATTTTGGTTTCGCTCTACCCTAGGTGTCTAGAGTGGGTTTGTTTTGAAATAGACCGGGTCCCAAGTGGACAACTTGGGTTGAAAATAGGATAGTCATTGGACGCATGACGTATCCGTAAACTATCGTATTTTTCGAGAAAGTGTTATTTGTAGCAAGAGGCCACGGGATCATGAACCTCCCTAAAATATAAATAAAATCTCATGCCATGTAGTGGAATATGCTATGAGATGCAATGACAGTATATTTTGCGATAAATAAACACATAAGCAAACATTAATTAAAATTTACTAACTATTACAACATTTCGAATAGTTAGTCACATAAAGTTAGTCAAAAATAGTTCAAATTTTTGGTAAGAACCTAAATAAATCTCCAGCGGAGTCGCCATTTCTGTTTTATCCCTTTTTGGATTTTTATAAAGAAGAATGGTTTTTGACACTTAGAAATTATTTCAAAACTTAAAGAAAATTTCAAAATAATTCTAAACGAAACAGAGTAGCCACTTAATTTTTATAAAGAAATTAAGAAAACTTTAAAACAATTTCAAAGACTTAAAAATAGAAATAAATCTTTGAAATTAGAGAAAATTGGTAAGGGTTCAAGTAACGTCTTAAGAAGGGTTTTAAGGCACTTAAGAACGTCTATTTAAAAAACAGTTGACCAAAGAATAATTTTTGGCAACTTGAAAATGACTAATTTTGAAAGAGTTTGAAATAATGAAATTAATGATTTAAACAAAATGCTATTAATCCATCCAAGGTAAAAAAAAAAATTATTTCAATTAAAGAAAATTCAAATTCGAGGAAATTTTATTTAAAAGCAACTATAGTTTCAAGCAAAGGTTTTTCAAATTAAGAGTCTCTTTTTGAACCAAGAAGAACTTATTTTATTAATAATTAGAGAAAGTAATTTTTTGAAGAAAAGTGTTTGGGGAGGGGGTGATTTACTCTACAAATAAAAATTGTTAAGAAAACATGAACTTGAATAATCAAGAAAAAGTTAAGGAGTTATTTCAACTATTTTTTATGAAATGTCGATGTTTAGAAAAGACGAGTTAAAAAAAAGTTCTTTTATATCAAGGAAAATTCATTTTTAACCGAAGAAAACTTTATTAAGCCATGGATGAGTAATAGTCATTTTTATTTGAAAAATCCATTTTTTAGGCAAATGAACACAAAATCTAACTTTTCTCCTTTTTAACCGAACTAAATTAAATGACGACATTTGAAAGAAACAAATTTACAAGAAAAAACTAAAATGGCACATCTTTAAGGGATCTATTTAGGTTAATTAAGAGAGTCAATTATAATTAATTGCAAATAATTCAAACTTAGTTAAATACAAAGTAAATAAAGAAAGGGTAGAGAAGTTGGGCCTTCAGGCCCATTGCCAAATCTATCTAATTTTGGACTTTGAACTTTTAATGGACTTGGTCCATTTTTTGGTCTATATACCAGCTGCATATATCCTTGTATATCATATTGTATGCTAGCCTTTTTCCTGTATATCAGCTTCCAAGTTTGTATATTAGCTTCCTTTCTCAATTTCTTCCTTCTTGAACTTGTATATTAGCCTCCATGGCTTCATATGCTGCTGTATATCACTGGTATACTGATGTATATCAGTGTATACCGGTTGACACTAGGGAGGAAAATGCAAGGCAAGAGTTCAATTGGACTCGAGGGGGGGTGTTTATGCATAAAATGGAAAGTAGAGGATTAGTGTTTGCAGTAGACAGCAATAAACCAATCAATCATACACAAGAAAGAAAGTAAACTCAAACAATGGGGGTCGGAGCTTAGCAAATTTGATCATGCAGTGATTTTAGATAAGATAATGGCTTAAACCCAATGTTAGGACAAAAGGTACAGGGCTGTATTTCCATAAATAGTACAAGCACTTTAATCACACAAAATTGCTCTTTACTTGATCAAATGCAAATATTAGCTCATGAATTGGGAAAAAAGAGAGAGAGCTTTCATTCGAGAGGGAGTATACTAGTTGTAGAGCCACAAATTAGAGAGAGCAAAGATTCTAGTCATGGATGCATGTCTGGTTTATTTCACAAGCAACTTTCAGCCTTTATCAATAGTAGAAGTATACATCCTTCATTCAAAGCAGGGGACAGGGCAACACCATGATAAAAGAAACACATAAAGCAGGGTGATTACTTGACAGTATGCTAATTACATGGGAAATTACCCTCACCCTTACCTTCTTAACAGATTCAACATGATTGATACTATGAGATACCACGAATTTGATCTTGGGTTAATTGCTTATAGAGGTTTCAACTACTACGAAAATGTTGGAGAAAACAGACCCATTCAATCACATTTTTTATCTTGTTGGATAGCAACAAGGGCAAATGAATCTTAGCTGAATCATGCCTTAAAAGTACTGATTTGTGATGCTAAAAAGAAAAGAAATAGTGACTATGAAATGCTGTCAAGGACCTGATTTGACCCTTTCTTTTCACAGAGCTACCCTTTGTATTGTCACCAAAACAAGAAGATGGCCACAGACTAAGCAAAACAACACCAAAATCACCATAGGGAAAACACAATCAATAAAATGCTTCTCATATTCTACGTGCATCAATCACATTCTTTCAAATGACTAAGCAGGGGAGAACAACGGGAAGTTTTCAAGTCTTTAGGAGCTTTGGGAGAAGCCAAACCAACGAGTTCAAAGCTTCTCCCTAGCTCAACTATTCCCCAAAGACTCGACCCATTGTTCTCTTGATCCAACAGACAAACCCGAAATAACACCCAATCAACCATTAGACACTATTTAACACAGTAATCAACAACAACAACAACATTCTCAAATCATCACAGCCAACCAGCCACAGTAGAAACAAGAAAAGTAAAGTGAAAGAAAAGGGTATGTTACCTTTTTCTGGGAAGCAAAGCTGAGATGAGATGAGTTGAGTTTTTTCCAATGACTTTCCGATGGATTAAGAGATTGAGGATTATTGGTTTTCAAACCACAAGAGAAACTACAAACAGCAAGAGGGATAACTCACGAAATTCTCAAGAAAACTCAACCAAAATAGTATTATTTTTCACCTTTTTGACTTGATTTTTTAGGTTTCCCCAACAGTCGGAGAAAATGACTCTCCAAGACTGTGCTACCAAAAACCACCCCTCAACAGTAGAAAATAGAAGGGTTTATATAGGAGAATTGTTGGGGTTTCCAACGGGTGGAAATGTGGGGAAAAACTTGGGGATTTTCGAATAGAATTGAGGATTTTGAAATCCAAAAACCTAAAATCCTCTTGATGAGGGCACATTTGTACCTTGGTGGTACGATTTCGATCATGAACCTATGATTTTGAGGATCATCCACCATGATTTAAGGTAAGGGAATGTTTGAGAGGCCACCTGGATGATTTCCAGATTCTTCTAGAAGGTGAACAACTCACCCTTCGTACTAACAAACGAAGGTGAGGACGAGAAGACGGAGGGGTAGGGAGTCGTTTGGAGGAGATTTGGTGGTCGTTTTGTTGTTGGGTTTGACGTTTTTGTACCGGGTTGTTTCTTCTTTTTGTCGTCAGTTTTAAGAGAGAGAAGAGGGCGTATAAGGGGTCATTTGTTTGAGCGTTGAGAGATGAGTGAAAGAGAAGAGAAGTATTAAGGGGGCTTTGGGCCGGGTTTGGGGTGAGATGAAGTGGGCTGGGGGAAATGTTGGGGTTGAAAGAGAGTTGGCCAGCGGGTCAGGCGGGTTGCTGGCCTAAATGTTGGCTGATGACAAAGGGGTTATAAGGTGAGTTTAAAATCTGCAAATGTGGCCATTTTGTGTTCAAAAATTAGCCAAATTGAAAGTAGATTAGGAAAGTCCGTCTGTGATTTAAATAATTTTAGGGATTTAGGTTACAATAGAAATAAAGATGAATCAATTAAGTATAACCTTGAGCTTTAATAAATTAAAACAATTCAAAATAATTATTTTATTTAACGCATAATTAGCTCTTTTACAATTTATTCAATTAATTTCTTGCTTGAATTAATTTATAGGGAAAATCAAACGTTTAATCTTTTAAAAGGATTTTCTTATGAAATTAACTTTACAATATCTATTTTAGTAAACTTTATATAAATTCCACATAATTAAATGTGAAAGATATAAATTATTATTTAGAACTATTATAAAGCTGATTTGGAAAATATTTTATCCTTTTTTACAAAAATAATTATTTCAAAAATTATTTAAGAATTCAAAAGCTCAATATTAATTCGCAATGCGTAGGGTAAAAATTGGGTGTCAACAAAGAACACAAAGTAAAACAAGAATTACTTCAAGTCAATTTCAAAACCGTATTCCCCCAGCAATGGCGCCAAAATTTGATATGTTCAAATTATACCCTTTAAAAGTATAAAACAATCATTGTCAAATATAGTAACAACGAGGCTGGGGTTGAATCGCACAGGGTATAGGGTGAGAAACACAATACTCAAAGCTATTTATTCACTTTACTCTATGTCAAATCTTATCCCTTAATGCAAAAATAGTTTTTGTATAGAAATTTAAAAATAGTGAAAAGCAAATACTTTGAATTAGCAAGGTTTATGAAATCCAGGATTGTTTCACCACACAATAGAGTTTATCTAACGCTTATAAGTGTCGATATAGGCAATCCTAGATTGATTTCGTGTGAACCGTGATCAATGATATCAGTTACTATCTTTCGATAAGAGATTGGTCAATCTTTCATTTATCTTCCCAAATAAAATGAAGCGTATTATGAAGACAATCATAATAAGTTAAGTGAAATTTGCGTATTCCTATAAAATCTCATTAAACAAAGATTAGATCTTTGAGTTCTTAGCCATTAATAATTTTCCAACCTAAATGAATCCTTCCAAAAAATATTCAGGTTTAAGGGCTTTTAATTAATGTTTACAACCGCTATTTTTTCAATAATTCAGTTTTTAACAACTTACTCCCAACCTACTCACTCCTACATCAACACTTTAGCCCTAAAAGTCGTTCATTGTGTAGATTCAAAATCCCAGAATTGGGGTTTAGTTACCCATCATATGAAAGAAAACAATAATAACAACTGAAAAATACATACTTACTAAAGCTATTGATTGATATTCAAAAGTTTTTCTTCCCAAAAGAGCACCAAAGTAGCGCTCCAAATTGTTCAAAACTCAAGAGTAACAAAGTAACGTAATGTTCTCCCCCAAATATGTGTAAAAATATGCTAAAAATAAGTGTCTGCAAAAATACCCTAAGAGTCCTATTTATAACCCAGTACAAATTAAATCCGGGTTGGTCTATGAAAGGAAAGACGCATCATCAAAATGGATGCCAAAATGGTCGGTTTTAGTCAACAATGGATCATTTCGTTTATCATTGTAACTTCCATAATTTAGCTACCTTCTGGTTCTAGAAATGGTCAGAGGAATGGACCATTTTTGAGAAAAATAATCCATTGTCCCATTCGTTGTAACTCTTCTTTTCGCGTCAGCTTCTGTCTTTGAGGTTGAATGCAATTGTTGTACTAACGGTTTATTTCAACTCACAATGATCGACAAAACGTCTTGTTTTTGGCCTAACTATGCTTTTTTTTTTTAATCAAGTCTATCTTTCCTAAAACATAACCAAAACACATCAGTTTGCGCAATACTCACTTGAAAACTACAAAACTTCCTTGTTAAAAGCATCAAATGTGTCGTAAAATCCTGGCACATCACACCTCATGGCTCATGAGGTGAGCCATCCGATATATATTTCTACTTGTTTTAAAAGGGTAAGTTGGGGGTCCTTTTGTCCTTCCCTTACCCCAGGGCTTTTCTCCAATCGGTTTAAGAACCAAAAAAGGGTCATTTAGTTTAGTTTAGTCTATTAATCTTAGAAGATTAGCTCTCAAAGCTCTACGCCATTAAACTTAGGGTTTCAAGCTAGCAAGAACCTAAAAGCTCTAAAAAGAAGGATTTTTAGGTTTTTCCCAAGATTCTTCTTCTCCTAGGTATGTAAGGCTAATCATAGTGAGGAACCCTGTTCTTCTTCACACCCTACATCTAAGTTTCAGTTTTAGTAAGATCAATGATAAGGTTCTTATCCAAATTCCCCTATTTCAAATTCCTTACTGCTTCGTATTGCCTACTGATTCTTCTACCCCTAAGTTGTTGTGATTCATATCATTTATTGTTGGTTCATACTTATTCTATCACATAGACCATTTTTGCTAAAGTGTTTGAGATCATTGTTATATTACTTTATCTATTATTTTCATTGAGAAAAGTAAGTTTTTAGTTTAAGAAAATATCTTCAAGAAAGGCTTCAAGTAAGCATATTTAGCTTCATAAGCATGATTTCAGAAAAAAAAGCAAAAGTTAGTTTTTAAGAAAACAAAGTTCAGTTAAAGAAGTATTATTTGAGCATTGACTCAAAGAAAGAGATTTGCAGTTTTTCCTCTAAAGAGGGACATCTTAAAGTTTATTGAGCATCATTGCATTATTTTGGGAGTAGTATTGAGCACCAAGATAGAATAGAGTTCAGACAATCCAAACCCCAAAACTACGTAGTCAGCGTAGGATAAGTTTGTTCTGCAAGTTATATGATTCCTCATTAGCCCTAAAGAGGCTCAGTTTGGATCCATAGATAAAGGTTTGTCCTATACTCTAGCAAGGTATAGGATGGCTCCGGCAATATGGGCAAGATGTTGTATCATCATGGGGCTCACGTGATGGTTGTCGGTTAGAGAAACTCCCTAAGAAAACTAAAGCTATATTTTCAGTATTTTATTTTAATGCATACTATATTGTAAATCTTTCTTGTTAAATTACACTTGTATGTTTTATTTTACAGTCGATATTATTTCCAGTTTATATTCAGTTTTACTCTTTCAGCCAATATTTTAGTTCTAGCTTATGGTTTCATTCAGTTGTAATACATACCGTACATTCATACGTACTGACGCCAATTTACGCTGCATCTTTACATGATGCAGATCCAAGTGTTTCTTATCAGCAGCAGACGCATCAGCGGAATTCTATTCACCCAGCATTGGTGAGACCTCCTTGCCTTCTGAGGACTCCAGTCTATTTAGTTCATTAGCATTGGTTATATGTTGCTAGTAGTTTACTCAGGTAGCCATGGGTCTTGTCCCAGCAAACTATTTATTTTAGTAATAGAGGCTTCATAGACTAGTTAATTGAGCTACAACTATCAGTTGCTTTGCAAATGGTTGCATATTCCAGATTTCAAATATTTATATCATTGAGACTTTCTTCTAAGGTTTTGCATGCCCATATTACATACGAACTTCCCCATTTTTTTTAGTTATTCAGTATAATAGCAAGCCAGGCCAAGGTTTTGCTCAGGCCATTAGTGGTTTCGAGTGCCGGCCACATCTAGGGTGTAGACTCGGGGTGTGACATTATTTATAGGTTTGGCACTAGGCTTAGGGTTTGGTGTGTCATGTTCTCCATTGTCGATGACCTCTACCGTATTGGGCAGTGCACTACGGTGGCCATCGCGATGAGCTTCACTATGACGGGCTAGGGTTGGTGGGATAGCCTCCATTGGTGGTTGTCCATCGAAAATGGTGGCCATGGCTAGACAGTGGGTAGGCAAACTAGGGCTTCTTCTCTAGAGAGCCTTTTTTGAGTTGACCAGCCAGTTAAAGAGAAATTGTAATAGGCTAACTCCTCCAAATAGACCCTCAAGTACATGTGATCCAATACTAAGCTCTCTAAGAATAGGAACAATTTGTAAGAGCTAAAACAACAATTACATTAAGCTCAAGAAATACTATATGGTACAAATGTTTATTAATACTTATTCTATATATCACTTTTCATCGAAAGGGCATTCACTGTGAGGGAGTTTACAAGAAAATTAAATGACACGCAATGCCTCCGCAATATCAATCATGGTACACACTAACATTTGGCCTTGGTTCAAAAGACTTTTCTTCTTTGAGACTAGCTTCATTATCATGGTAAGAAGTTGCAGTTGGTCTTGTTTCAAAATCCTTAGAAAAGTATGGTTTTTCTTGTTTGAGACCAACATCGTCATGATAGTAAGCTATTATAGTTGGCCTTGGTTCAAAAGACTTTTCATTTTTGAGGCTAGCTTCATTATCATGGTAAGAAGTTGCACTTGACCTTGGTTCAAAATCTTTAGCAAAGGATGATCTTTCTTGTTTGAGACCAGTGTCATCATGATAATAAGCTGTTACAGTTGGCCTTGGTCCAAAAGACTTTTCATTTTTGAGATTAGCTTCATTATCATGGTAAGAAGCTGCAGTTGGTCTTGGTTCAAAATCTTTAGAAAAGAATAATTTTTCTTGTTTGAGAGAAGCACCATCATGATAGTAAGTTGTTACAGTTGGCCTTGGTTCAAAATCTTTAGCAAAGGATGATTTTTCTGTTAGGATATACTATTAACCATGTGGTTTAGCTATAGTATTATGTTTTTATCGTTATGTAAAGACTGATTATTTTATTTATTTGAATTAATAAAATTTTTATTAAATAGATCATTATGCCTACATGTGTGTCCTTTATTTATATAGTAGACGATTTAGTGTATGGAGTTATTTGACTCATATACGGAAGATTAAAATTTTCGGTCCTTATAAATTATAAATATATGTTCACAATCAAAGATGAAGTTGGACATACATCTTGATGATTGTATCACAAGATTAGATATAATTTGATCTTGATTATGGGAGTGGTTCCATTCCAACTTCTTGTGCTAGTACGCTATTCGTGTGTATTGAACGGACCAAGTAGAGAAACTTGTTTATGTTCTGAGTATTTATATAACATCTTCTCTAGAATCATTAAATGAACTTATACTCTTAATCTTGATATAATTATTATGATCAATTTAATTTATTTATCATCTTGATATGTCAAAAGGTGAGACCCTATCGTGGGTCAATATATTCCTGATAGATTGGACGATGATAAATCACATCTGTGAAATAATAACTAGTTGATAGAATCCATGTCTCGACCTTGAGATTGATGATACCCCTTTATGATTGCTTATAAGTTTTCATGTGAAAACCCTGCAGGTGGATTATATATATGTATATATATCCGTCACATGAAATAAATTAAGCATAGTAATAAAGGATTAAATTAATCAATGAATTAAATTATCAGAGATTTAATTTAATTGATTGATATCGGTAATTCTAACATGGGAAGTCAAATAAGATTTAATGTTGGATTTTGAAATTAAACCGAGGAGTGCAATTACGGATTTTTGGTGGAATAATCTGTAATTTATTATGGTAGAGTTAATTCACTCATATAGGAAATAATGTCATAATTGGAAGCCTCTAATATTAAATATGTGGTCCCTACTATACCAGATTAAATATATATATTTTGGAAAAATAAAATAGAGGATTCTAGAAGGAGTTAAAAACTATTTTTTAACTGTGCTTCTAGACACGTTTTAAAATAAAAAATATGGAGAATCTTTTGGTTGAGGAAAAAGCTCCCACACGTTTCCAACTATCAGTTGGAGAAACGTGGATAAAAGGAGCAGCCTCTCAAAAACTGTGATCATCCATTTTTTACATTCACAAAAATATACTGCGCCCACTGAAGCAGAATCTGGTTTTAATATAAGGCCGCAGACCTGGAGACTACTGTTCTCGACGAGTTTTGTGAAAGCTTTAACAGGTTAGTGAATCATATTCACTTATTTACATTATTTAGATCTCTATGTAGGTTCTGTGGTCATGTGTGAATGCTTCCATTGCCTTTATTTCTAGCAATTGGTATCACGAGTCAACCTACATATACTAAATAATGTATGTTAAACTAGTATGCATATGAAATCTGTCATTACTGATTTATGCATAAGAATTCTATGGTTTTATTACATTTAGAGTATGACTAAATATGTTGTTCTTACCGTTAAGCATGAATTGAAATCTATAATTTCGTTTATAGCATGGATCTGTTGTTATTGTTTTATGCACAATAAAAATAAATAATTTCTTGACTTAGATTATGAATCTGTAATTATTTGTTTTAAATAATTCTGAATCGGTGGTTAAGAAAATAACAATTGTAAGCATGCTATTATTTTTGGAATTTAGTTTGTTAATTTTAATTATATTTGATTTTTTTTTTTAATATATGAATTGAAATCTGCAAAATTGGGCTGAAGGGGTAACGCGCTGCAGGCAAGGCCATCGCGTGCTGAGGCTGGCCGACACACGCTGAAGGCTGGCCGACGCGCGCGCACCCCTTGCCATGGTTGCCCAAAAACTGAGCGCTGGCCTGGCCAACATTGGCATATGTTGCGCTGAAGGCTGGCACATGGGCACTGGCATGGCCGACGTGCGCGCTGGCTTGGTTAACATGTGCGTTGGCCTGGATGACGTGCGCGCTGGCATGGCCGACGTGGGCGCGCGATGGATGCCATCTACCTCAATGCCTAGCCGACGGCCGGCCGATAGGCCAAATTATGCCAACTATAGTTTTCAATTTTTTTAACTAACTCCGATTGAGCTGAAATTTGGCTGGTTCATCAAAAATAGTCTAATTAACAAGACTCACTAATTAAATGTGACATAAGTGCTTTTTTGGCCATTCGGGGTCGTTTAGATAGGTTTTTGGCCGTTTTTCTATTTTCAGAAGAATAAAAAAAAATGAAAAAATTATTTTTCAAATTCAAGTGATATTAGGAATCATTCCTTATGTTTTTTATTGGAATATAACTGTATATATATGAGTTTACATGTTGACATTGGTCTTTTTCCCCATCGGATAAGCTTCATATAGCATATACTGTAATTTTAATCTCTGTTTTTTGATTACTTGTATTAACTCTCCAACTGAGTTACATGTTAGTTCAATAGTACAGTAATTTATTTATGATATTTACCTAAATAATATTAACAGTTTACTCTCTAACTGAGTTGGTTCTGTTCAATTTATGTGGTAATATCTGTGCATAACTCATATATTTGCTTGAAAAGTTAAGTTTCCCTAACGAATCTAACTATTCATGTGCATGAATATATATGCTTTATGTGTTTTGTTTATATTTAAATGCATGTATAATGATCTTTTTTTAACATATCTCAGATTTTCAATGGCATCTTTTACTCCCTTAACCTCCATCTTGAACCAAAATAAGTTAGAGGGCCCAAATTATGTGGACTGGAAATGAAATTTGGATATTGTACTTACTGCTGAAGGTCATAAGTTTGTGCTACTTGAAGAGTGCCCTGAGAAACCTGAAAATGCGATTGATGATCCGGTAAAGGCTTATGATAAGTGGGTTAAGGCTGATGAGATGGCAAGGTGCTATATTCTTGCTTCTATAGCAAATGTCTTGCAGCATCAACATCAGTCCATGACTTCTGCTTTCGATATGCTCGAATCTCTCAAAGAGATATTCGGAGAGCAAAATCGTGTTGTAAAGAAGACGGCCATGAAAGCCCTCTTAAATACTAATATGCCTGAAGGCTCATCGATCAGGGAGCACATTCTTAAGATGATGAGTCTTTTGAACGAGCTGGAGATACTTGGTGCTGTGATTGACAAGGAATCTCAATTTGAGATGGTCTTGCAGACTCTCCCTGAAAGCTATCAGCAATTTCTCCTAAACTACAATATGAACAAAATGGATTTTTCCCTTGCGAAATTGTTGAATGAGCTACAAGTGGCCGAGACTATAATCAAGCAACAAGCTCCCCCTGTGGCATTCATGGTTGACAGAACTTCGTCTTCTAAGCCGAGAGGCGGTCAGAAAAAGAAGAATCCCTGAATGGTTCAGGCCCCTAGAGTTGCACATGGTGCTAATGGTGGTGTAGCTAAGCCGAAAGGCAAGTGCTTTCACTGCAAGAAGCCTGGTCACCACAAGAAGCAATGCCCTGGCTACCTAGCCAAGGTGAACAAACAATGTATTTCTTATTTAAATGTCGTTGAAACTGTTTTAGCGACTGTTTCTACCCAACTATGGGCTATAGATTTGGGAGCCACTAATCATGTCTGCACTTCTTTGCAGGGGTTTCAGGAAACACGGTGGCTAAGTGAGAATGCGGTTTGCGTATTTCAAGCCAATGGAGATCCAGCACCAGCCTTAGCTTTAGGGAATATTTCATTTTTGTTTAGTGATTCTAGAATTATGTTTTTAAAAGACGTTTTGTTTGTACCTTCTATAATAAAGAATTTGCTTTCTGTTTCTAAATTGATGGATGTTGGCTACAATGTTTATTTTGCTAATAACTGTGCTGTTATTAAGTTTAATAGACGTTTTATTTATAAAGCTCCTAGAATACATGATTTTTTTGTATTCGATGTTTCCCATAATATGCTATAACAAACCAAATTAAACAACGTTGATAGATCACTTAAGAGAAAACGTATTTCAGAATTGAGTGAAACTTATTTGTGGCACTTACGTCTAGGTCATATTAATTTAAATCAGATTTCACGATTGGTTTCTGATGGACCTTTGAGTTCATCGAAAGTGGAGGCACTTCCAACCTGTGAATCCTGTTTAGAAGGAAAAATGACCAAGAGACCCTTTCTTTCCAAAGGAAATAGAGCCGGCGATAAGTTAGAACTAATTCATTCTGACTTGTGTGGTCCAATGAATATACAAGCAAGGGGTGGTTTCGAGTATTTTGTGACTTTCACAGATGATTACTCAAAATACGGATATATTTATTTGTTGCACCGTAAATCTGAATGCTTTGAAAAATTCAAAGAATTTAAGATAGAAATAGAAAAATGACATAATAAATATATCCAGACATTACGATCTGATCGTGGTGGTGAATACCTTTCTTCAGAATTCATAAAATATTTATCAGAATCAGGAATTACCTCTTAATATTTTGCTCCAGGAACACCACAACAAAATGGTGTAGCAGAAAGAAGAAATAGAACTCTTATGGACATGGTTCGATCGATGTTAAGTTATTAAGACTTGTCTTCTTCCTTTTGGGGGTATGCACTAGAAACAACAAATTATGTTCTAAACATGGTTCCTTCAAAATCAGTACCTTCAACCCCAATTGAATTGTGGAGTGGGCGTAAGCCTAGTCTACGTAGAATTCGAGTTTCGGGATGTCCAGCACATGTGCTAAAAGGAAAAACTGACAAATTGGAATCTAGAACAAAAGTGTACATTTTTTTTGGATACCCAAAAGTAACGAAGGGTGGTTTATGTTACTGTCCTAAGGAACAGAAGGTAATTGTTTCGACAAATGCCAAGTTTCTGAAAGAGGATTATTTAATGAACCATATTCCTAGAAGTAAACTTGTTTTACAGGAATTAAACAATAGAATAACGAATAATGAATCACAAGAATGAATTCCTCAAACTGTCATTGACATACCACTGCGGTCAAGTAGTGGGAGAAATGTCGATATACAAGAAGTTGCACAAGAACAAATTCCTGACATATCGCTACCTCAAAGTAGCGGGAGTAATGTCCAGCATCCTGTACTTGTGGAGGAAGAGGTTCAAGGTGTTCAGAATTTGGTTCTAGAAGTAGCGGATACTGTAGTGACTAGTCGTCGTAGTGGGAGGGTTATTAGATAACCTGTACGATTTGCGCTTTTGGGAGAATCGAGCCTAATACAGAACCCCTTAACTACGCCGAAGCACTACACGACAAAGATGCTGAAATGTGGATTACTGCTATGAAATCTTAAATGGAGTCTATGTACTCAAATCAAGTCTGGGATCTGGTAGAACCACCTACAGGAGTCAAACCAATTGGTTGTATATGGATTTATAAGAAAAAGAGAGGAGTGAATGGTAAAGTGCAAACTTTTAAGGCTAGGCTTGTTGCAAAAGGGTTCACTCAAAAAGAAGGGATTGATTATGAGGAAAAAATTTCGCCGGTAGCCATGCTTAAATCCATAAGGATTCTCTTATCCATTGCTGCCCATTATGATTATGAAATTTGGCAAATGGATGTCAAGACGACTTTTTTTAATGGGAGTCTTGATGAGTACATCTATATGGCAAAACCAGAGGGTTTCATGAAAAACGAAAAAGAACACATGCTGTGTAAACTAAGAAAATCCATTTATGGATTGAAACAAGCATCTATGGCATGGAACACTTATTTTGACACGTCGATTAAGACCTTTGATTTTGATCAATGTGAAAATGAGTCATGCATTTATAAAAAGTGGGATGGAGATAAAGTAGTATTTCTGATTCTGTACGTAGATGATATCTTGCTCATAGAAAATAATGTGAGCATGTTGAGTTCAGTTAAGAAGTAGTTGTCCTCACGTTTTGATATGAAAGACTTGGGTGAAGCGACTTATATCCTTGGGATCAAGCTTATGCGAGATCGCAAACAAAGGATGTTAGGCTTATCTCAAACACTTTATATCGACACAATTCTTTCAATATTTAGCATGCAAAATTCCAAAAAGGAATTTCTCCCTTTTAGACATGAAATTTCCCTATCGAGGGATCAGTCACCTAAAATGACTGATGAGATAGAGAGAATGAAGGCGGTCCCTTATGCCTCTGCAGTAGGGAGCCTTATGTATGCAATGCTATGCACTAGACCTGACATCTGCTTTGCCGTAGGTATGGTTAGAAGATTCCAGTCTAATCCTGGGCAAGAACATTGGACTGCTGTAAAAAATATAATCAAGTACCTGAAAAGGACTAGGGATTATATATTATTTTTCCACTCAGCTGATCTTGTACCTATTGGTTATACAGACTAAGATTTTCAATCAGATAGAGACTCTAGAAAATTAGCCTCAGGATATGTGTTTACTTTAGGATATGGAGCCATAAGTTGGAGAAGCATCAAACAAACATGCGTTGCTGATTCAACTATGGAAGCCGAATATGTAGCTGCCTCTAAGGCAGCTAAGGAGACTGTTTGGCTTAGAAACTTTCTAAAAGAGCTTGGGGTGGTTCCTTCAGTTCAAGCACCACTCACACTTTATTGTGATAATAGTGGTGCGGTTGTAAACTCAAAAAAACCACGAAGTCATAAAAGAAGCAAGCACATTGAGAGAAAATATCACTTAATTCGGGATATAACTCAAAGGGGTGATGTGGGAGTTTTAAAGATTGAGTCGAAGAATAATCTGACGGACCCGTTTACAAAGAATTTGACACATAATACTTTTGATAAGCATGTGCAAGGAATGGGCGTTAGAGTTGTGAATGCATGGTTATAAGTCTAAGTGGGAGATTGTTAGGATATACTATTAACCATGTGGTTTAGCTATAGTATTATGTTTTTATCGTTATGTAAAGACTGATTATTTTATTTATTTGATTTAATAAAATTTCTATTAAATAGATCATTATGCCTACATGTGTGTCCTTTATTTATATAGTAGATGATTTAGTGTATGGAGTTATTTGACTCATACACGGAAGATTAAAATTATCGGTCCTTATAAATTATAAATATATGTTCACAATCAAAGATGAAGTTGGACAGACATCTTGATGATTGTAGCACAAGATTAGATATAATTTTTATCTTGATTATGGGAGTGGTTCCATTCCAACTTCTTGTGCTAGTACGCTATTCGTGTGTATTGAACGGACCAAGTAGAGAAACTTATTTATGTTCTGAGAATTTATATAATATCTTCTCTAGAATCATTAAATGAACTTATACTCTTAATCTTGATATAATTATTATGATCAATGTAATTTATTTATCATCTTGATCTGTCAAAAGGTGAGACCCTATCGTGGGTCAATATATTCCTGATAGATTGGACGATGATAAATCACATTTGTGAAATAATAACTAGTTGATAGAATCCATGTCTCGACCTTGAGATTGATGATACACCTTTATGATTGCTTATAAGTTTTTGTGTGAAAACCCTGCAGGTGGATTATATATATGTATATATATCCGTCACATGAAATAAATTAAACATAGTAATAAAGAATTAAATTAATCAATGAATTAAATTATCAGAGATTTAATTTAATTGATTGGTATCAGTAATTCTAACATGGGGAGTTAAATAAGATTTAATGTTGGATTTTGAAATTAAACCGAGGAGTACAATTACGGATTTTTGGTAGAATAATCTGTAATTTATTATGGTAGGGTTAATTCACTCATATACAAATTAATGCCATAATTGGAAGTCTCTACTATTAAATCTGTGGTCCTTACTATATACCAAATTAAATATATATATTTTGAAAAAATAAAATAGAGGATTCTAGAAGCAATTAAAAACTATTTTTTAATTGTGCTTCTAGACACGTTTTAAAATAAAAAACGTGGAGAATCTTTTGGTTGAGAAAAAAGCTCCCACACGTTTCCAACTATCAGTTGGAGAAACGTGGATAAAAGGAGCAGCTTGGAGACTACTGTTCTCGACTAGTTTTGTGAAAGCTTTAACAGGTTAATGAATCTTATTCACGTATTTACATTATTTAGTTCTCTATGTAGGTTCTGTGGTCCTGTGTGAATGCTTCCGTTGCCTTTATTTCTAGCATTTTCTTGTTTGAGAGAAGCATCGTCATGATAGTATGTTGTTACAGTTGGCCTTGGTTCAAAAGACTTTTCATTTTTGAGACTAGCTTCATTATCATGGTAAGAAGTTGCAATTGGCCTTGGCTCAAAATCTTTAGCAAAAGATGATTTTTCTTGTTTGTGACCAACGTGATCATGATAGTAAGCAGTTACAGTTGGCCTTGGTTCAAAAGACTTTTTTTCCCCAAGACTAGCTTCATTGTCATGGTAAGAAATTGCAGTTGGCCTTGGTTCAAAATCCTTAGCAAAGAACTTTTCACGAGTGTCATTGTCATAGTAAGTTGTTACAGGTGGCCTTGGCTCGAAGGGAACTGCATACCGAGGCATAAAACGCTGGATTGCTACAGGCATGGGCTCATTTTTTTTTATCACAATTCTCCAATATTCTCCAGGGTCTCTTCTTGCATCTGCGCTGCCTGCATACTGCACAAAAAAGGACAGATATGCGAACACATTTGGTATGGATATAAATAGATAGTTTTATGAAAATATTGAATAATTTGCACCCAGTTATAACTATAGAGTTTATATTTTGTGCATCATAAGTATACTATGTTTCTTACAAAATTTGGTAATCTCAAAGATAACCACACTTAAACTGTAAATAGAGTTATCTAACAATTACTTTTAAATAAACTAATTGGTTAAATATTATTGTGCATAGAATTTAACTTACCAGGCCGGCAAGTGAAATAAGCAGGATGAGAGGAATAGGTGATTTCATGTCTTCAAAAGGAGCACAATATGCACAATCAATTTATGTTTGATAAAGACTTCAAACATGACACATCTAAACTTATATTTGCAAGGTGGCAAGCGCAATTGACCCCTTTTGATTTTGAAATCCATTACAAAAAAGGGAGTGATAACTCTCTTCCAGATTTCTTATCTAGAGAATATCTATCTTCACAATGAGTTTTTTATCTCCTTTCTTTACTGATAAAACTTTAATTACAGTGTTAAAGATACTTCCTCTCAATCGAGACCTACAGAAAATTATCCTGTGGAAAATTATAGATGATATGGTAACAGATGACTTCACTATTCATAATATTGAAGAAATCATCGACTTCGACGATTACTATCATAATTACTATGATTCATACTATGAAGTATTTGAATAAAACAATTTGTTTTATGTGCAGAATGGACCCTCCTTGGGTAACCAAAGGACGAGGCAGGGGTAATAACCGACGAGGTAGAGGAAGATCATCTGTAGCATCTTCGTCAGGATCATCATACGGATCATCTTCTAACATTATACTGCAACAGGGAGGAATGAGTTTGATAAACTCGAAAAACGCTGGAGGAATGAGTTTGATAAACTCGAAAAACGCTCAAAAGGCAATACTCATCAATACATTTGGAAGATATTCCGAAAATAGCCCATTGTACGAGCAATTAAAAGAGATTATAATAAGTTGGCACCTCCTTATGTTAAGCAATCAATTAAAACCATAAATTAGAAGAAGTATAGGATCAATAACCAAGTGGGAACTCGTGTTGGTGATGAAAATTATTCTACAATAAAAAATTTCTTCGTTAAGACTATTATAGTAATGATAAAATAGCAAATCTAGTAATGCTTTGATAAACTTTTTGAAAAATATTAAAAATTAATAACAAAATAGTAAATTAAGTAACGCTTTGATAATTTTTTTTGAGTATTTAAGATTGATAAAAATGTCTGCTATTGGAGCAAGTGATAGTTGAAATAGAAAATTATTTTCTAGAAAATATTTTTGATACAAAAAATGATATTCTTCTGAAAACATTTCCTTGAAAAATGTCTTCAGCCATGCCAAAAAGGCAAACACACTTATATCTAATCTCCTAGGGGTCGTTTGGTAGAGTGTATAAGAATAATGCAGAATATAATGTATTAATAATGTTTGTATTAGTAATGCTGGTATTAGTTATACTTATATTAGTTATGCTGAGATTTTTTTTATGCAGTGTTTGGTTTGGTGTATTAAAAATGACATGTATTGCAAACTTTTTATTAAAAAAATATTTATTTATAAAAATATCCTTAACAAATATAGTGAAAAGGATATGAAAAAAGTTTTAAGGGGCAATCGTGTCTTTAATGATGTTAATGTATGAATCAGAATCCATTACATTACTAATACCATAGATTTTGAGATATTAGTAATAGACATCTCAATGCACAATAGAGTGTATAACTAATGCTTTTTGCATGTGTATTAGTAAGGATTAGTTATACACTCTATTGTGCATTAATAAAAATAATGAATGTATTAGTCAATTGAGCACCTAAACACATAATAAGTATTTATATTCGACACTTTGGGTTCAAATTTGAATTTTTTTTGCATGTGTTCTCAAAGGTCTATTAGGAAGTTAAAGTAAATACATAAAATATGTCATGTCCTTTAATTATACCCGTCAACATTAATTGGGACATGCTTGAGGCTTTACCCATTTTTGAGACTAATACGTATAATTGACGAAGGTAACATATTCTAAATGGAATAACTTTTCTGTGCCATAGTACTTGACATATCTTTTATTTGGATAAACAAGCATAAATCTTGCTCTTTCTTTATTGGATTTTAGTATAGGTCTTAGCTTTCACTTAATGATTTTAATACCTCTAGGCTCTAGCATTTTGATATGCCAACTGATATTATTATTGGTGTGATTCAATTTCTTCTTCAACCACTTCAATATTTTAAGCTTTTAGTTTCATTTACATACATAACGTGTGATTCTCAATGAGAAGTGATTTGACATGATTAAATTAAAACGTCTAGCGTGATTCACATTAATCAAATACAAAACAATTACAGAAAAAAAGGAAAGAAGAAAAAAAAAAGGAAAGAAGAAAAAAAAAAGGAGAAAATAAATGGAAGAAACAGAAAGGAGAGTAAAAACAAGGTGAAAATGCTTTCCCCTCTCTCCCCAGTCCCCTCCCTAACCCTACTATGGTTGCGCCGGCCATTGAACAACCCCATTCCGGGGTTGCTCAGCCTCCCTCTCTTGCTTCTTCTTCCCATTTCCCAACCCTTAATCCTTCAACCTCCACTAAACCTCATCAAACTTTACCCTCAAACCCTAGCCACACCACCACCGTACATAAAGAACCTCAAAACCTAGCCCAAGTGCTTCAACAAGTCACTGGTAAACCCAAAAAGGATATTGAATCAATTCCTATCAAAGATCCCATTGTGATTAATGGCGAACACACTATTAAGTGGACGGAGGCATAATTAGCTAGAATGGATTAACTGGAGGACCTAAATTTTGCTGTTATTGGCAAATTTTCCCATGGGGGACCGTCCCTAGAAGAATTACGGAAAATTATTCCACTACAATGTGGTTTGAAAAGCGATTGCAATATTGGATTTTTTTTTGTAATAGACATACTTATAAGATGTTCCATACTGGAAAACTTTGCAACCCTTATTTCAAAGAGTTCATACTATCTGAAATCAAAAGATGATACATCTTATGTAATGAGGACTCTAATATATGATTCAAAATTTAAAGTGGATGCTGAAACTACTCAAGCCCTCGCTTGGATTTCCTTTCCCAATCTGCTGCCCACATTCTTTGTAAAAGAAGGACTCTTCTCACTGGCATCAGCTGTTGGAAAGCCACTACATGTGGACATAGCTACTGTGAACAAGACTCGGCCAAAATATGCTCGAGTGAAAGTGCAGGTTGATTAGGCCTCCAATCTGCCCAAATTTGTGAAGATGGAAATTGCTGATGAACAATCTGGTGAAACAAGAACAACAAAAGTAAGAATCCAATATTATACGCTACCAAAATACTGTACCAAATGTAAACTTCAAGGGCACTCTACTGACACTTGCAAAGTTTTACACCCTGAATTGGATAACAACAAGAAGGCAAATATAATTCCAGAAAAAGAGGGAACTCATTCATCAGGGATAACAGGGGTCATAGGTGTTGCAGGTGGATCTGTACAGGGCTTAATTCTAGCTAATAAAGAAGGTGGTCTGGATACAACTAAGGGGAAAAGAGGAGGTGAGGGTGATGAATGGAATACTAGCAAGGCTAAAGGAGGGGGTAAAGGCGGTGGTAAAGATGATGCACAAAGACTACAAGGCACCGCAGTAGACATCACCAACTCCTTTGATGCACTGGCAGCTGAGGATGATAGCCCAATTGATACTGGTGTTCAAAAGCCAGATACTCAAGGGAAGCTCAACAACGAACATGGTGGAGATGTTCAGAATAAGAGAGGCCACATCACAGTAGCCTGGGTGGCTAAAACTTAGGGGGAAAGAGTGGAAACTGAGGAAGATAATGAAACAGAGGAAGGGGAAATAACAAGGAAACCTGAGGGTGTGCAAGACAAGGAAGAGAATAAAGAGGTGGGCACTTACCGTCCACCACAACAGTCACCAGTCAAAGATCAAAAGGAGGAGCAATACAACAGTGTTTCTGGAGCAATTATGATATCACAACAAATAATAGAGGATCATCCTATTGAGACTATGGGGTTACTGATTACTAATGGAGAGAAACCAATGGATATCACAGAAGTATCCACCCCACTAGAAATGGTGGAAAAAAGGAGGCTTACACTTAACAAGGTGTTGCATGATCTTGTTTCACATGGTCATATGGAAGGTGATAAGAGGGACTATGGCAAAGGGGGAGGAACAGAAGAAGATGGAATAGATGAAGACTTCAATCATGCCTTGGAAGATGTAGCTCCAAAGGCTGATTTATCTCCCAGATCCACCAATAAAAGTAGAAAAAGGAAGAAACAAGGGAATACCAGCTCATACCAATTCAAGAGAATTGTCACAAGAAGTAGTTCAAGCATACAAACAGATTTATGATGATGTTTAAAGCCTTTATCTGGAACATCAGATTAGTTAGAACTCAAAAAGATTTTCACAGGCTACAAATTCTAAACAAGCACCATCAATTTGCTATAATTGGCCTTCTAGAACCCTTCCAATAATCTAGTCAAATTCAGCATTATAAAAGGAGATTGGGGATGATCTGGCAGGGGCTAATTACAATGGAAAGATATGGTACTTTATTAAGGAAAATGTAGAGGTTCAGATTATGCTGGACACAGAACAACAAATCACTCTTACACTATTTATCCAGGAACACAACACTCATCTGATCACTACTTTGGTTTATGCCAAATATGATGCTACTGAGAGGTTACTTCTATGGGATAACATCTATCACCTGGCTAATATGTCCTTACCTTTGATAGTAGGAGGGGACTTCAATGTAGTTTTGGATCCTGAGGAGAAAATATGAGGCCTCCCTATTATTCCTCAGGATGTTGATGAATTTGCTTTCTGTATCAACTCTTCTGAGTTACTGGAAGTAGGTTTCAAGGGTAGCCCTTTCACTTGGTGGAATGGAAGAATTTCTGAAGACTGCATTTTTGAAAGACTAGACAGAGTGGTAGTAAATCAAAGGTTTCTAGAGGAGATTGGTAATGTAGATGTAGAACATCTTGCAAGGACAGGTACTGGCCGTGCCCCTCTGTTTATTTCAGTGGGAGGTCAAGATCAAGGAGTGCATAAGACTTTCAGATTCCTCAATTTCTGGCTTGAACATGAAGATTTTCAGGAAACTGTTAGACAAAACTGGATTGCTGACTTTGATGGTCACCCATTCTTACTGTTTAAACAGAAAATCATGCATGTCAAGCAAGCTTTAACAAGATGGAGCAGGGACACCTATGAGGACATATTCAAGCAATTAATTATCAGGGAAGAAATTGTCAGACTGAAGGAACAACAGTTTGAAGAAGACCCTTCTGCTAAAAATAGAGCTATTCTGCAGCTAGTTCAAGTAGCCTTGAAGAAATACCTACACTTTGAAGAGGAATTCTGGAGGCAAAAGTCCAGAATTAAGTGGCAGCTAGAAGGGGATAGAAACACAAGGTTCTTCCACAACCTGGTGAATGGAAGGATAAAAAGGATGCAGATCAAAAGAATTATGGATAGTGAGGGACACTGGATTGAAGGAGATGAGCATCTGGCAAATGCAACTATCTCCTTCTTCACTAAACAGTTTTCCCAAGAAGAGGAGGGATCTGAATCCTTCTTGTTAGAACATATCCCAATCATGCTGTGTAAAATCCCAGAACTTCCAAGCCCAGACGTAGCTCAGAAAACCAGAAGAAATAAAAAATTTCAATTGACAGCGGGACCACGAGTCACTTTCATGAGCCATGGAACAGTCCACGAGTTGTGGAATGGACTCGTGGAACAAAGATTAGAGGACTGTTCCTCTGAAGTTTATTCCATGACTCAAGTCTACGGACCGTAGAAGTTTCCACGGACCGTAGAACTTGTTCGTGGAATCCTTGTAGCAGATGACCTTCAGGAACCACGATTAGGTTCCACAACCCATGGTAGTTTCCACGAGTTGTGAACCCAACTCGTGGAACCTGTTCCAGTATCCTATTCTCAAGTCCTCAGGAACCACGATTAGGTTCCATGACCCATGGAAGTTTCCATGAGTCATGAACCCAACTCGTGGAACTAAAGTTCAGAGGACCAAGAATCTCAATTCAGGAACCACGAGTGGGTTCCATGACCCATGGAAGTTTCCACGAGTTATGAACCCAACTCGTAGGGTTGAATCCAATAGTCCAACTTTCAAGACCAGGAAACCACGACTGAGTTCCACGAGTTGTAGAACCAAGTCGTGATCCCTGAGTTGCGATTTTCATTAGTTTTTCAAATTATTTTCCAGGGGCCTTCCATACATTTCCTACCCAATTTAATGCCTAGGCTACATTGTTTTGATTACTCTAAGACTACTTTATTAGTCAAAAGCTACCTAAAACCTACATTATCCTAAAGTCATCGGACTTAGAAAGCAAAGAATCAAAAGAGGCGATAGTTTTCTCCCAAAAACTAGCAGAGGTCTTCATCAAGTCTAGCCCAAAAATCCAAGGATTTCTCCATGGAATTCTTCACAAGGTATGTGGGATTTCATTAGTGGGTTCCTTTTGCCCATTAGGTCCCTAGATTCCGGTCAGCCTTCAGTTTTCTCCATGAATATTTCAGACCTAGGGTTCCTAAATCTTAGGGAATTATTGTAAATTAATTCTTACAGCTTTTATTGGTATTGATTACATGTATCTTGGAGAATTAGTATAGTTTTATGAATAATGCATAGAAACCCTAGCTTGTAGAAATTCTGGTATTTCCATGAATTTAGCTTGCTAGACAGATCAGTTATATGCTTATGGTTCAGAAATTGAATGCCATATCCTTCAGCCGATGTATATTGCATTCTTAGTCATTTATAAGTATTTTGAGCTATCCTTTATTTCAGTACATTATTTCTTATATTCTGTTGGAGCAGACTTAGTACCGAGAAGACGAGGGGATGAAGGCTTAGCTGTCAGCTTAGGCTAAGACCTTTAGAAGCAGTCCCCAAGTCCCAGAACTATGGCGCCACCGTAGGTATTAAAAGAGTCAGCTGTCAGACTAAGTTGCACCTTCTTGTCCCTTGAGGACATCAGTAGTGGATCCATATCAGACTTGTTCGTACCCTTGGTAAGGTATGAACACCCTTCCATCCAGGGTTACAGGTTGGCCCTATAGTTAGCTCAACTTGGGGTATGTCGGTTAGTAGTGTCTCCCACAGTCAGATTCATGTGCATTGACCTTGTATCCAGTATTTATTTATGTTCAATATCCAGTTCAGCATGCTATTTCAGGATTTATACTTGGTCATTGCATTGAGTTCAACTTTCAGTTATGTGCAGTATATCTATCTTCATGTTCAATTCCATATTGTCCAGCTTTGTACATATCCTGCATGCTCAGTACATTCAAAGTACTGACGCATACTTTTGTGCTACATCATTTTATGATGTAGGTTGAGGCACTCAGCATCCAGGCCATGCCTAGTTTGATTTTTGGTCTGCACTCAGGAGCTCAGTGGTGAGTCCTCATTAGTTCGAGGATGATAGATATGCTTATATTTTTAGTATTTATTTCAGTTTTTAGATTTATTGGAGTTAGCTGGGGGCATATCCCAGCAACTCCTATTCAGTTAGAAGTCTTTCAGACATAGACTAGTTGCAACAGTTGTTGGTGTGGATTCCAGTCAACACTACTTTTTCATACACTTTATATATACTCAGCCATTTGGGTTCTTCCCACTTCATAAGCTAAAACTATTTTATCTTCCGCACAGTGCACGTCTTAAGTTGATTTTGTATAGATGTGCCATGCCATGGGTTAGCTTCGGTTCACTTTTGATACTAAGCACTGTGTTGAGTCCAGGGGGTAGCCTCAACGGGTGACAAACTTGGTATCAGAGCATCAGGTTTAATGTCCTAGGGTGTTTGAAAGCCTCATCAAATAGAGTCCTCTTCATGGGTGTGAAGTGCGCCACACTTATGAGGGAGAAGCTATGAGACATCATTAGGAATAACTTCCCTTCTTTCTTTCCAGTTCGTTCTATAGAGTATAAACTCTATTTAAATCTCCTCTATTCTAGCTCATGCTCTTTGCATTTCAGAAAAAATGCCTCCCAGAAGAGCTAACGCTAGGAATCAGCCTGCACCAGCAGCTCCAGCAGACCCGTTGAATGAGCTGGTTACGTATGCTGAATTCAGGGTTGCTTTTCAAGTATTTGCTTAGGCCATGACTGTCCAGTTCAACCAGCAGGCTGCGGCTCTAGCCCCACCTCAGGTCAATACTGCTGCAGCCAGAATCCAGGATTTCACTCGGATGAATCCTCCAGAGTTTCATGGGTCCAAGTCAGAGGAGGATCCCCAAGAGTTCTTAGAGGATATTCAGAAGGTGACAGACATTATGGGTGTCACTCTAGTAGAGAGTGCAGTCTTGTCTTCCTATCAGCTGAAATGGGTGACTTATACTTGGTACCAGTAGTGGAAGGAATATCGTTGTGCCAATGTAGGACCAGTGACTTAGGATCTTTTTAGGACTTCTTTTCTGGACCAGTTCTTCCCACTAGAGCTCTGGGAAGCCAAGGTTCAGGAGTTCATCAATCTGATGCAGGATGACATAAGCATAAATTACTATGCTCTAAAGTTTAATCAGCTATTCAAGTATGCCCCGACAATAATAGCTGACTCTAGAGCTCGTATGAGCAAGTTCGTGTCTGGAGTGTCTGATGATGTGGTCAAAGAATGCAAGACCCCAATGCTCATTAAGGAAATGGATTTCTCCAGGATGGTTACTTATGCTTAACAGATTGAGGAGGAGAAGGTCAAGGAAAGGGGAGGTGATACTAAAAGGGCTAGGACATGTGATTACAACCACTTCCAACAGAGTTCAGAGGGTGAAAACCGCTCTTAATATCGCCAGAAAAATTCAGCTCTAGCTCCATCTTATGCTAGTGCCCAATTTCAAGAAGGATCTTCGGGATAGAGTGTCTGGATCCAAGTCCCAAGGTACGGTTACTAGTGGGTGCACAAACCGAGTTTGTAAGAGGTGCGGTAGAAACCACCAAGGTAAGTGCTTGGCAGGTAGTGGAAATTGCTTTGGATGTGTTAAGCCAGGCCACATGATAAGGTACAACTTTTTATAAGGGTAAGGATGTTCGCCCACACACTTAGACTGGTGCTACAGCAGCCCGAACATGTCACCCCACTCAGCAGGGTGCCTCGTCTGGTACAGGTGGTGGTCAGCGCCAGAACAGGCTGTATGCTCTTCAGGCTTGATAGGATCAGGAGGACTCTCCTGATGTGGTCACGGGTACGTTGCGAGTCTTTAATACTGATGTTTATGCATTGTTAGATCCAGGGGCTACACTTTCCTTCATCACTCTTTATATAGCAGTTAATTTCAGTGTCAATACAGAAATCCTCCAAGAACCCTTCTCAGTCTCTACTCCAGTTGGTGACCCAGTTATAGCTAGACTGGTATACAAAAATTGTCCAGTCACAGTTTCACAGAAAGTCACCTCAGTAGACCTTGTAGAGTTAGAAATGGTAGACTTTGATATCATTCTAGGCATGGATTGGTTACATTCCTGTTATGCCTCAGTAGATTGTAGAACTAGGATCATTTGATTTCAGTTTCCTAACAAGCCAGTCTTAGAATGGAAGGGTAGTAACTCAGTGCCTGTAGGTCATTTTATCTCCTACCTTAAGGCCATAAAAATCATCTACAAAGGATATATCTATAACCTTGTTTGGGTTAGGGATTCAAACTCCGAGACCCCAACTCTTGAGTCAGTCCCAGTGGTGAATGAGTTTCCAGAAGTTTTCCCAGAAGATCTTCCCAGAATTCCCCCCGAAAAGGAAATTGACTTTGGAATAGATCTCCTTCCAGATACCAAGCCTATTTCGATTCCTCCCTATAGAATGGCTCCAGCTGAGCTTAAGGAATCGAAGGAATAGCTGAAAGACTTGCTAGATAAGGGCTTTATCAGACCCAATATCTCTCCATTGGGTGCTCTAGCATTATTCGTGCATAAGAAAGATATTTATCTCAGAATGTGCATTGACTACCGTCAGTTGAACAAAGTCACGATCAAGAATAAATTTCCCATCCCCAGGATTGATGGCTTGTTCGACCAGCTTCAAGGTGCTGGTTGCTTTTCCAAGATAGACCTCAGATTCGGCTATTATCATCTCAGAGTCAGAGATAGTGACATTCTGAAAGTAGTCTTCAGGACTTGGTATGGTCACTATGAATTTGTTGTTATGTCTTTTGGACTAACCAATGCTCCTGCATCTTTAATGGACTTAATGAATAGGGCATTCAAATAGTATTTGGACTTGTTCGTCATTGTCTTAATTGATGATATACTTGTTTATTCTCAAAATGAGGAGGAGCATACAAATCATCTGAGGGTCATCCTGCAGACTCTCAAGGACCGCCAATTATTTGCCAAGTTCAGTAAGTGTGAGTTTGGTTGAAATCAGTCGCTTTAATTGGTCATGTGGTGTCTAGTGATGGCATCCAAGTTGATTCTCACAAAATTGAGGCAGTAAAGGACTAGACCAGACCCATCTCTCCGATAGACATCAGAAGTTTCTTGGGTTTGGGTGGTTATTACAGGAGGTTCATAGAAGGATTTTCATCCATAGCTGCCCCATTGACCAAGTTAACTTAAAAAAGGTCAAGTTTCAGTGGTCAGATGAGTGTGAGAAGAGTTTCTTAGAACTGAAGACCAGGTTGACTACAACTCCTGTTTTGACTCAACCAGAGGGTTCAGACGGTTGTGGTTTATTGTGATCCATCCAGAGTCGGCTTGGGTTGTGTTTTGATGCAGTAGGGTAAGGTCATAGCTTATGCTTCCATACAACTTAAGGCCCATGAGAAGAACTACCCAACTCATGACCTCGAGCCTGCAGCGGTTGGGTTTGCCTTAAAGATTTAAAGACACTATCTGTATGGTGTTCATGTTGATCTGTTCAGAGATCACAAGAGCCTCCAGTACGTGTTCACCCAAAAGGAGTTGAATCTTCATCAGAGGAGATGGCTTGAGTTCCTCAAAGATTATGATATGAATGTGATCTACCATCTGGGTAAGGCCAATGTAGTGGCTGATGCTCTCAATAGACTGTCTATGGGTAGCGTATCTCATGTTGAGGAAGAGAAGAGAGAACTGTCCAGAGATGTTCATCGGCTTGCTCACCTAGGAGTTTGCCTTATGGACACGACAGATGGTGGTATGATAGTATAAAATGGGTCAGAATCTTCATTGGTAGCGGAGGTTAAGGAGAAACAGAATAATGATCCTATATTTCTTCAACTGAAGGGTGCAGTTCATCAGCAGAGAGTTGAGGTTTTCTCCCAAAGGGGAGATGGCTTACTTTGTTATCAGTGTCGCCTATGTGTTCCTAAGGTGGGTGAGTTGAGACAACAGATCCTTTCAGAAGCCCATAATTTTAGATATTCCATTCATCCAGGTGCCACTAAGATGTACTGTGATCTACGAGAAGTCTATTAGTGGAACAACATGAAGAGGGACATTGCATATTTTATGGCTAAATATCCCAACTGTCAGCAGGTTAAGGTAGAACATCAGAAACCAGTAGGTGTGACTCAGGAGATTAGCATTCCTACTTGGAAGTGGGAAGTGGTTAACATGGATTTCATTACGGGTTTACCTCGTACTCGCAGACAGCATGACTCCATTTGGGTGATAGTGGACAGGGTCACTAAGTTAGCTCACTTCTTGGCAGTCAAGACTACATATTCAACAAAGGATTATGCCGGACTCTACATCAGCGAGATAGTCAGGTTGCATGGGGTTCCCTTATCTATCATCTCAGATAAAGGTCCTCAGTTTACATCTCATTTCTGGAAGTCTTTCCAGAAAGGTCTTGGTACTCAGGTGAATATCAGTACAACATTTCATCCACAGATGGATGGTCAGGCAGAACATTATTCAGACCTTAAAAGACATGTTGACAGCTTGTGTGATCGATTTTAAGGGTAGTTGGGATGATCACCTACTTCTCATAGAGTTTGCCTGCAATAACAACTTTCACTCCAGCATTCAGATGGCCCCATATGAAGCCCTCTATGGGCGTAGATGTAGGTCACCTCTTGGTTGGTTCGAAGTAGGTAAAGCAACTTTGATTGGACCAGATTCGGTACATGAGGCTATGGAAAAAGTTTAGCTTATCACGGACCGTAGAACTTGTCAGTGGAATCCTTATAGCAAATGACCTTCAGGAACCACGATTGGGTTCCACGACCCGTGGTAGTTTCCATGAGTCATGAAACCAACTCATGGAACCTGTTCCATTAGCCTATACTCAAGTCCTCAAGAACCACGATTGGGTGCCACGAACTGTGCAATTTTCCATGAGTTGTGAACCCAACTCGTGGAACCAAAGTTCAGAGGACCAAGAATCTCAGTGCAGGAACCACGAGTGAGTTCCACAATCCGTGGAAGTTTCCATGAGTCGTGAACCCAACTCGTAAGGTTCAATCCAGTAGCCAAATTTTCAGGACCAGGAAACCACGACTTAGTTCCACGACCCATAGAATTTTCCATGAGCCGTAGAACCAAGTCGTAATCCCTGAGTCGCGATTTTCAGCAGTTTTTCTAATTATATTCCAGGGGCATTTCAAACATTTCATACCCAATTTAATGCCTAGGCTACGTTGTTTTGACTACTCTAAGCCTACTTTATTAGTCAAAAGCTACCTAAAACCTTTATTATCCTAAAGTTATCAGACTTAGAAAGCAAAGAATCAAAAGAAGCGATAGTTTTCTCCCAATAACTAGCAGAGGTCTTCATCAAGTCCAGCCCCAAAAATCCATGGGTTTCTTTGTGTATTTCTTCACCAGGTATGTGGGATTTCACTAGTGGGTTCCTTTTGCCCATTAGGTCCCTAGATTCCGATCAGCCTTCAGTTTTCTCCGTGAATGTTTCAGACCTAGGGTTCCTAAATCTTAGGGAATTATTGTAAATTAATTCTTATAGGTTTTTTGGTATTGATTACATGTCTATTGGAGAATTATTATAGTTTTATGAATAATGCCTAGAAATCCTAACTTGTAGAAATTCCAGTATTTCCATGAATTGAGCTTGCTAGACAGATCAGTTATATGCTTATGCTTCAGAAATGGAATGCCATATCCTTCAGCCGATGTATGTTGCATTATCAGTCATTTATCAGTATTTTGAGCTATCCTTTATTTCAGTACATTATTGCTTACATTCAGTGGGAGTAGAGGTAGTACCAAGCGGATGAGGGGATAAAGGCTTAGCTGTCAGCTTAGGCTAAGACCTTTAGAAAAAGTCCCCAAGTCGCAGAACTACGGGGCCACCGTAGGTATTAAATGCGTCAGATGTCAGACTAGGCTTCACCTCCTTGTCCCTAGAGGACATCAGTAGTGGATCCACCCCAGACTTTTTCGTACCCTTGGCAAGGTATGAACACCCTTCCATCCAGGGTTACAGGTTAGCCCCATAGTTATCTCAACTTGGGGTATGTCGGTTAGTAGTGTCTCCCACAGTTAGATTTATGTACATTGACTTTGTATCCAGTATTTACGTTCAGTATCCAGTTCAGCATGCTATTTCATGATTTATACTTGGTCATTTCATTCAGTTCAACTTTCAGTTATGTGCAGTATATCTATCTTCATGTTCAGTTTCATATTATCCAGCTTTGTACATATCCTGCATGCTAAGTACATTCAAAGTACTGACGCATACTTTTGTGCTACATCATTTTATGATGTAGGTTCAGGCACTCAGCATCCAGACTGCGCCTAGTTTGATTTTCGGTCCGCACTCAGCAGCTCAGTGGTGAGTCCTCATTAGTTCGAGGACGATAGCCATGCTTATATATTCAGTATTTATTTCAGTTTGTAGATTTATTAGAGTTAGCTGGTGGTATGTCCCAGCAACTCCTATTCAGTTAGAAGACTTTCAGACATAGACTAGTTGCAGTAGTTGTTAGTGTGGATTCTAGTCAACACTACTTTTTCATACACTTTATATATACTCAGCCATTTGGGTTCTTCCCACTTCATAAACTAAAACTATTTTATCTTCCGCACAGTGCATGTCTTAAGTTGATTTTGTATAGATGTGCCATTCCATGGGTTAGCTTAGGGTCACTTATGAAACTAAGCACCATGTTTCATCCAGGAGGTAGTCTCGGGGCATGACATGTTGTGTGAAGAAGACATAACAAGCTGATTACCCAACCAAATGAAGAAGAAGTAAAGCATGCTATATTTTCTCTGGATGGATCTAGTTCTAGTGGGCCTGGTGGATTATCAGGTGCTTTCTTCCAATCTTTCTGGATGGTTGTGAAGGAGGATGTTTATAAGGTGGCCAGATCTTTCTTTAATGGTGACACCCTTCCCAAATCTATTACTCATTCCAACCTGGTCTTGCTGCCTAAGAGGGCCTCTATTCAGACTTTTTCAGACCTCAGGCCTATCAGTGTGAGCAATTTTATTTGCAAGGTCATATCCAAGGTGATACAAATCAGAATAGATGAGTTCTTACCTAAGCTCATTTTTGCCAACCAATCTGGATTTGTCAAAGGAAGGTGTATAATTGAAAATGTTCTCTTAACTCAAAAGATCATAACAGATATCAGGAAGAGGGGCAAACCTACTAATGTGGTGCTAAAACTGGATATGACCAAAGCTTATGATATAGTGTCCTGGCTGTTTCTTACAAATGTTCTCAGAAAGATGGCCTTTGGAGAAATATTCATAGATATGGTTTGGAGACTAGTTGCTAATAACTGGTATTCTATCTTAATGAATGGGAAAAGCCATGGATTCTTTCACTCTACTAGAGGAGTGAAACAAGGAGATCCTTTATCCCCTGCTCTATTTATCCTAACCTCTGAGGTTCTTTCTAGATCCCTTAATGCTTTATTTGATAATGGAGAATATAGAGGTTTTGGCATGCCAAAATGGAATGCAAACATAAACCATTTGGCACATGCAGATGATACTATCATATTTGCATCTGCACATAAAATATCTATGGAGATGACTATGAAAGTGTTACAAGAATATGAAGAGATTTCAGGACAACAGATCAATAGAGCTAAGAGTGCATACTACTTGCATAGTAACACTTTATTGAATCTGTGCCAGGAGATACATCAGATTATTGGGTTTGAGAGAGGGAATTTTATTTTCATGTACTTGGGATGTCCCATTTTTCACAGTAGAAAGAAGAAGGTCTACTATAATGAGTTGATTAAAAAGGTTAAGGACATATTACAATGTCGAAAAGGAAAGATCCTATCATACGGAGGAAAAGTTGTGATCATCAACAGTGTCCTCTAGAGCATGCCCATATACCTTCTGTCAGCTCTAACACCTACCAAGTACACTATCCAGGAACTTCATAGAATCTTAGCAAGATTCTTCTGGAATAACAAAGAAGAAGGAAGAAGTAGACATTGGACTGCTTGGTCAAAGATTTTCTTGCCAAAAGAGGAAGGGGTGTTGGATTCAGATCCTTATTTGATATATCCAAAGCATTATTTTCCAAACTGTGGTGGACCTTCAGGACTACTAGATCCCTATGGACCAACTTCTTATGGAACAAATACTGTAAGAAGCACATCCCTGCTCTAGTTCAATGGAAAGAGGGGTCACAACCGTGGAAAAAGATGTTGGAGGCAAATGAGGAAATAGAGCATGAGATATGGTGGGAACCAAGAAATGGCTCCTCCAACTTCTGGTTTGAAAATTGGTCAAAGTTGGGACCTCTAGCTTTTGTGATACCAGAAGACCATGATATGGATGAAGGCATTGAAGATATCAGTGGATTTATTGAAGAAGACAGATGGACCATGATCTGGATGAAAGGGCTTGCTTTCAAAGTTTCATTCTTTTTGTGGAGGATATTGAAACTTAAGCTACATGTTGATGACAACCTGGCTAAATGTGGAATTGAAGTAGACTCTAGATGCAGATGTTGTGAAAATCCACAAGCTGAAACTACAGAGCATGTATTTTTGACAGGGACACTGGCCAGGGACATCTGGAAAGTGTACACAAATGCTGCAGGGGTTGCAGGACCTTTTGTACAAATCAAACAGTCTATTAATGAATGGTGGAACGCAGAGTGTACTCCTAAGATAAAACCCCTATATCAAGCTGCACCAACAATTATTTACTGGCAACTGTGAAAGTGGAGAAATTCTTTGGTGTATGAGGGAAAGATGAACAGAAGCAAAGTCATCTATGAAATTAACTAGAACCTGCATATGATGGCTGTACAGTGGTATCCCTAGATGCAAAATCTCCCTAAAAATTGGACTCTCTTAGTACAATACTTAGAAGTCTACATGCCTAGGGTATGCTACAAGAGGATTAAATGGGACCTCCCCCAAGAAGGGTGGTATAAATGCAACGGTGATGGTGCCTCAAGGGGGAACCCAGGTGACAGTTATGTTGCATTTTGTGTTAGAGATCACAATGAGAATATTCAGTTTGCAAGGGCCAGATACATCCCAGACACTACAACACTAATTGCAGAAGCTATGGCCATGAAGGATGGCATAGAACATTGTGTCCAGAACAACCTTCTACCAGTCATTCTAGAAACTGATTCCTATGTTCTAAAGAAGATTATCGAAGGGGAATGGCCAACTCCATGGTGTATCAGTTTGGAGATTAACAGGATTCAGAAATGGAGAAACCAACGAATTACAACAATGATGCATGTCATGAGGGAAAGAAATTAGCTCGCAGATTTTTTAGCTAACTTTGTTTTAGATTTTGTAGGTACACAAAATAACCATCAGTTCAACAATTTTCAAGAGCTAGCGGTGGAAGCAAGAAGAATCACAAATGCTGATAAGAGTCACATGCCTAATCTAAGGATTTATATCAGCAAATGAGCTATTGAACCTGATTGACTCTAGGATTCAGAAGGACAAATAGGGGGCATGCTACCCAGCCCCACACAAAGACAACACACAACAAAACATCATGAATCACTGAATCAGATCTCCAACAGACAGACAACCCTAAATAGGTCAATACAAAGCTATGACGGTAAGGTGTACTAGGTCGAATACATATTGAGCTTTCCCAAAGTGTGGTATTAATCTCCTTGGGGATTCATTCACTTAGGAGGGGAACAATAGACTATATACCTATTACACGCTTAAAGCAAACAAATCTAAAATGAAATGCCAAAGAAGTCTGAAATCTCACCTTCATCTAGACATCCAGTTATGAAAAGCAGATCTGCGAATATCTTCGTTTGGTCTTCGAATCCATGGCACCTGGTGAGAGCTTGAGGCTGCTTAAGTGGATGCGACCAACCTTCTGCATTTCCTCCAAACAAGATGAGTTGATAAGGGTTTTCAGTCGTCATAGGTGTTTGAGGAGGGATGTATACAACTATGGCGTACCTGGAAGGGCCAAGGAATCGGAGATGACCACCGGAGAAGACGAGGCACCTCTGAGCTTACTGACTCCCCACTTTCCCCTTTGCTTCTTTCTTTTTCTCTTTCTAGAATTATGTTTAGTTTGCTTTCTATTTTTGTTTGCTTTTCACTTTTGGGCCGGGTCCCCCTGTAGACTTGGCCTATTATTTTTGGATTGTTTGGTCTGAGCTTTTTTAATAAATTTCTGGCCGCTTGGTCTTTCAATTAAAAAAAATATTAATTTTCAAAAAAAAAGAGAAAAAAAGATGATGTTTTGATGATTAAAAAAAAGAAATATTTTAAATTAGACTAAATATTTTATTGTAACTAACTTTAAAGAAAAAATCACACCCAATGGCATATGCAGAACTTTTCACGAGCAATATCACATTCTAAGACAAAAATAAAATATTATAATGTGATCATATTAATATTAAAAATAGAACACAATATAAATGAAATACAACTCACATATACTACTATCACTCAGCTCGATGAAATTTTATTTTTGAAAATGAATTAAAAATAACCTCATTTAAAAAAGAAATATTAAACACTTATATGTATATATATACACACATGCACACATTTATTTAATTCTAGAAATCGGTCTTAATTCAACTAACCGGGAAAGACATCATTTCTTAAAAATCTAAATAACTTTTTATTGCAAGATGTTATATATGTTATTCTGAACTGACTGATTTAAGATTGTGTTAACTTCTAAGAGGTTCACGTTGCAAACCTAGACAAAGTATCTTTTTGTCTATGTGTATTATTAGGCAATTTTTTTAAAGAAAAAACAGCTAAAGTTGCCGAGCGTCGAACGTAAAATCTCAAGTTTAAAATTGGAGCACATGACCGAGTGAGCGATAATGCTTTTATGTCAAGTAGTGTCATTTTATTAAATTAATACTTATTTTTATTTTATCTTTTAATTACATATACATATACATATTTAATAAATTTTCTCGACAAAGCGGTATCACGTAACACCACTTGATCTAAGGTAAATCCGCTCCTAATAACTTCCCATAACTAATTAAGCATTTATAGTACAATATATAAACATTTTAATTTAATTACTAAAATGAGTAGTATTTTACCTAATATGGTAGATTAGGAAGAAACGTCAGCCATTATCAAATTTGTAAATCTGGCTCAAAAAGGAAAAATCAATTGCCCATATATTTCCTATATTCTCTCATTCAATTTCAAGAATTTTTCTTCTACAACCAATTTCAAACTCGTAAATCTCTCGCTCTAAACTCATCCTCAAGGTTTTCAACCCGAAGACACTAACAAACCTATACCACCAATGAAGATGATCCATCCTACAAAAATATATTTAAAATGTAAATCTTTAATCACCATATTCACTATCGCGAAAAATTGATGTCTTCTGAATCTTGCGTCTTCATCAATATCCCCCAAATCAATCACCTATCTTCAGAACAAAAATGAATTGGAAAGTCTCGCCAGTTAAATTTCAAACTTAAATTTGAAGAGAAAGAACACTATTAAAAGTTAATTGATTGCGACAATTTTAAAAAATGTCATAAATACAAAATAATATATGATTTTCGAGATGTCATATTAAATATTTAAATAACGGTGATTCAATGTATTCATGACGGTTAAGACCGTCGCTATTATTTTTTTGTCTAAATTTAATTCCTCAATATACTTATAATTAATATTTTCATCCACAATTTGGGTCTCCCTTCACATATTTTGAAATCCCACTTTTTTTCAATATTCTCTCATATCATTGGGTTGCACAATGAAAGAGATTGCTTGATTTGTTGTTTGATTCAAGGGGTAAATCTCCATTTTCTTGAAGTTTTTCGTATTTGATATACTTTCTGTTAATTGTTAGTCTTGTTTCTCCCAACTTCTCATATCAAAGGAGATTTCACAATGAAGGAGAAGTACTCAATTTTTTTTTAATATTAACGACTAACTTTGAATTTAGTAGAGTCGATTCCACTAAATTCATGTTAAATTCATTTTTAGGGTTCAATAGAAACCATTTTTTAAAAAGTCATTTCCTTTATATATTTTAAGTTCTGTGTATATCCTCCAATCTTTTTTCTTCACTTTTCTATTATTTTGAATTCATGCATGAAATTTCGTGTATGATTGGCAATTTCAGTCCGAGTTCAAATGAACAGTTCAACCCACTCAGATTTCATAGATTGGACATGACACACCATTAAAATAGGTAGACTTGGACACAATTTAACTTAATTCATTTAATTTGAGCATCTTAAATCAACTCATGACTTTAGCCCAAACTGACCCGTCCCAAATTATTCTATTGTTTGCACTTTGCCCTAGTTTTTCTACGTAGGTCCTGCGAATTGTCGGCTTTCAACTCCAGGTTTTCAATTTTTCTTTTTCAAATCAAATTAAGCAGTCTAACTACCAGCTTGGTAAATAAGAGGAGAAAGGAAAGAGATCGGTAACTCTATTTACTAGTGGCTTTGCATTGGCTTTTGTAAGTTGTTCAACAAGTTTTATTTTTCGTGTATTAACATAGTGGTGGAAATATTAAATAAATATGTAATTACTAGTTGCATTGGTTATTTCCCATGACTATAGACATTCAGGCACGAGGATATATATAGTTTCATTCATTCAACAAATTAATTTTTGAAACACTAAAAATATAATCATCTCAGTTTATCATCTTCAATCCAAATTGTTTTCTTTGTTATATTTGGTGAAAGTTGGAAAAGAAAAAAAAAATTATATGTATTCCTATTAGTTTTTTCCTGAATATCTAAAGTTGAAAAAATATTGTTTAAAAAAGTATTGAGTTTTGATTTGTTTAAAAATTGAAAATATTTTAAAGATTTGAATTAAGTTGGGCGGATTGCATTACTACCCATTATTTATCCCATCTTTACCCAATTGGAGCTCCAGAGCAACCATCACTCCCCCTCCCCTTCTGTTTTGCCTTGTCGTTGTCGAGGCGCTGCTCCGACTAACCAGTGAGAAGGTGTTTCCATCACATGAATTTTCGTCCTCCCTTGCCAACATTCCTCCATCCTCTTATTTTTTGTACTTTCCACTCCTGCAACTAAAAATCAAATTACAAGATGGGGAGGAGGATTATTTACTTACTTGGGATTTGTGCACTAATAATCATTATTAGTCTCTTTACGCTAATTAATCTGTAGTGTCTGGCTCCAAGTCAATACCAAAATCGATGTTTCGATCAGGAGGAACACCTGAAAGATTCGTAGGGAACACATCTATAAACTCTTTCACCAACCCTCAATGATTCCCAAGAAGACGTGTTGATGTACCATGGTTTTGTGATACTTTCGACACTTGAAACTTGGAATTGGAGTATGTTCTTTAGCAATTTTTAGTAGATTTGATGTGTTTTTGAGTCTTGTGCAGGAAAACATGGTTCGGAGACTAAGTACAGAGAAAAGACTGCAAAAGTGGCTGAAACCGACCTCTACGACTCAACTCCACGAGTCGTAGATAATTTCACGGGTTGTGGAAGTAAGTTGTGTAAAGAATACGCATGAGTTCTATGGAAGGTTTCCATGAGTTGTAGACCTGTTCAAGAGTTGTGATTCCTGCTCGTGGAACCTGATCAGAGAAGGAGCAAAAGTTCTGAGATTGACGACTCAATTCCACAAGCTGTGATTTACTCCACGAGTCATAGACTGAACTCGTGGAAGGGAACCCGCAGGATGACAAAACCTCTAAGTTTCACGAGTGTTGTTGACGACCCGTAGAAGTTTTCACGGACCATAGACTATGTCCCTGGAAGCTGCCGATTCCAGTTTTCCTTGTTTAATTAGGATAGAATTTCTAATGTCTATAAATACCTTTCCTAGGTTTTCTTTTACGTTTTACGCTCTATAATTTGTAGGAAGCACATTCGAAACATTGGGATCTTGGTTTGTTCTTGGTTTTGAGAGTTAATCACATTTATAGTTCATTATTCTTGAGTTCATCTTCATCTATTCAAGTTTACAAATTTCTTTACTTCTTATTGTAAGTATATGATCATGAACGCATCAATAACTTCTGATTGTTTATTTATGAACATGAGTAGCTAAATTTACAACTAGGGTTGTGGAAACCATGAAGGATTAACGAAGTAGGCAAAGTACTTGGTAATTCTAAGGCAGTTTTTATTACATGTATTGTTCTTCCCTTCGCTTTGATTTCTTTTTAACGGTGTACAACGTTAGAACTGACCTTATTCTTACTTGCCGGATCAAGAAGGTAATGAATGGGAAAAAGGATGTTCACAATGGAGATTTGAGGCTACCAAACCTCATCTAATAACTTGACCTTGTCCAGGAATAGCTAATCTGGGATCAAGGGTAAGCGTTAGTAAAGCATACACCCGCGGCCGGACCAAGGCATGTAGTGAAATTCATCTATCTGAGGGACCAACTATTTAGGTGAACCTAACTTACCGATCTTGCATGCTAAGCACCAAACTAGTTTACTAAGTACAACGCCTTACTAAGTTATGATCTCATGGGGAACACCACTCTAGTAACTCCTATCATTGATTACAACTCTTAAAACTATTACTTCTTAGAATTTGATTTACAATTACTATTTGTTCTTTAAAATCCCCCTTTGTAGGGAAATAAATGACTAAGAGCGCAATTAAACATAATTAACCCTAGTCCTTTCATATTCCCTGTGGGATCGATCCTAACCTTGGTTAGGTTCTATATTTGAACAATGATTGCTTACGCTTCTAAAAGTAGGTGTAATTTAGGTGTATCAAATTTTGGTGCCATTGCTTGGGAATACGGTTTAGGATTAAGACAGATTGTATTTATTTCACTATTAGTCCTTATTTTCTGATATTACTTTTTTTGTTGTTTTGGTTTTGTTACGCAGGTTGTACACTTGTGCATGCCCAGAACAAGGAGTCAAGGCAATCCCTTGATCCCATACGACTCTGAACTCCATAAAACTCTAAGAAACATGGCTAAAGAGGGAGCTTACGAGACACTGGAACAGGTCACAACTCGGTTATTGGCCAAAGAGGAGTAGAGGAAAAAGGCAGGGGAAGACGCAGGCAGGGGAAGACGCCCTTGCTCCTGAAGATGCTCAAATTGCAGCAGACCTTGCATCTCAAAACACGGAAGCTGAGCAAGAGAGGCAAGCACGATAACAAGTTGCTCATCAAGCCGCACTAGATGCACAAGATGCGGAAGATGAGGCAGCCCGATGCAATTCACCTCATGTTCTAGTAGCACTAAGAGTTAATAGAGGTAGACAGATGCAACAACCATGTCACATACCTTGGTATAATGTTTAGGATGATGAGGCAGGGACAACAGGTCCCATATTATTGGTACCGCTGCCCGATAGTGTGAAGTTTGGTATTACGAGAACTATGATTCAGCTGTTGAACCTGAAGGGATTATTTGCTGGCAAGCCCACAGATGATGCAAACTTTCACTTGATGAACTTTACTGGAATCTGCAGGGCCTACAACCTTCCAGGGGTAGATTAGGATACTATAAGATTGTGGCTCTTTCCATTTTCATTGACTGAAGAAGCAACACTTTGGCTTGTAGAACTACTGGATGCTTTTATATTCACGTAGGCTGAGCTGAGAGATCAATTTTTAGAGTGGTTCATCCCTTCATCAAGGATGTTACAGCTAAAGCAGGAGGTCTATATTTCAAATAGCTTCCCACAGAGGCATTGTATGAAACATGGCACGATTCAATAAGAAACTGAAGCAACTCCTAAATCACGGAATCCCTTCAGGTCACTTGATGGAGATTTTCTACAAAGCATTGAATGCAAACACTAAGGAGGTAGCAGATACAGTGACCGGGGGATATTTCATGGAGAATACTTATGGTGAAGCCTCGGTGATACTTGATAGGGTTACCAAGATGAATAGAGCCTAGCATACGAGAGATGCAGAAAGCTCGGCAAGAACTTATGCAGTTGGGAAATCTAGTGACCATTAAGAATTCTAGGAAATTAAACAGAACTTTGCATCTCTGCAAACTACTATTGATCTAATGGCGAAACAAATTCTTAATAGTGGTTTAGTGAAGGTGAAGGCTGTTGGCACACAAGGTAGAGCACCGAGACAAGATGAGTATGACTCTGATGAAGAAGAAAATTATCTCAATGATCAAGTGGCGGGTTTTTTGGCCAATGACCAAGTAAATCAAGGTCAGAATAGGTATAGAGATGGCAATTATAATCGATCTAGATACAAAGATAGGAGCAGAGGTAGATATGGTGATTGGAACAAGAGGGATGGCTATAAGAATGATAGAAGCGGTCTGTATGTCCCTCCTAGAAATCATGAAGACAGACCTAAACAACCATCCATGAGAGAGATACTTAACAAAGTATTTCAAAGGTTGATTCTATGGATGCAAGCATGAAGGAGATACGCACTGAACTCTCATGTATGAGTCAAATGGTAGAGGATCATTCCATCGCCATAGAGCAGATTGAGGCACAAATAAGCCAAATATCTACAACCCTGAATTCGCGCCAAAAGGGTACTCTCCTAAGTGATACAATTCAGAATCCAAAGAATGATCGACAAGTTATGGCTGTGACTATCCAAAGTGGAAAATAGACTGTTGATCCCCCTATGCCTATAATTGTTGATAATCTGGCCGAGCCTGAAAATAATAATGATGAGATTATGGTAGAGTCTAAAGAGAAAGGTAGTGGTGAAGGTCCAAGTGGGAAGAAGTATTCTGATGCAAAAGCAAAAAATAATAAGGTTACACCGGTTTTGAAGACCATGCCATTGCCTCCTCCACCTTACCCATAGAGATTGAAGAAGAAGGTTGAGGAAGGTAAATTTCACAAGTTCATCTCCATGTTGAAACAACTATCAGTCAATATTCCTTTAGTTGAAGCATTGAAGAAGATGCCTGTGTATGCGAAGTTCATGAAGGATCTGGAGACTAGGAAGAGAATTGTTAGTTTTGAGCCAGCTGATAATTTGCACCATTGTAGTGCAATAGCCTCCCATTCGTTGGTGTAGAAAAAAGAAGATCCTAAAGCTTTTACTATTCCTTGCACGATTGGAGCGTTCTACTTTGCTAAAGCGTTGTGTGATCTTGGTTTCAGTATCAATCTGATTCGACTGGCAGTGTTCAATCAGTTGGGCTTGGGAGCCCTCAAACCAACTACAATGCAACTTTTTATGGCAGATCGCATAGTGAAAAGTCCTGTGGAAATTCTCTATGATGTGCTTGTGAAAGTTGATATTTTCATCTTCCATGTGGACTTTGTGATCCTTGATTGCGAGGTTGACTTTGAGGTTCCTATCATCCTAGGATGACCATTTCTTGCCACCAGACGCGCATTGGTTGACTTAGAGACTAGGAAGATAAAGTTCAGATTGAATAATGAGGTAGTTAATTTTAATGTCTGCCAGTCTATGAAGCATCATGATGACATGCACGTGGTTTCAGTTATTAATGTGGGTGATGAGGATCAACTAATTATGCATGTTGAGAAGAGACTTAGTTTTAAAGCACTTGCGGCTGTGGTTATGACTTTTGATGGAGACAATATTGAGGAGTATGATGATATGGTTGAAGCACTTTCAGGTATGGGGTCTTATAGCTATGCTCCAAAAAAGCTTGATTTGGACCTGAAGAATAGACAGACACCACCTGCCAGACCATCTATTGAGGAGCCTCCAAGCTTGGAGCTCAAAGTGCTTTCGTTTCATCTTCGATATGTGTTCTTAGGAGATAATGAGACCTTTCCAGTTATTATTGTTGCAGACTTAGGTGAAAGGCATGTTAAAGCTATGGTTTCTATGTTGAGAAATTTTAAAAGGGCCATTGGTTGGTCCATTGCTGATATCATTGGGATTCCACCTGGAATTTACACTCATAAAATTCAGCTAGCCCCAGACTGCATTCCAAGTATTCAGCACTAGCGTAGGTTGAGTCAGCCTATGCAAGAGGTTGTCAAGAAGGAGATTATCAAGTGGCTAGATGCGGGTGTGGTTTACCCTATTGCGGACAAAAAGTGGGTGAGCCCTATTCAGTGTGTGCGTAAGAAGGGTGGAATTAATGTGGTCCCAAATGCAAAGAATGAGTTTATTCCAATAAGGCCAGTCACAGGCTGGAGCATATTCATGGATTACATGAAGCTGGATGCTTAGACTGAGAAGTACCACTTTCCAATGCTGTTCATGAATCATATGTTAGACCGGCTTGCTGGTAGAGGATGGTATTTTTTCTTGATGGTTATTTAGGATAGAATCAGATCTTGATTGCTACTGAAGACCAAGAGAAGACCACTTTCACCTATCCATATGGGACATTTGCTTTCAAGAGGATGCCCTTTATTTTATGCAATGCACCAGTGATATTTTTAGCATTGCATGATGTCTATTTTCTCAGACGTGGTGGAGGACATTATTGAGGTATTGATGGATGACTTTTCGATAGTGGGTGACTCATTTGATGATTGTTTGGCTCATTTGAGTTGTGTGCTAAAAAGATGTGAAGAGTGTAACCTAGTGCTGAATTAGGAAAAGTGTCACTTCATGGTGAAAGAGGGTATAGTTCTTGGCCATTGGATCTCTAAGAAGGGTATAGAGGTTGACAAAATGAAGATTGAGGTGATTGAAAAATGGCCTCCACCAGTTTTTGTGAAGGGTATTTGGAGATTTTTGGGGCATGCTGGTTTCTATCGCAGGTTTATCAAAGACTTCTCCAAAATTGAAAGTCCATTGTGCAAGTTGTTGGAGAAAGAGGTGAAGTTTGTTTTCGATGATGCATGTATGAAGGCGTTCGAGTGCCTTAAGGAAAAGTTGATCTCTGCTCCCATTATTTTTTCTCGTGATTGGTCTTAGCCTTTTAAGGTTATGTGTGATGCTAGTGTAGTGGCACTAGGAGCAGTCCTAGGTCAAAGGCACAAAAAGATTCTCCATCCCATATACTATGCTAGCAAAGCACTTAATCCTACTCAAAAGAGCTATACGGTGACAGAACAAGAGTTGTTTGTTGTGGTCTTTGCATTCGAGAAATTCAGGTCTTATTTTCTTGGCATTATGGTAATTGTACACACTGACCATGCATCTCTTAGGTACCTCATTGCGAAAAGGATGTGAATCCGAGATTGATTAGATGGGTGTTGCTGCCACAAGAGTTTGATTTTGAGGTCAAAGACAGGAAGGGCACAGAGAATCAGGTAGCAGATCACTTGTCTAGACTAGAGGAAGAAGCTATGCTAAAGGTTGATGATGCACAGGAGATTTATGATTGGTTCCCAGAAGAGCAAGTGTTAGCCGCTTCTCAAGATTTGATTCCATGGTTTGCTGATATTGCCAACTATTTCGCAAGTGATGTGGTTCCTCCGGATATGTATACCCACTAGCGAAGAAAGTTTATGTCTGATGTGAAGAAATTCTTTTGGGAGGAGCCATTCTTATTTCGTGTGTGTGCTGATAGTATGATCCGTAGATGTGTTCCTTGAGCTTAGATGTTGGAGATACTAAAGGCTTGCCATTCATCCCTTGTGGGGGGGAGGGGCATCATAGTGGTTTTTGGACTGCACACAAGATCTTGCAATGCGACTACTCTTGGCCGACTATTCACAAAGACGCCCATGATTTTGTTAATGCTTGATGTAGGTGTCAAAAGGAAGGAGGTATATCTAGGAGGCATGAGATTTCTCTTACTCCTATCCTTGTGATCGAGCTGTTTGATATTTGGGGTATTGACTTCATGGGCCCGTTTGTGATGTCTAATGGAAACCGGTACATATTGGTGCCGGTCGACTATGTATCTAAGTGGGTGGAGGCGGTTGCACTTCCCAGTAATGAAGGTAAGTGTGTCATAGCGTTCTTGAAGAAGAACATCTTCTCCAGATTTGGTACACCAAGGGAAATTATTAGTTATAGAGGCTCTCACTTTTGCAACAAGTTGTTTCGTGCTTTACTTGAGAAATATTGAGTTAAACACAGGGTTGCAACCCCCTATCATCCCCAGACTAGTGGGCAAGTTGAGGTTTCCAACAACGAGATAAAATCAATCCTGTCCAAGACTGTCAATGCAAATAGAACTGATTGGTCTAGGAAACTAGATGATGCTTTGTGGGCATACCAGACTGCTTATAAGACACACTAGGTAGGTCACCATATTTGCTTGTGTTTGGGAAAGCGTGCCATCTTCCAGTTGAGCTAGAGTATAAGGCCACGAGGGCATTGAAGAAGTTGAATTTAGACTTGTCTACAACATCGTTTCAGCGGCTTGGGAAGTTGAATGAGCTTGATGAGTTCTGCCTCAGCGTATATGAAAGTTCAGCCCTATACAAAGAAAATATGGAGTTGTACCATGATCGGAAGATTGAGAAAATAGATTTCCAGCCTAGTGATTTGGTACTGCTTTTCAATTCCAGGCTTCGCTTGTTTCCTAGCAAGTTGAAGTCTAAGTGGATTGGACCATTCAGAGTGGTGCAAGTATTCCCACATGGTGCTATAGAGCTCGAAAATCATAAGGGCAAGAGATTCAAAGCAAACGGGCAGCAGATAAAAGCATATTAGGGAACTGCAGAGGAGATGAAAGATATTGAAGGTTGGACACTTGATGAATTCACGATACCCAAGGTGCTTGATAAAGTTTGAGTAATCAAGTGACTTGCATCGTGCCGCAACATTAAATCGCTACATGGGAGGCAACCCATGAGGAAACTTGATGAAGTCTGAGTAGTCAAGTAATCTGCATCGTGCCGTGACGTTAAATTAGGCGCTGTTTGGGAGGCAACCCAAGGCTAATGTTTGTTATGTGTGCAGGAATAAGTGAAGGAAAAGTGCTGGAGTAAGATACACTCAGAAAAGGGGTAAGTGAGGTTCCACAAGCAAGGTTCACAGACCATGGATCAGTCCACGAGTCGTAGACCCAACTCGTGATACCCAGGTGAAAATTGGCCAAGTGCAGAACAACATCTACAAACCAATTCCATGTGTAATGGTTAAAATCATGGGTCGTGGTTACTAGTCATAGAAATCAGGTGATTTTGGCCATCTTCAGAACAAGTTCTACGAGCTGTAAATTAAACCACGAGTCGTGATTCCAGTTCATAGAACTCAGATGAAAATTGGGTGGCAGGACTTGTTCCACGAGCCTGTTCTACGAACCGTGGTTACTTCCATGACTCATGAACAAGACTTGTGGAACTCAGGTAAGTTTTTTATTATTTTTTTACTATTCACCCGATGGATCCGACCTGACTCGCGACCACCTTCTCGTTTAAATTGTACCCAAATCAATATTTTCCCTCATTTTTCTTAGACAAACCGACCCTACACTCCTCTACTTCCATTCAAACACTAAATTCCCTACTAATCCGCTATCAAATCAATTAATTTCCTCAAATCACTCCATAATCTTCCTCACGAAATTGATTCGGCCATTGTCTTCACCAAAGCACCGACAAAGCTCTCACAATCATAATAGTTTACCGTGGGTCATGGTTGTTGCTCAAATTCTCAAGTGTTCACTCAAGTTTGCCCCTAATTTTCTAAGGTATGAACATAAATTCTAACCTTAGTTGAATTATTGGAAACTATTACCTGACCTAGGGTGATTTTTGTGAGAATAATGGATGTAAGACCCTAGGGATTATGGTTGGTGGAGTGAATACTTGATATACATCTACAATTCTGTGCATAATTGTTAAAAAATGTTTAAGAAAGGATCAAATTTGAAAAACATTGGTTTTCTACTGTTACAGGGATCACGAGTGTACTCTATGGGTCGTGGTTCATTTCACGAGTCGTGGAATGAACCCGTATAAAATATATAAAAGTCCTGTCCTTTGGTCTGATTTTCACGAGGGTCATCCACGAGTCGTGGTTCATTCCACGAGTCGTGGAATGCACTCGTGAATCTCAGACAAGCAGACATGAAAGGATGTCTGATTTTCATGAGGGGCATCTATGAGTCGTGGATCCAGCCATGAGTTGTAGATGCAACTCGTGGAACTCAAACCTGCAAACATGTTATCCTACATAGAAATCATGAGGGGCATTCACAAACCGTGGTTCATTCCAGGCACTGTGAAACCCACTCGCGGAACCCAAGTTCAGTGAATTTGACATTTTTTTCCTGGGTTTTCTTGCCTCTGTTGTACTGATATTTTCCCCTGCAGGTACAATGCGATCAAAAAACACCTCAAAAAAGGGTAAAGCCCACACGTCAAAGAAAGTTAAAGACGGGGCTCATCTGTTTAAGACTAGACTCACCGATGAGCCAGATGATCCCGCCGAACCTGAATCAAGCGGGTCTGAGAAAGTTTATGAGATTCAGCCCGACCCAGATGTAAAACCTCTGACCATGAGACATAGGGCACAAACTCAGGCAGTTGAGGAGGCAGCACTTCAGCTAGCCCTTACAGTTGCTCCATCAGCAATGACCACAGCTCCTCAGTCTGAAGAGGGAGAGGGGTCGTTCGAGGAGGGTGATAGTAACTGGGAGAGCAACACAGTGACTGGTACTGAAGAAGAAAATGAGTTTGATGATGCTGAGTCAGCCTCTGGTGATAAAAGCTCCTCTGATCTGGCCACTCTAGTAAATACACCTCGGACATAGGTAGAGGCTGACAGAGCACAGAGACGGGAGGCTCATGATAATCAGAGATGGTGTGTTCCGGAGATGCAGACCTTATATATGCAGGGGACTTTTGACTATGACAGAGGTCTGCCCAAAATGGGCATATTTGAGGAGACATGGATCTGGACCAAGGGCTTAGCATCTATACTAGATATCCAGGCTACATTTAATCATTACTGGTGCGGTTGGATGGCTGATTCCCCAGGCAACTATGTCCTGAGATAGTTTGGGAATTTATGCCTCATATGCAACCACGAGCAGTCAACTCCTAGGGCCGAGACAATAATACCAGGACCTGCCACCACTCACCAGGACTTTGGTGTGAAATGCGCTGGTTGATATCTCTGAGCAAACTATTCAGCGGTTCTTATTCGGGCCAGAGTACGATCTTCAAGTTTAAATGGCCGAGTTTGATTGCAAGATAAAATGGTTTGAGATAAAACAAAGATGCAGGACCTTGTTCAGAGAGTGGATTTATTAAGATAGGCTGCGGGGTATATCACTGAGAATGGTGAGGATGCAGAATGGGTTCACAGAGGCGACATCAAAAAAGAAAAACTAAATTTTGTCGGCAAGTTTTGATGGGCCATTTTCTGGTCCAACATTTATCTGACTCAGGCAGACAATACTCTGACGCGTGAACATGCAGTAATAGTGTCTAGCATCATGGTTGGTTATGAGATTAATTTCCCCCACTGCATCATAGAGAAGATCCATGAGCGGGCCTTTTGACCGCACACTAGTATTCCCTTTCTATGTTTGATTCACCGGCTATGTATGGAGTCGGTAGTCCCGAGGATGCCAGATATAGACAACACTCTAGAGGTGATAAGGATCCAGGATGATGGGTTGATCTGAGATGCTGCTAACCTGGTTGCACACAGACGAGCTTCATCCTCCATCTCAGCTGGTATTGTAAGAGTTGAGGGATCTTTAACAGCATGATACCAACTAGATATTCATGATACGGGGGTAAGTGTAGCTGCATAGGGTGCCACAACTTTATCTTCTGCGCCCTTGACCTCCCAGTCACCAATTGTCATTCCACCGCGCCTCCGTGCCCAGTTTCTTCTAGTAGGATTACTATTGATGCTATGTTTCTCCAGAACATAGTTGATAGCCAGGCCGATACACAGAAGCAAGTGAATGACTTATTGGATTAGTTTCAACCTTGGGTTAGGTCTACTGTTATAGCTGCTGAGGCTAGGGTGAAAGTTGAGATAGATTGGGTTGCACAAGAGATGTACGCACGGGTAGATGCCTTTGAGCACCAAGTGACTACTCGGTTGCAGACCATACAAAGCCCCAATTTGGGACACATTTAGGATGAGCTGGCATGACTCAGAGAGAAGATTAGAGCTGTTGACAATATTTAGCCTCCTATTATGCCCTCTATATCTATTGCGATTCCAGCGCCCACACACCAGGTGGTTGATTAGTTTACTGAGGTGGAGCATGTGCCCCCGAGTGATGGAGAAAAAAGAGTGCGCATTGATATCACTCTCGAGGTTGAGACTGATCCTAAGAGGCTACAAAAAGACACCGCTACTTCTATGCAGTGATCTCGAGATGATATGCACTTTCTTGAGGAGGCAGAGAAACAGAGACTGCGGGGTGTGTCTTTTAGTTTGGCTCTAATTGGTGGAGGGGCTGCATCTTCTGTTCTTGAGACTCTAGAGTTAGTTGCTATTGGGAGGGCATCCAATGATGTACCTTATATTACTGATCCATTGAGCGCGATGGCCATAGCCACCGCCACCGCCACTAACACTGCTATGGGTGCCACATCACTAGCCCCGCCTACTTCATTAGATACTGGCGCCTAGGCTCCATAGGTATGTTCCTGCCTCCCTATGTATTTACTTTTATTGGTGCATTGAGGGAAATGCACATTGTTTTTTGGTGGGGTGGGGGCAACAGATGTCCATATTTTGATGGGTCTCTTGGCAAAGTCTGAGTAGCCAAGACACCCTTGTCCTTGGGATTTTCTTGCCTGCGTTCTTTCTCTAAGGATTTTTAATTTCTGTTGAATCAATATGTTTAGAATAGGTTGTGTGTAGTTAAAGAAGAATAGGAACTTATCACAGTCTATAGTCTAATTTTGATTGAAAAATAGAGACCGCTCTAAATTTTGTGTGACATGAGATTATTTGTTTTTGATAGACTGACCGTTATGGATCTCTGCATGACATTATGTTAAATCAATATGATGAATGGCTTAAGTTTGAGTATGGACCTGATAGTTAGCATGTGATTGGTATACTCTTTGACATGTGTGTGTGAGCTCTATTCAGACTGTTCCTTCATTGTGTTCCAATCTAGAACTTGCCCGGTTAGTCTTGCCTAGGCTGTAGGATAGTTGGTTAGGAAAGGATCATAGGCCATTTTTGAAATATTCCACTTTAGCCTAAATGACCTTCCAAATGATTTGAATACCCTTTGATCCCTGATTTTGAGCCTAAATTGACCCTTTTTGTTGTTTAGCCTAATCGCCTTCCCTGTTTTCTATGAACCTTCAGTTTGGCCCTGGTCCCTCCTTGAACATTGTGCATCTCAACTCAGGCAAATCGTCTAAGTTGAGGGTGGATACTGTGGAGGTAAGTGCAAAATATAGGGTATGAAAAAAAAGGTTAGTGATAAAAAGGGTAATAACATGTGTGGCTGATATGATAGAAAAGAGAAAAAGAAGAAAAAAAAGATAGATAGAAAAAGAAAATAAATATGATGAAAAAAGTTGAGTCTGAAATATAAAATCCGCACCTGTCACTCGATGAAAAAGAAAGAATAAGAAAGGGACAAAAAGGGAGGAAAGAAAGAGTCGGACTGAAAAGTGGAAGAAACATAGTATAGTATCAAGGAGGGCTTAGTCGCTATTGCCCAAATCTACCATACCCATCCCCGAGCCTACGTTACAAGCTGAGTGAAGTCCTATTGTGATCTTAACCTAACTGTTCAAAAATCGAGGCATAGAAAATAAGGGCAAGCCTATGGTATTGTGCATGCATTGCTTGAATATCTTTGTGGGTGTGAGTGTTCTAGTTCAATCTCGGATATGTTGACTGTATTATTGTGAAATTAGGACTTCTTTGTGGTGAGGGCACTAGATTAACTTTGACTGCTAATTATTAGGGTAAGTCTCATATGTGTATGCTATGTCATCTATTGATAGCGTGATCTCGTCCATGGATCCTCTTGTATTGTCTTGATAAATGCAACTTGTGCACTTGTTTTGTACTGAAAAGGAGGGGGAATACTTGATGTGAGCTGAATTGCTAAATCATATGACTGTCGTAGTTCGTAGCTTTCTTTTACTCAAGCATCGTTCTAGAATAGTTTTATTTGTCGCTTGAGGACAAGCAATAGTTTTAAGTTAAGGGTGTTGATGTGCCGTGGTTTAGTGGCACTTTCGACGCTTGAAACTTGGAATTGGAGTATGTTATTTAGCGATTTTTAGTAGATTTGATGTGTTTTTGAGTCTTGTGAAGGAAAATATGGTTCGGAGACTAAGTACGGAGAAAAGATTGCAAAAGTGGCTGAAACTGACTTTTACAACTCATCTCCATGAGTCGTAGATAATTTCATGAGTCGTGAAAGTCAGTCATAGAAAGAGTATTGTACATGGTGCTGGAGCCTGAGTTCTATGGAAGGTTTTCATGAGTCGTGGACCTGTTCATGAGTCGTAATTCCTACTCGTGGAACCTGATAAGAGAAGGAGCAAAAGTTCTGATATTGACAACTCAATTCCACGAGCTATTATTTACTCCACGAGTCGTAGAATGAACTCGTGGAAGGGAACTCGCAGGATGAAAAAACCTCTGAGTTCCAGGAGTTCTATTGTCGACCCGTAGAAGTTTCCACAAACCGTAGACTATGTCCTTAGAAGATGCCGATTCCAGTTTTCCTTGTTTAATAAGGATAGGATTTCTAATGTCTATAAATACCTTTTCTAGGTTTTCTTTTACATTTTACGGTCTATAATTTGTAAGAAACACGTTCGAAACATTGGGATATTGGTTTTTTCTTGGTTTTGAGAGTTAATCACATTTATAGTTCATTATTCTGGAGTTGATCTTTATCTATTTAAGTTTACAGGTTTCTTGACTTCTTATTGTAAGTATATGATCATGAATGCATCAATAACTTCTAATTGTTTACTTATGAACATGCGTAGCTAAATCCACAACTAGGGTTGTGGAAACCATGAATGATTAACGTAGTAGGCAAAGTACTTGGTAATTCTAGAGTGGTGTTTATTGCATGTATTGTTTTTCCCTTCACTTTGATTGCTTTTTAACGGTGTACAATGTTAGAACTCGCCTTATTCTTACTTGCCGGATAAAGGAGGTAACAAATGGGGAAAAAGATGTTTACAATGGAGATTTGAGGCTACCAACCCTCATCTAATAGCTTGACCTTGTCCCAGAATAGCTAATCTGGGATCAAACCCGTGGCCAGACCAAGGTGTGTAGTGAAATTCATCTATCTGAGGGACCAACTACTTAGGTGAACCTAACTTACCGATCTTTCATGCTAAGCACCAAACTAGTTTACTAAGTACAACGCCTTACTATGTTATGATCTCATGGGGAACACCACCCTAGTCACTCCTCTCATTGATTACAACTCTTAAAACGGTTACTTGTTACTTCTAAGAATTTGATTTACAATTACTAATTGTTCTTTAATACACCCCTTCGTAGGGAAATAAATGTCTAAGAGCGCAAGTAAACATAATTGACCCTAGTCCTTCCATATTCCCTGTGGGATCGACCCTAACCTTGGTTAGGTTCTATATTTGAACAACAACCACTTATGCTTCTAAAAGGAGGTGTAATTTGGGCGTATCACGTGTCAGCTCTAGTATCACGCACATACGCAAAATAAGAAAGACATCCCCTCTCCACCATTCATTAAGCTCGAAGAAAGGAAATTATGATCTTAGGATATGAACCCTGAGATCATTCCATTCCAGCCTCGATACACCTGACATAACTAAATTGACTGTCTTGGCATGATAATCCACAATAGCATGATACATGGAGAGCCAATCCATACCCAAAATAATATCAAAATCTACCATATCTATAGTAATCAAATCCTCCCATGTATCATACCCCAAAAGAGTCACAACACAGGATCAGTAAACCCGATTCACCACTAAAGAATCACCTTACCGAGAAGAAACATGAATGGGTACATTGACGGACTCACACATTATATTAATACCTGAAGCGAAATATGCAGACACATATGAATAAGTAGAACCAGGTTCATCAATATTGAAGCAGGCCGATGGCAAACTGGGACTATACCTATAATATTAGCATTGGAGGTCTCTACCTCGGATCTACCCGAAATGCATAACAATGATCATGTCCACCCCCTAACTGTGTAACTCCACGACCACCCTATTAGCCACCTGGGCTCCACCTCTGGCACTATGAGATCCACCTCTACCACTCTGCGCACCTCTTTTAGCTTGTGGTGCTGATACCCAGAAAGTTTGCATATGAGAACTCTACTGTGGATGACCCTGCCCATGCTGAGGTACTCTCGAGTGAAATGACCAAACTCCACATAATCAAAGCATGCAATAGTTGTAGCAAGCCGGTGGGATGGCCCATATAAACTAGATCTCTCACCGCGACTTAAAAACCTCGAATGAGAACCTTTGGATGTCTGACCCAAACTCTGACCACTTTGAGCACTCAACCCAAAATAACGACCATCAGAAATATGCAATGCTACTTGAACTTATTTGTTGTGCCGATAATGTTTACCCCTACTTGATAAGTCTCTGCCTCAAAATGATTAACCATTGCTGTGACTATGAGCTCTCTTTCCACGAATGCCTTTAATAATCCTAGCATGATCCACTATATGCTGGAAGGTACCCCTAGTAGTCACTACCTCTACTTTAGCCAAATGAAATGGAGTAGTCAATCTCTTCACAAACTTTCTAATCCGCCCCTCCTCTGATGGAATACTCATCAAGGCATGCCTTGATAGGGCATGAAACCTTATATCATACTCGGTAATCGTTGATGCGCCCAAATTACACCTCTATAAGAAGCGCAAGTGGTCGCTGTTCAAATATAGAACCCAACTAAAGGTTAGGGTCAATCCCACAGGGAATATGGTAGGACTAAGTTCGATTAGTGTTTACTCGTGCTTGTAGTCGTTTATTTCCCACGAAGGTTTTTTTTTAAAAGTAACAAGTAATGATTGTAAATCAAAAGTAAACAAGTAACATTTGCTAGTTTCGAGAGTTGTAATCAATGGATGAGATAACTAGGGTAGTGTTCCCCATGAGATCATAACTTAGTAAGGCGTTATACTTAGTAAACTAGTTTGGTGCTTAGCATGCAGAATCGGTAAGTTAGGTTCACCTAATTCCTTGGTTCGGCAACTAGGTGAATTTCACCACACGCCTTGGTCCAGCCGCGGGTGCATGCTTTACTAACCCTTACCCTGGATCCCAGATTAGCTATTCCCGGACAAGGTCAAGCTATTAGATGAGGGTTGGTAGCCTTAAATCTCCATTGTTAAACAACCCTTTTTCCATCCGTTACCTCCTTGGTCTGGCAAGTAAGGATAAGGCGAGTTCTAACGTTGTGCACCGTTAAAAAGCAATCAAAACGAAGGGAAGAACAATACATATATAAACACCGCCCTAGATTATCTAAGTACTTTGCCTACTTCGTTAATCCTTTATGGTTCCCACAACCCTAGTTTTGGATTTAGCTACTCATGTTCATAAGTTAAAAATCAAGAGTTATTTGTGTATTCATGTTCATATAGTTACAATAAGAGTTATAGAAATCCGGAATCTTGAATGGATGAAGATGGAAGAACAAACAATGAACTATGAATGAATTTAACTCTCAAACCCAAGAATAAACCAATATCACAAAGTTACGAATGTGTTTCCTACAAAATATCATGCAGAAGACGTAAAAAAAACCTAGGAAAAGTATTTATAGACAATGGAAATCCTGTCCTAACAAAACTAGGAAAGCTGAAATCGGCAGCTTTCATGAGATCATTCTACGATTCGTGAAAGCTCCTAATGTTTGTCAACCATGCTCGTGCAACTCAGACAGTTTTTCTCTTCTGTGGGATCCTTTCCACGATAGCAGTCTACGACTCATGACTTGATTCACGGCTCGTGGAGTCGAGTCGTAGAACTCAGGCTTTTTATCCTTCTCTGATCTGGTTCCACGAGCAAGGCCCACAACTAGTGAACAAGTCTACGGCTCGTGGAAACCTTCCATAGAACTCAGGCCCCAACTGCATCTGCCGTACACTTTTCACGACTAACTTTCACGACTCATGAAATGATCGATGACTCGTGATCATGAGTCATAGAAGTCAGTTGTAGTCCTGAATATCAGTCTTTTTTTGCACTTAGTCTCCGAACCCTATTTTCCTGTACAAGACTCCAAAACACATCAAATCTACTAAAAATCGCTAAAGAACATACTCCAATTCCAAGTTTTAAGCGTCAAAAATGCCGCAAACTCACGGCACATCAACACCCTCAACTTAAAACTGTTGCTTGTCCTCAAGTGACAAAACAAAACTATCCTAGAATGACGCTTGAGCAAAAGAAAACTAGGAACTACGGCAGTCATATGATCTAGCAATTCAGCTCACAAAAATCACCCCCCTATTTTTTCAATACCAAACAAGTACATGGGTTCCGCTTCTCAAGACAACGCAAGAGGATCCATGGATGAAATCATGTTATCAATAGACGATACAACATACACATATGAGACTTACCCTAACAATCAGCAGTCAAAGTTACTCTAGTGCCCTCACCAAAAAGAAGTCCCACTCACTCAATAGTAAATTTCATATCTGGGACTGAACTAGAACAACTCACACTCTCAAAGATGTTCAAATACTGTATGCACAATACCATAGGCTTGCCCTTATTTTCTATGCCTCGGTTTTTAAACGGTTGGGTTAGGATCACTATAGCACTTTACTCAGCTTGTAACGTAGGCTCGGGGATGGGTATGGTAGATATGGGAAATATTGACTAAGCCCTCCTTGACACTACACTACGTTTCTTCCACCTTTCAAGAACAACCCCATTCCTTATTTCCTTTCTTATCCCTTTTTATTCCTTCTTTTTCATCAAAAGGCGGGTGCAGCTTTTATTTCAGACCAAACTTTTCATCACACATCTCTCTCTTTTCTTTTTCCTTTTTCTTTCTCTCTTTGCATTATTATTTTTTTTCTTTTTCTTTTTCTCTTTTTAGCATATCCGCCACACCCGTTATTTTCCTCTTTATCACTAACCTTATCTTTTCATACCCCATGTTTCACATATACCTTCACAGTAGCTACCCTCAACTTAGGCGATTTGCCTGAGTTGAGGTGAACAATGTCCAAGGAGGGACCAGGGCTAAACTGAAAGTTCATACAAAGTAGGGAAGGCAATTAGGTTAAACAATAAAAGGGTCAATTTAGGCTCAAATCAGGGATCAAAGGATAATCACATCATTTGGATGGTCGTTTTAGGATCAAGTAGAATATATAACAAAAACAACCTATGATCCTTTCCTAATCAACCATCCTACACCCTAGGCAAGACTAACCGGGCAAGTTCTAGATTGACACACAATGCAAGAATAGTACGAATGCAGCTCACACACACATGGAATAGAATATAACAGTCACATGCTAACTATCAGGTTCATACTCTAGCTTAAGTTGTTCATCAGATCGATTAACCTAATGTCTTGCACAGATCCACAATGGTCAGTCTATCAAAAATGGATGCTAATATGTCACACAAATACTTGGAGGGGTCTCCATTTTTCAATCAAAATTTTAGTTCAAAATCATACCATAGAGTGCACTAAGTTCCTTTTCTTCTTTTACTATACACACCCTATACTAAACGTGCCAGTTTGAAAGAAAATAAAAATCCTTAGGGAAAGAACTCAGGCAAGAAAACCCCAAGGACTCAGGTACATTGTGAGTACCCTAATGGGTTGACTCCCATGCAACATCTGATTTAACATCGCGGCACGATACGGGTCATTTGGCTACTCAAACTTTGCCAAAAGACCCACCAAAATATGGACAGCTGCTGCCCCCACCCCACCAAAAAGCAATGTGCATTGTCCTCAATGCATCAAGAAAAGTAGAAACATAGGGAGGCAGGAACATTCCTGTGGTGCCTAGGAACCGGTGTCTGATGAAGTGTGCGGGGCTGGTGATGTGGTACCCATCGCAGTGTCAGTGGCGATGGCGGTGGCCGTCGCGCTCAATGTCTCAATGGTAGGAGGGACATCAGTAGACGCCATCTCAGTAGCAACCAAATCTGGACTCCCAAGAATAGATGGAGCGACTCATCCACCTCCGGGAGCCGAACTAGATGATGCGCCCCTATGCCTCTGCCACTCTGTCTCCTCACGGAGACGCAGATCATCTAAAGAGTGTTGTGTGGCCATGGCAATTTCTCTCTTAAATCTCTTAGGATCCTCCGTAACCCTACGGGTGCTCTCAGAACGAACTCGCTTGTCTCTATCACTAGTGGGTGCCGGCACTGCCTCATCAAATAAATCAACCACACAGCGCGTGGGTGCTGGAACCTCAATAGAGAAGGATGGCATAGCCGGAGTCTGACTGGTGTCCACCGCTCTAATCTCCTCTCGAAAGCGGGCTAGATCATCCTGAATATGACCCAAGTCTGGGCTCTATATAGACTGTATGCCAAGTATTCACTCAATGCTAAAAAGCATCAATCCATGCCGCCATCTCTCGTGCAACCCAGTCTATCTCAATTTTCATTCTCACCTCAGCGGCTACCACAGTAGATGTCACCCATGGTTGGAGCTGATCCAATAAATCATTTACCTGCTTTTGCATGGCAGCCTAGCCGATAACCAAATTCTGAAGGAACTCGACATCAATAGTAACCCTACCTGACATAGCTGGGCACGATGGCGCGGTAAGGGTGCCACAAAGAGGCTGAGAAGTCGATGGTGCTGAAGCGAGAGCGGTGGCTGTGGTACCCTCTGCCGCTACACTTACCCCCATATCATGCATATCAAGTGCGTCTCGTGCAGCGGAGGACCCCTCAAGCCTCACAATGCTCGTAGAAATGGAGGATGACGCACGCTGGTGTGCAACGGGGTTAGCCACATCTCTAATCAACCCGACATCCTGTATCCTAGTCACCTCCAAGGTGTGATCAATATTCGGGATCTGTGGTACGGCTGACTCCATGCATAGTCAATGAATCAAGCATGGGAATGGAATGCTGGTGTGCGGCCGAAAAGCCCGCTCATGTATCTCTTCCAATATGCAACGTGGAAAATTTATCTCATATCCAGCCATGATGATGGACACCAATACTGCACGATTGGGTGTCAGGGCATTATTAGCCCAGGTCGGATAGATACGGAACCGGATGATAGCCCACCAAAACTTGCCGACGAAATTCAAGGTTGCCTTTTTTATGTCACCGCCATGAACCCATGCTGCATCTTCCCCATTCTCCGATGTATAACCCGCAGTCCATCTCAATAAATTTGCTCGCTGAACTGGATCTCTCATCCTTACTTTATCTCGGAAAATCTTCATCTTGCTATCAAACTCAGCCGTGTCGCCTTGTAACTCATATTCTATCCCGTACAAAAATCGCTGAATAGTCTGCTCAGATATGTCAACCGGTGCATGTGACACCAAAGTGCTGGTAAGTAGAGGTAGATCCTGATAATGCTAGCTCAGGCAAAGGAGAAGACTGGAAGTAGCATTATACGATGCATAAAACTCTCAAACAATCTCTGCACAATAGCTGCCCGGAGGCTCAGCCATCCAACCACACCGGTAATGATTGAAGGTGGCTTGAATATATGGTACATATGCTAAACCCTCGTTCCGGATTCGTGGCTCCTTAAATATGCCCCTTTTAGGAAGACCTCTGTCCAACTGAAAAATCCCCTCCATGTATACGATCCGCATCTCTGGAACACACCATCTATGGTGTTCATGAGCTCCCAGGCGTTGTGCTCTATCAGCCTCTGCATGTATCTGAGGTGCAGCTACTGAGGCGGCTGGGTCAGAAGAGCTCTTATCGCTGGAGGCAGAATCATTATCATCAGAAGCCTCTTCGTCTCTGGTTCTGGTCCCTGACTTGCTATTTTGGCTACCATCACCCTTATCGGACGACCCCTCTCCCTCTTCATACTGCGAAGCGCTGGTCGCCGCTAGTGCTACAGTGGTGATGGCTAGCTGAAGTGTGGCCTCCTTAGCTGCCTGTGTCTGGGCCCCATATCTCATGGTCCATCGCTCCATATTCGAGTCGGACTGGACCTCATATATTTCTTTTGAAACACTTGATTCAAGTTCATGTGCGGCAGACATCCGGTTCATCAGTGAGTCTAGAATGGAATCGATGAGCCACCGCCTTGAATGCCTTTATGTTCTTTGACCTCATGGTACCTATGGAGGGCAACATCAGTACGACCAAACCAAGAAAACCCAAAAAGAAATATTGAAATTTTACTGAACTTGGGTTCCACAAGTCAGTTACACAAACCGTGAAAAGAATCATGACTCATGAGACCCTCTCGTGGTCGCTGGTTAGCAGAGAGTGATTGCAGGTCTGAGCTCCATGAGTTGCATCTAAAACTCATGATTGAAACCGCGACTCATAGATGGGTCTCATGGAAATCAGACCTCTTTTTCATCTTGCAGGTCTTATACCCCGAGTGCCCTGCATGACTCGTGGAAATAACCACGACTCGTAGACGAACCTCGTAAGAATCAGACCTGAGAACAGATTTCTAGTTTATTTTCTACGGGTGCTTTCCATGACTCGTGGAATGAACCACGACCCGTAAAAGGCACTCGTGACCACTGTACAACATAAAACCAACTTGCATATCTCTTTTTGCGAATTTTTTTTACCCTCAACACATTCATACATAATTTCAAACACATTTTACTTACCCACTCCACAACCGTCATCCCTTAGGGTGTTTACACAATTAAATCACCCAATTTCATACCCTAGGTCAAGTTGTGTTCCCAAAAATTTCAAACAAGTTTTAGGAATAGTCTCATACCTTTGATGGTGTTTAGGAGAAACGACCTCGACCCACGACCCACAATGTATTTAACAGCCCTTGTTGGTGAAGAAACAGTAGGGTTGAGTGATAATGACATGGGGAGTGAATCAGTGGGAATGCCGTGATTTTGGGGCAGATTTGTAGGGATTTGGGTGTTTGAATGGAAGTTGGAGATGAAGGATGTCGGTTTTGGTTGAAGAAGATGGAGGAAAATTTGATTTTTGGGAAATTTAAACGTTTAGGTCTCGGGTAGGGTCGGGTGAAGCGGGTGAACAATAAAAAAATTCTCAACACTTACCTGAGTTCCACGAGTCTTGTTCACGAGTCGTGGAAGTAACCACGGCTCATAGAATGGTCTCGTGGAACAAGTCTTGCCACCCAGACATTGTCTGACTTCCACGACTGGTAACCAAAATTCGTGATTTTGTTCATGACTCGTGGAATCAGATTTTGAAAGTTGTTCTGCACTTGGCCATTATCACCTGAGTTCCACGAGTTTGTTCTACAACTCATGGAATGGTCCACGATCCGTGAACCATTCTCGTGGAACCTGACTTACCCATTTTCTTAGTTTGATTTTCTCCAGCACTTTTCCTCCACTTATTTTTGCACATATAGCAAACATTAGCCTTGGGTTGCCTACCAAGAAGAGCTTGATTTAACGTCGCGGCACGTTGCAAGTGTTTTGGCTACTCAGACATCACCAAAACACTCTACAATCACTAAAATTACCACTAACATAAAGTATAGTACAATTTCATGGGTTGCCTCCCATGCAGCGCCTGATTTAACGTCGCGGCACGACGCATGCTGCTTGATTACTCAGACTTCATCAAGATCCTTGGATTGGACAAACTCGTCAATGCTCCAAGCCTCAATCATTTTTACCTCCTCTGTTGTGCCAAAATAAGCTTTGATCGCTGCCCGTTTGCCTTAAACCTTTTTCTTTCATGGTTTTCAAGTTCAATAGCCCCATGAGGAAAAGCTTGTACCACCGTGAAGGGTCAAATCCACTTGGACTTCAACTTGCCAGGAAACAAGCGAAGTCTAGAGTTGAAGAGCAGGACCAAGTTACCCGGCTGAAAATCTCTTTTATCTATCTTCCGATCATGATACAATTTCATCCTTTCTTTGTATAGTGCTGAACTTTCATTTGCATTTAGACGGAATTCATCCAATTCATTCAACTACACAAGCCTCTGTAATGATACCTCAGACCAATCTAAATTCAACTTCTTCAACTCCCACATCACCTTATGCTCTAGCTCAACTGGATGGTGAAATGCCTTACCAAACACAAGCTGATATGGTGACATGCCTATAGGAGTCTTGTATGCAGTCCGGTATGCCCACAAAGCATTATCTAGCTTTCGCGACCAATCCTTTCTATTTGCATTAACAGTCTTGGATAGGAATGACTTGATCTCTATGTTGGAAACTTCCACTTGCTCACTCATCTGAGGATGATAAGGGGTTGCAACCCTATGTTTTACTTCATATTTTTCAAGCAACGCTCGAAACAACTTGTTGCAAAAGTTAGAGCCTCCATCACTAATAATGGCCCTTGGCGTCCCGTACCTAGAGAAGATGTTCTTTTTCAAGAACGCTGTGACACATTTACCTTCATTACTGGGAAGCGCAACTACCTCCACCCACTTAGATACGTAGTCAACAGCCACTAATATGTACCGGTTCCCGTTGGACAACACAAATGGACCCATGAAGTCTATACCCCAAATGTCAAACACCTCAATCACAAGGATGGGATTCATAGGGAGCTCATTCCTCCTTGAGATACCTCCTTCCCTCTGACATTGCTGCAACCCTTAGCAAATTCATGGGCCTCTTTATGGATAGTTGGCCAATAATAGCCACATTGCAAGATCTTATGCGCCGTCCGAATACCACTATGATGACCCCCAACAGGGGATGAATGTCACACTTCCAGTATCTCCATCATCTCAGCTTCAGGTACACATCTCCGAATCACAGTATCAGCACACACACGAAACAAGAATGACTTTTCATAGAAGTACTTCTTAACATCGGACATGAACTTCCTCCTTTGGTGAACGGACATATCATCAGGAACTAAATCACTTGACAAATAGTTGGCAATGTCTGCAAACCATGGGATCAAATCTTGATAAGTAGCCAATACTTGTTTGTCAGGAAACCAGTCATCAATCTCTTGCTAATCATTCAGTTTCAGCATAACCTCTTCTTCCAGTCTAGAAAAATGGTCTGCCACTTGATTCTCTTTACCCTTCGATCTTTGACTTCAAAATCAAAATCTTGTAGCAGCAACACCCATCTGATCAGCCTTGGTTTCGCGTCCTTCTTTTCGATGAGATAATAAAGAGTTGCATGGTCAATATGCACCACCACCTTGGTGCCAAGAAAATAAGATGTAAACTTTTCAAATGCAAAGACCACAGCAAGCAGCTCCTATTCAGTCACAATATAATTGTTCTGAGCCGGATTAAGTGCTTTGCTAGCGTAGTATATAGGATGGAGGATCATTTCACGCCTTTAGCCTAGGACTGCTCCTAGCGCCACACTGCTAGCATCACACATAACCTCAAACGGTTGCGACCAATCAGGAGAGATAATAATAGGAGTTGAGACCAACTTCTCTTTGAGGCATTCGAATGCCTTCAGACATGCATCATCAAACAAAAACTTTACCTCTTTCTCCAACAGCTTGCACAATGGATTAGCAATTTTTGAGAAGTCCTTGATAAACCTCCTATAAAAGCCAGCATGCCCCAAGAAACTCCGAATACCCTTCACAGAAACTGGTGGAGGCAATTTTTCTATCACCTCAATCTTCGCTCTATCAACTTCTATACCTTTCTTCGAAATCCGGTTACCAAGCACTATGCCCTCTTTGACCATGAAGTGACACTTCTCCCAATTCAGCACTAAGTTGCACTCTTCCCACCGTTTCAACACACAACCCAGATGATCTAGACATTCCTCAAAAGAGTCACCTACCACCAAAAAGTCATCCATAAATACCTCTATATTGTCGTCCACCATGTCTGAGAATATAGACATCATACACCGCTGAAATATAGCTGGGGAATTACATAAACCGAAGAGCATCCTCTTAAAATCAAATGTCCCATACAGATAAGTAAATGTGGTTTTCTCTTGCTCTTCGGGAGCAATCAAAATCTGATTGTACCCCAAATAACCATCAAGAAAATAGTAGCAACCTCTACCAGCAAGACGATCTAGCATCTGGTCCATGAATGGCATTGGGAAATGATCCTTCTCATTCCATGCATTCAACTTCCTGTAGTCCACGTATATGCGCCAGCCTGTGACTGGCCTCATCGGAATCAACTCGTTCTTTGTATTTGGGACCACAGTAGTCCCTCCTTTCTTTGGTACACATTGGACCGGGTTCACCCACTTGCTATCTGAAATTGGATAAACCTCACCTGCATCCAGCCACTTAATGATCTCCTTCTTGATGACTTCTTGCATAAGCTATTCAACCTATGCTGATGCTCAATAGATGGAACACAATCAGGCTCGACCTGGATTTTGTGTGTACAAATTCTGGGCGAAATACCAATGATGTCTGTGATGGTCTAACCAATGGCTCTCTTAAACTTCCTTAAGACCAAAACCAGGGCTTCAACTTGCGCTTCAACTAGATCTGCAGCAATGATTACAAGTCTGATTAGCTCTCAAGAATACATACCAAACATGTGCTGGAAGTGCTTTGAGCTCCAAGACTGAAGGATCCTCAATGGATGGGCTGGCAGGTGGTGTCTGCCTATTCTTTCAAGTCCAAGTCCAGCTTCTTTGGTGCATAACTATAAGATCCCAGACCTGTGAGAGCTGCTGCCATGTCCTCATAATTCTCAATGTCGTCACCTTCAAAATTCATAATGACTGCTGCAAGGGCTTCGACGACAAGTCTTTCCTCAATAGGCACAACTAGCTGGTCTTCATAAATAACATCAATTACTGAAACCACTCTTATATTATCATGGTGCTTTATAGACTTGCACACATTGAATGTCACCTCCTCATCGTTCAACCTGAATTTCATTTGACCTATTTCTAAGTCAACCAACATGCGCCCAGTAGCCAAGAATGGTCTCCCCAAGATAATGGGCACCTCAAAGTCAACCTCCCAATCAAGAATAAAAAAATCTGTGGGAAAGATAAATGTGTCAACCTTTACCAATACAACATACAGAATTTCCACAGGCTGCTTCACCGTGCGATCAGCCATAAGTAGCCGCATTGTAGTCGGAGAGAGGGCTCCAAAGCCTAGCTGATTATAAACTGCTAGCGGCATCAGATTGATACTAGCACCCAGATCACACAAAGCTTTGGCGAAGTAGAAAGCCCCGATTGTGCAAGAAATGGTGAAGGCTCCAGGATCTTCCTTCTTTTGTACCATAGAATGGGATACTATTGCACTGCAGTTGTGGAAATTGTTGACTTGCTCAAAACTAACCGTTCTCTTTCTCGTCACCAGATCCTTCATGAATTTTACGTAACGAGGCATCTGCTCCAATGCTTCGACCAAAGGGATATTTACTGGTAGCTGCTTCAGTATGGAGATGAACTTGTGAAATTTGTCGTTCTCAACCTTCTTCTTTAACCTCTGGGATAAGGTGAAGGAGGCAATGGCATGGGTTTCAGGACTGGTGCAACCTCTTTGATCTTCGCCTTTAACTCAGAAGGCAATCTCTCAGATGACTTTTCAACACTAGCTTTCTCTTCAGAATCGGCTATAATCTCAGCTTCGGCTGGCTCATCAACAATAATAGGCATAGGAGGATCAATAGTCTGCTTTCCATTCTGAGTGGTCACTGCCATAACATATCGATCATTTTTCAGATTCTGAATGGTGTCACTTGGGAGAGTACCCTTTTGGCGTGGATTCATGCTGGTTGACAGCTGGTGCATCTGTGTCTCAAGCTGCTTTATAGAGACAGCGTGAGACTCCATCTTTTGACTGATACCTGAAAGTTACGCTTTTATCTCCTTCATACTTGCATCCGTAGAGTCAACCTTTTGGAACACCTTGTTGATCAATTCCCTCATGGTAGGTTGGCCAGCCCGCTCTTCACGATTCGCAGGCGGAACGTAGAGGCCAGTTCTATCATTTTTATACCCATATTTTTTCTGCCATTCACCATCTCTGTACCCAGACTGATTGTAGTAATCATCTCTGTCTCTATACTGACCTTGATTTCCTTGGCCAGAAGCCCAGAAACCCGTCCCTTGATCATTTATATAACTGACTTCTTCTTCAGATGAGTAATTGTCTAGTCTAGGTGCCTTGCCTTGCGAACCAATGGCTTTTACCTTTTCTACTCCCTCAGCCAGGAATTTCTTTTCAAGCAACCCAAGTGTCGTGTTCATCTCAGCAACTTCCTGTTTAATGTCTTGCAATTCATTCAGATCCACTGACTTACCAACTGTACAAGTACCTGCTGGAATCTCAGACTCTCTAGTATGCCATTATCGGTTAGTCTTTGCAACCCTATCCAGCATCTCTGCAGCCTCATAATATTTATTCTCTATGAATGCTCCTCCAGTTATAGTATCAGCTACTGCTTTAGTGTTTGCGTTCAAAGCCTTGTAGAAGATCTCCATCAGATGTCTTAAAGGAATTTCGTGTCTCGGGACCTGTTTAAGCTTCTTCTTAAACCTCAGCCACGACTCATACAATGCTTCTGCTGGCAGTTGCTTGAAATTATAGATCTCCTTCTTTAGCGTCAACATCCTCGATGGAGGAAAGAACCACTCCAGAAATTGATTCTTCAGCTCGTGCCATGTGTATATGGAATTATCAGGCAGTTTTGAGAACCATACAGTCGCCTCACCAATCAATGAAAATGGAAATAGCCTTAGCCTGATAGGCTCCTGCCCCACTCCTGGCATGTTGTACGATTTTCTAATCCCCACAAAATTCTACACATGTGAGATTGCATCCTCCGTGGGCTTTCCTGAATAAAGTCCTTTCAGGTTCAACAGCTGGATCATGGCGCTGGTGATATCAAACTTTGTTCCTTCAGCCAATGGTGGCAGCACTATGGGTCCAGTTGTGCCAAATTCCTCATCATTATCATCCTCATCATCATAATACCGAGGAATATGCCTTTGCTGCTGCATCTGTCGACCCCAATTATGTGGCACGCATTTAGTTGTTGCCTCATCCCAAACAACATGTTATATTCCTTTCCTTGCTAGCTCAGCTGCAGCTTTTCGAGCTATGAGATCTTTTGCAATTTGAGCATCTTCAGCCGCAAGGGCATCTTCGCCTTCTTTTTGGCATGCTGCTTATTCCCTTTTCTTCTTCTTGGCCTGATCTAGTAACCGAATTGTAATCTGCTCTTGAGTATCGAGCTTTCCATCCTTAAACATGCTTCATAATGTTTTGGAGAGCTCCGGATCATAAGAGATCAAGGGATTGCCTTGACTCCTTGTGCTTGGCAAGCACATGTGTGCAACCTGTGATCAAAACAAAAACAACAGAAAAGGTAAAATCAGGAAATAAGGACTATAAGTGAAATAAACACAATCTATCTTAATCCTAAACCATATTCTCCGGCAATGGCGCCAAAATTTGACGCGCCCAAATTACACCTCTATAATAAGCACAAGCGGTCATTGTTCAAATATAGAACCCAACTAAAGGTTGGGGTCGATCCCACAAGAAATATGGTAGGACTAGGTTCGATTAGTGTTTACTCATGCTTGTAGTCATTTATTTCCTGCAAAGGGAGGAGGGGGGGGGGTTAAAGTAACAAGTAATGATTGTAAATCAAAAGTAAACAAGTAACAGTTGCTAGTTTCGAGAGTTGTAATCAATGGATGAGATGACTAGGGTAGTGTTATCCATGAGATCATAACTTAGTAAGGCATTGTACTTAGTAAACTAGTTTGGTGCTTAGCATGCAGAATCGGTAAGTTAGGTTCACCTAATTCCTTGGTCTGGCAACTAGGTGAATTTTATCACACGCCTTGGTCCGACCGCGGGTGTATGCTATACTAAACCTTACCCTGGATCCCAGATTAGCTATTCCCGGACAAGGTCAAGCTATTAGATAAGGGTTGGTAGCCTCAAATCTCCTTTGTTAAACAACCCTTTTCCCATCCGTTACCTCCTTGGTCCGGCAAGTAAGGATAAGGCGAGTTCTAACATTGCGCACCATTAAAAAGCAATCAAAACGAAGGGAAGAACAATACATACATAAACACCGCCCTAGATTATCTAAGTACTTTGCCTACTTCGTTAATCCTTTATGGTTCCCACAACCCTAGTTTTGGATTTAGCTACTCATTTCATAAGTTAAAAATCAAGAGTTATTTGTGTATTCATGTTCAAATACTTACAATAAGAGTTAAAGAAATTCGGAATCTTGAATGGATGAAGATGGAAGAACAAACAATGAACTATGAATGAATTTAACTCTCAAACCCAAGAATAAAACAATATCACAAAGTTACGAATGTGTTTCCTACAAAATATCATGCATAAGACGGAAAAAAACCAAGGAAAAGTATTTATAGACAATGGAAATCCTGTCCTAACAAAACTAGGAAAGCTGAAATCGGCAACTTCCAAGAGATAGTTCTACGATTCGTGGAAGATCCTATGGTTTGTTAACCATGCTCGTGCAACTCAGACATTTTTGCTCTTCTGCGGGTTCCTTTCTATGATAGCAGACTATGACTCATGACTTGATTCAAGGATCATGGAGTCGAGTCGTAGAACTCAGGCTTTTTCTCCTTCTCTGATCAAGTTCCATGAGCAAATCCCATGACTCGTGAACAAGTCTATGGCTTGTGGAAACCTTCCGTAGAACTCAGGCCCCAGCTGCATATGCAGTACTCTTTTCACGACTGACTTCCACGACTCATGAAATGATCGATGACTCGTGGTCATGAGTCGTAGAATTCAGTTGTAGTCCCGAATATTAGTGTTTTTCTATGCTTAGTCTCCGAACCCTATTTTCCTGCACAAGACTCCAAAACACATCAAATCTACTAAAAATTGCTAAAGAACATACTCCAATTCCAAGTTTTAAGCGTTGAAAGTGCCATAAACTCCTGGCACATCAATAGTCATGGTACCCGACTTTAAGCTATCAAACTTATCCCACAAACTTTCCCTCAAGATGCGAGGCACATACTTCCCAAGGAGAGCCTCAGAGAACTGTGTCTATGTCATAAGAGGCAAACCCACTAGTCTATAACCAAGATACTATCTCCACCACTGCTTCGCTCCCCTTACCATCTGAATGGTAGTGTCATCCACACCATGAGGCTCAACCAACCCAAGATTATACAACCACTACTGACAACTGACTAAAAACTCATACACATCATCCCCAAGTACACTCTTGAACTTAGGAGGAACCAATATCACAAATTTGTCAAACATCTTCTGTGCCTCAACTGTCATCACTGGCCTAGCCAAAGATGGTGGAGCAACAAGTATAATTGGTAACACATTAATTCTTGGAGACATAGCAGCAGGTTGTTCCCCAAGAGTCTAAAAACCTTAAACTGATACTCACTCTAGAGGCTGAACCCCATCTCTTGTCTTGATCTATTAGGAGTGACAGGTAGAGCTCCTGCCTGAACCATACACTCTAATATGCTCAAGATCCTAACCATAATAACATGTAACACTAGAGTGGCTAAAAAACAATGCAAAACCTTAGCTGGTCCCACATATTTTAGTTGATAGTCCTTATCCTCAAACTAAACCTCTAGCTCAGGAGATATTACCCTAGCACGACCTTTAGATAGCGCTGCACCACGTGCTTTCCCTTTATTACAGCTTTAACCCGTAACTAGAGCCCTAGCAGCGGGTGTGGGCACACCCTCATCAGTAGCATCTGACCTCTTTGTCACCATCTATTAAGAGAATGAAACGCAAGATTTAGAACTCAAGGAGTGAAAAAGTAGCACGATAAAGAGTCAAAGAATAGAATGTTTCTAAGAATATCTCATAGCCTCTTGAAGATATATATAGAAGTCATCATACTGATTAACGACACTCTACCAGACACTTGCTCTTGTACTTATGAGACTGGTGAACCTAGGGCTCTGACACCAACTTATCACGACCCAAATTTCCAAGGGTTATGTACCCCAACTCAACCATGGTAGGTAAGACTAACTCAAGATCATTAATATTTGAAGTAAAGTCAATTAAGTGAAATCCATACACATAAGTAATAATAAAATCTCAAAAACATTGAAAAATGTTACTGAACAAAGTAATCCAAAATCTCCATGACTCAGAAATCATAAGTACAAGATCGACTATAATACAAAATGTGAAACCAAGATACAAAGTTGTCCAAGAAATTAAGACAAACTATTAATAAAGATGGATGAAATTAGGATAGTCTATGAACACAAGAGCTCACCATAGCTTCGATGATACTGAACAACACAAACTCTAGATGCGGAATTCATTCATACTGAGATTTGTATCAAAAGGATGCAGAAAAGTAAGAATGAGTATAATACACTTGTACTCAATAGGCATCAAAGGCCTACTGAACCTAAGTAGATACTATATCGAATAAAGAATACTAAAATAACCTTGACGTAGAAAAGTTTTAGCAATTCAATATCAATAAATAGTACAGTTCATCTCAATCACAACAATAATTCAATGATAATACAATACAATGATATGGAATAAAATACAATATTCAATGCCTAACGATATACACCCTCCTCATTCATGTGATGCAAGATGGGACCCATGGGGAATTAGCGAGATCTATATATATATCATGTTCGGACTCAAACTAGAATTTCCAAGTATCATGCTCGGATTCAAATCAAGACTAAAATTAATATTAATGACTCATACTAAAACCAAAACTAAATAATTATATCAATAACCCAGACTCAAACCGTGATAAAAATTATTTATTCCTTTCAAATTATTTCTTTCAAATCATTTCTCAATCAATTATTTCCATGTACCATGATATGAATAAATATGCATGATACGAAAGGAAAAGTAATCCAAGTATAACAAATATGTCTGAAATCTCATAATCATACAAATTCATGAGCACAGGCTACGAGCCTCAATATCAAGCCAGGAATCTAAGTTCATTATCACCCAACACAGTATAAGCCCTAATTTGGCACAATGATAACCATCTTATTAGTACTCAAATCCATAATTTTACCCAACTCATAGCATGTTTTATATGATAAGTCCCTATCCAAGCAAAGTTTGAAGAAGGTTAAGTCATAACCTACCTAAAAGCCAATCTGCAAGTCTCTACTTGATCACACATAAGCCTTACCTTTTTGAATATCATACGAGCGACACCAGGTTTGGGTTGGTTCTCGTGTATGTTTTGTCTCTTTGGTCACTTTAGGGACTTCTTTTGTATATTTTGTACGATTGTATGTATATATGCTCTTGGCCCTGTCTTTTCATTTATCTCTTTCGCTTTTCCTTACTTTAACCACTTTATTGTCTTCCGTATCATTGGGTTTCGCTTGCCTATCGGGGGTTATGTTGGCGCCATCATGGCAGTATTAGGTCGTGATAGAGCAGTGTCAGAGCTTTAGGTTCACTGGTCTCGCCAGTACAAGAGCAAAGTGTCTAGTAGAGTCTAGTGGATTGGTACAATGATGTATGTATCTAATCTGCGAGGGGCTATTGGACATTCCTAGGAAATATTTCATATTGTTTGATTCCTTGTAGTGCATTCTTGACTTGATCAATTTTTGAGTATCCTTGTTACACTCTTTCCCAGATGGATCGGATGAGATCTTCAGTAGGTGCGAACAAGGCCCCTGTGCCTGTAGTTAGAGCCCCAGTTAGGGGATGAGGTAGAGGTTGACCTAGAGGTTGAGGTAGGACATGGGCTTCGGTGTTATCTCAAGCTCGGGCTAGATTACTACCACTAGAGCCTGAGGTTAGAGTTGATGAGGTACAATATGAGCCAGAGCATATGGGGCCAGCCCAACATCTGGCTGGTTTTGTAGCTACTCAAGTATTGTAGGATACTTTGGTTCGATTATTGGGGTTCCTTAAGGGTATGACTACACCAGCAGCTTCGTCGGCCACTCTGATTGGTTCTCAGGTTAGAGATGAGGGTCAGACTTCAGCTCAGGCAGCAACATAGGATTTAGGAGCACAACCTGCTGTTGCGGCTCCCAGATTATAGGTATTACCGGTTCCTATAGTTGCACCACCTATTCTTACCGGGCCAATTATGTTTTATGAGGAGTAGAAGATGCTTGATAGGCTTCTTAAATTGGGTCATCCGAGGTTTTCAGGTGCTTCTAGGGAGGATGCACATGAGTTTCTAATTAGCTGCCAGGAGAGATTACATAATTTGGGTTTAGTTGAGTCACATGGAGCAAATTACACCGTGTTTCAGCTATATGATCCAGTAAAATAATGGTGGAGGTTATATGTTACTTACAGACTGGTCGGGTCACCTCCGCTTACTTGGGCCCAGTTCTCCACAGCTCTTCTAGAGAAGTATGTAGCATGAGAGTGAGATTGATAGATCAGTTATTTGGGTTGGAGCAGGGCTCCATGACTGTGACTGAGTATAAGGTTTACTTCCACCAGTTTTCCAGACATGCCACTATGATTCTGCCCACCGAGCACGAGAGAGTATGCCAGTTTGCTCGAGGTTTGACCTTGCATCTTCGCTTGGCTACATAGGGTATGGTAGAATTGGGTCAGTCTTTTTTGGAGGTAGAGGATCATGCATGTACTATTGAGGGCATATTTTGTGAGGCCCAAGGGGGCCGATAAAAGGCCCCGCCATCAGGGTAGTTTCAACACTTCCCATACCCAAAATAGAGGCTACTATGGTAGGGGTCAGCACCAGCAGCACTTCAAGCCAAGCTGGTCTGTTCAGGCGGCATTATAGACTTCAGGGTCAGAGTAGCTAGAGTATTGGTCCTGTGCCATGAGGTGGCCATTCAGGATCCACAGGTCGTGGTGGTCATTGTGATTTGGCCGGGTCTTCATAGTGGAATACATTTGGTCAGGGTTTTTATGAGTGTGGCAAGATAGGCCACTTTGCTAGAGAGTGCCCGTTAGCACAACACCCTAGGTAATATGATCAGTTAGTTTAGGCCCCCAAGGCTCCAGCACCTCTAGCTAGAGGTAGATCACAGGGTTGTAGGGGTAGTCCCTAGGGTACTAGAGGTGGTTCTCAGTCTAGTAGATTAGATGGTTCATGGTGGACGGGGCCACATGTACGCAGTTCTGGGACAGACAGATGCTGAGGCTTCAGATGGCGTGATCACATGTACAATCTCCATATGTCATCAGTCTGCTTCTGCTTTTTTTGATATGGGGTCGACATTCTCATATGCATCTGCTTATTATGCTACTCCCCTAGAGTCTACTTGTGAGTCATTGCCTATGCCTTTATGTGTATCTACCCCAGTAGGAGATTCTTTAGTAGTGGATCATGTCTATCGGGCTTTTATGGTGACTATCTTGGGGTACAACACGTGGGTAGACTTGGTTGTTCTTGATATGGTTGACTTTGATGTGATTTTAGGCATGTATTGGCTATCTCGTTATCATGTGGTCTTGGATTGCTTAACCAAGACTGTTACTCTTCAAATGCCGGTATCCCTCCTATCATATGGAAGGGTGTCGATAGTCACATATCAATGGGATTTATATATTTCTTGAGAGCCTAGTGGTTGGTTTAGAAGGGATGCTTAGCCTATCTTGCCTACGTCTGTGATACTAGTACCACCATACCTCCTCTTAAGTCAGTTCCTATGGTTTGTGAGTATTTGGATGTGTTCCCTTCTGATCTTCCTGGTATTCCTCCTAATCGTGACATTGATTTTAGTATCAATGTTGAGCCGGGAACCAAGCCCATTTCTATGCTACCATATCAGATGACACCTGCTTAGTTAAGGGAGCTTAAGGATCAGCTCCAAGATCTATTGTGTAGAGGGTTCATCAGGCCTAGTGTATCTCCATGGGGTACTCCGATTCTGTTTGTGAAGAAGAAGGGTGGGTCTATGCGTACGTATATTGACTACATGTAGTTGAATAAGGTGACAGTTAAGAACAAATATCCAATGCCACGTGCTGATGATTTGTTTGACCAGCTACAGGGTGCAACAACATTCTCTAAGATAGATTTGAGGTTTAGTTATCACCAGTTAAGGATTAGGGCTGGGGACATCCCAAAGACTGTATTTAGGACTTGATACGATCATTATGAGTTCCTAGTCATGTGTTTTGGGTTGACCAATGCCCTAACAATATTTATGGAGTTGATGAACCATATGTTCAGTGCCTACTTGGATTCGTTTGTGATTGTGTTCATCAATGACATTCTTATTCATTCAAAGAGTAGAGAGGAGCATGATCAACACCTTATAGTTGTACTTTAGACCTTGTGAGACCATCACTTGTATGGCAAATTCACTAAGTATGAGTTTTGGCTTGAGTCTGTAGCATTATTGGGGCATGTGGTATCCAAGGATAGGATTATGGTAGATCCGGTGAAGATTGCAGTAGTTCATGATTGGGCTAGTCCTACTTCTCCTACCGAGGTTTGCAGTTTCATCAGGTTGGCAGGTTATTACAGACAGTTTATGGAGGCATTTTCTTTGATAGCAGCTTCATTGACTAGATTGACTCAGAAAAATGTTCCTTTCCAGTGGTCAGATGAGTGTGAGGTAAGCTTTCTGAAGCTTAAGGCCTTGTTGACTTCAGCTCCAATTCTTACTCTTCCGGTCGAGGGTTAGGGTTTCACCATGTATTGTGATGCTTTAAGTATTGGCTTGGGTTGTGTGTTGATGTAGCAGGGCTGGGTTATTGCATATGCTTCCAGACAGTTCAAGGTTCACAAGAGGAACTACCACACACATGACTTGGAGTTAGCAGCGGTAGTCTTCGCATTGAAAATTTAGAGGCATTATCTTTATGACATGCATTGTGAGATCTTTACTGACCATCGTAGTCTTCAGTACATTTTCAGCCAAAAAGACCTAAATTTGAGGCAGGGTAGGTGGTTGGAGTTACTGAAGGACTATGACATCTCTATTCTCTAACATCCGAGCAAGGCGAACGTGGTGGCAGATGCCTTGAGCCGAAAGGTAGTGAGTATGGGTAGCTTGGCATTCTTAGCAACAGAGAAGCGACCTTTGGCTTGGGACATCAAGTCCTTGACTAATAGGTTGGCTATACTTGATATTTCAGAGCTGGGCCATATTCTTGCTTGTGTTGAGGCTAGATCTTCCTTGTTGGAGTACATTCAGGGACAACAGTTTGATGATGCAAGGTTGAGGATCATTCGTGACAAGGTGTTGAGTGGTGAGGCTGCGAAGGTAACTTTGGATTCAGAGGGCATTCTGAGGATCGAGGGTCATATTTGTGTTCCTAGGGTTAGTGACTTGGTCAGATTGATATTGGAGGAGGCTTATTATTCTAGATATTCCATCCATCCCGAGGCAGCTAAAATGTATCATGATTAGAGGTAGCACTACTGGTGGTGTGGGATGAAGAGGGATATTTTAGCTTTCGTATCTAGGTGCTTGAACTTTCAGCAGGTGAAGTTTGAGCACCAGAGGCCAGGTGATTTGTCTCAGAGGCTACCCATTCCGGAGTGGAAATAAGAGTGGATTGCTATGGACTTTGTAGTCAGTTTGCCACGTACATTGTGGGGTTTTGATGCTATTTCGGTCATTATGGATAGGTTTATGAAGTCTTCTCACTTTTTTCCAGTTCAAACTACCTACAATTTTGAGAGGTTGGCTCAGATCTACATTCGAGAGGTGGTTCATTTGCATGGTGTGCCGATTTCTATCATTTCTGACCATGGTACTCAGTTTACTTCATATTTCTGGAGGTCTATTCAGAGAGAGTTAGGTACTAGAGTTGAGCTCAGCACCATTTTTCATCCGCAGACCGATGGTCAGTCAAAGCATTTTATTCAGGATCTAGAGGACATGTTGCGAGCCTGTGTCATTGATTTCAGGGGTTAGTGGGACTAGTGTTTAGCCTTAGCAGAGTTTGTAATAATAATAGTTACCATTCTAGCATTCAGATGGCTCCATTTGAGGCTTTGTATGGTAGGAGGTGTAGATATCTGGTGCATTAGTTTGATACTTTTGAGGTTAGGCCATGGGGTAACAACTTGCTTCGTGATTTTATGGATAGAGCTTGGGTTATTCAGGAGAGACTTTGCACTACCCAGAGTAGGTAGAAGAGTTATGCTGACCAGAGAGTTTGAGATCTAGAGTTCATGGTTAGTGACAATGTGTTTCTTCGTGTGTCGTCTTTGAAGGGCGTGATGAGGTTCGCAAGGAAGGGTAAGCTCAGTCCTAGGTTCATTGGGCCTTTTGAGATCATTCATCATATTGGAGAGGTTGTTTGTGAGTTGGCCTTACCTCCTGCTCTTTCTAGTTCACCAAGTTTTTCATGTCTCTATGCTACGTCGATATATTCTGAATGAGTCTCACATGCTTCAGTTGGAGTGGGTTCAGTTGGATGAGTCCTTAGCCTTTGAGAAGGATCCTGTTGCTATTTTGGACAGGCAGGTTAGGAAGTTGAGGTCCAAGGAGATTTTGTCAGTTAACGTTCAGTGGAGGCATCATCCTGTCGAGGAGACTAATTAGGAGATTAAGGTCAATATGCGGACCCGCTATCCTCATTTTTTTGAGTCTTTAGGTACTATCCTTTTTCTAACTTTCGCGGATGAATGTTCTTTTAGTAGTGGATATTGTAATAACCCTCTAGGTATTTTTTTGTTTTTCATGCTTTTTGGCATTTCGAGATTTTCCTCAGAGGCTACAGGTCATTTATGACTTGCTGAGACTGACGGTTTGGTTCCCAAGGCAATCATGTGGTCATTATGACCATTTCCCTATTTTAGAACTTGAACTTAGGAAATCTTTGACTTCGGTAAACTTTCTTGGTAAACGCACTCAGAATTGAATTTTGATAATTTTGTTGGCTTCGGAATGGGGATTTCGGTCTAGTGGGACTATTGGTCTGGATTTGAGTACTCTTGGTTTGATGTTGTGTTGCTTTCTGTGTTTTCAAGCCAGTTTGGCTGGTAGGGATGACTTTGGTCATTTTTCAAAGAAGACAGCCTCGGATGGAATTTTTGTCAGCATTGTTAGCTCTGGAATGTTGACTTTAGGCTAGGGGGAACTTTGGTTCGAGTCCTGAGGCTTCTGAACTTGTTTTTGGGTATTGAGTTCTTTGTTGGTTTTGGGCATGGGGCCCACTTTTTGTTAGAACAATTTCCGTTAGGAGTTTTGTCGATGCCATTGAGTCTGGAATGTTGTTTCTTGTAGGGAATCATGGTTGGTTTGTGTTCACGGTATTCCAAATGAATCCTGAGGGTCCACCGGGAGACTTTTTCAGCCTTGTGGATTGCTGGTTGCTCCTATAAAAGTTGCAGACCAGTTTGGTCAACGCGATCATGAAGTGGCCATTGCGTTTGCGATGGTCTAGTTTCTTGATCATCGCAATCGCGTGCGTTGCTCCTCGTGACCACGATGAAGTAGGTTGAGACCCAGTCTGGCTTGCGCTATGCGATGGCATGGCTGGACCGTTGCGACCGTGATGCTCTGGCCCGCATTTTCTCTCAATCGCGTGGGGTCCCTTGCGATCACGATTTAAGTTGTCCACTTTATTTTCTCCTCCAACATTTCGTTAATTCTCCATTGTTGCACCTGTAAGCTCTGGTTCCAGCCCCTTTATCTTAGCATACTTCATCCGGTAAGTCCCCTCTTCACCCCTCTCCTCTTTTCCGTTGTGGACTCTCGTTAAATCCCGCAAAATTCCATTGTTTATCCCCTTGTGTTTTCCCTTAGTTAGTAGCACTTTAGGGATGTTTTTAGCCTCGAAATGAACTCTGTTCGTGCTCAAATTTTGAGCATGGGTTCCTTAACCCATTGTAGACTTAATTGTGATTTTTTGTTTCTATTTTGTTGTGCGGGCCCCGAGGATCAATTTTTAACCCGATGTTCGGCCCGATTTTCTTAATAGCATTATGGGTGTCATTCTTCTTGTATTCCCTGGATCGTATTCTTGATAGCATGGCATCTTTCTGAGGCTGTTCAGAAGGGGAAGGCGTACGAGTGATGGTTCATGTTTGCAGTTCGACCCCGAGGTAGGTTACAATTTACTTTTTAGACTGAGTTTTGTTAGATTATATTTATATATATGTTACTGGAACATTAGGTTGGACTTTAGATAGATTTAGGCTTAAATCCTGTTTATCACTTTAAATTGGCCATTTCTGATTATAGTTTAGAATCATTATATTTATCCTTAGCCTAGGAACTTGTAGTATTGTTGTGGCTAGCTTAGTATCCCTAGTATTCTTTTAGGAGGTTTTAGAGGTAGAGATTTTTGGAGGTTTTCTCTTTATTTTCCTGTATTATTCGCTTTATTCCACCGTTGTATGTAACTATGGGCCCAAGGCCATAGCTTGGATTTGGACGGAGCTCCAGGTCAGTTCTCTTGGTTTGGAGGGTATTTTTGCCCTGTTTTTTCCTTGTTGTGTATGGTTCCTCTATTGTGGTTATTTCATGCCCATATTGTATTGTACATTATTGGCATAGAAAGGAAGTATTTTTCAAGGTTTTTGGTTCAAAATGAGGTTTACTACGACTACAGTGATTTTGGGAATATAGATGATTATATTGGATCTTTTCTTTTCTATGGGTTTTGGAAGGAAAATGGAAAAATACTATTTTATGCATTATTTATAGTCTGATGCGGTATTACAGACCCCCGATGTGTTATTCTGAGTTTTTACCTTCGATTCATCTACACAAATATATATGCATAGTACGATGCGGTATTCTGGGCGCTTGATACGGTATTCCGGGTTTATACTATTATGCATTCATACATTACACCATTTTTCATGGCATTGCATTGGTTTTGGTGCTTTCGGATTGTCGTTGAATTGGGTTGACTCCTGTTTTTGCTTTATCCTTTATTGGCTTAGTTGTTTTAATTTTTGGCTTTACAACTAGATTTAGGTGGATCCCTGTATGTTGCTTACTTTCCTATAATTTATATGTGTGTATATATATATATATATATATATATATATATATATATATATATATATATATATATTATCTTTCTGAGATCAGTTGGCCTATGATGCCTACTGGGTACCTGTTGTCTTGATACTCATAATACACTCTGAATCTTTTTCTGATGCAACATTTAGTACGAGTCACCCTTACTGATCCTCCCTTCGTTCGAGGCTTGTTGCAGTTCGAATCGCGGTGAGCTCCCGGCACTTTTGGAGACTTCACATGCTTTCCATTTTGTATATTCTGTCTATATTTTGTATTTTGGATAGACAAAGTCTGTTGTATAGCCACTCCTTACTTTAGTCGCTCTTGTACTAGTGACACCAGGTCCGAGTTGGTTCTCGTGTATGTTTTGTCCCTTTGGTCACTTTAGGGCCTTCGTTTGTATATTTTGTATGATGGTATGTATATATGCTTTTGGCCCTGTCTTTACATTTGTGTCTTCCGCTTTTTCTTACTTTAACTACTTTATTGTCTTCCGCATCATTGGATTTGGCTAGCCTATCAGGGGTGTTATGTAGGCGTCATCATGGCCCGGTTTTGGGTCCTGATAATGTCGAACCATAGGCTTGCCCTTCATATCTATCGTCACTAATGTAGAGTGACCAAGCTCGGAATCACAAAGGACTTGCAGGTTACAATGTTGGCTAGGGCTAAGTTGAGGATTGCATTTGGCTCAAGTGACTAAGCCTCCCTAACGCTCATTGTTATCATTTGGAACACCACTCACATTTTCAAACTTTGACTTTACCTTATTTCTCCCTCATACAACCCAAGCTTTTCCGTTCAACTTGATCATTCCACCTCCTTGTATCACATTCACTTGGTAGCACCAATTCTTTTCTTTTCATTTTGCCCATTGCATTGGAATTTGGAGCAATATTCAATTTAAACATATGGTGCTACCTTGCACTTGAAGTGCATTCCTTTTCTTCTCCACATTGAGTACATACACCCTGAAACTTAGGCTTTTGCCTATGTTATCATTTCAATCCCCCCCCCCAAACTTTGGCTTTTAGCCTACATTTCACTTTCAAGGTATTAGGGAGGATGGGTGCAAAACTAGAGGTTCAAAGAGGGTCAAGGTGTCCACAAGGTGCAAAAGAAAGTTCACAAGCTCAAAGGGGTTCACTATGATCAATGTCAAGGAAAGTCAATTGGGTGAAGTGGCTATTCAAAAAGGGCCTAAGATCATCTTCCAAGCTCGGTCACATCTAGGATTTTACCTTGAATCACATTCGATGCAAGTTCTAGATGACACACATGCATAAGAATAAAAGGATAGCCTCACCACACAAGGCATCATATCACAAGAATTTCCACATTAGTCTCAAAATCAATTGAGACAAATGACTTTTGACAAGCTATTTCGAGTTTGTTACACACTCGTTTGTGAATTGATCAAGCCAAAGCGAGAGTGTGCAAGTTATGACAAGAGAATGATTTCCTTAAAATTCGTTTTCCCTCTTTCCTTTAATTTTCAAAAACTTCTTGCCAAGAAAAAATTCGGTGGGTCTATTTTGATACAAGCAAAGTACGAACTCAATCTAAAACTAAAACTTGACATTTTCCCTAAAGAAAGTCACCTCTTAATCTATCATAGGGAAATACCAACCCAGTTTGACACAAAAAGAAACAAAAGAAAAATAAAAGAAAATATTTTTCTCTTGGGAAAGAACTGTGGTATTAAGAAAACCCTTGGAGTTTATCTCTAATCTACTATTAACAAGGCGATTACAAATTTAAGCGCTCATGAGTCATTTATAAAAAAGTCTCGGCATAGGCACTAGCGCATTTTCAAGGCACGGATAGTGAAACAATGGAATCATGTAGGACTAATCTGGCAACACAAACAAAATTTAAAACATCAACGGCGAGGGAAAAATTAAGCACTAATCAACAAAACTAAGATAAAAAAAGGCCCATTAAGGGAAAATATCACAATCATCCAAAAAATTCCCAACAAGGTCCAAATAAACTATCTAACAAGAGAATAAAGGCTGGAAAAGGGCAATAAAATATATCAATGCCCAACACGGGAAACCATAGGCAATAATATCAAATAACACCACACCACCCATGAAATAAGCATTGCCCTCAATTCTTTAGGCTCAAAGATGTAAAGGAAGGTGCAACAACTCCCTGGGAGGACTATGCCTCATCATCATCAGCTATTTCTGCACTAGTGCTTGCACCACTCTTTCGAGAGTGCAAAGTGAGTGTGAACTCTCTGAGCGCCTTCTGAAAATCTGGGTTCTAATCATCATCCATCTCTACCTAATCATCATCATAAGGTGCAAGCAAGTCATCCAAAGGACCGGGAGTGTGCCGGGTATGGGCATGGCACTCAAATTTGCCTCCTCAACTGAGGCCTTCCCCTTAACCTTGTCAACATCCTTCCAGATTGACTTAACGGACCCCTCAATGACATCCACCCTCTAGCACAATTTGTTCACATTTTCCACCACTCCCTTGATAGTCTTCTTGACAGCCTTGTCAATCAATCCAGGTAGCCTATTCGCTAAGTCATTCAATTGCCTATCATGACTATAGGTCTAGTCCACCATGTTTTGGAGGCTAATCTTTGTCAATGTACCTCTAGGTATAGTAGCTGCTAGGGTAAGTACTTTTGAGGCTGCCCGAGAAGCAGAGGAAGCATTTGCTTCATCATCAGAATCATCAACCTCAAGCTCTTCTGAGATCTCCATCTTGCGTCTTTTGAACAGAGGGGCATCCCTGTCTATTTTATTATCAAGGTCAATCACACCAAAAATATTGGTAACCTTGTCAAAACTAAAGTAGGGGATAGCGACTTTAGCACAAAGCTTGCTAATGAGCATCGGGAATGGGAATGAATCATCACCCCTGCGTGTTTTTCTCCTTATTACCATTGCCATAATTTCCCTAAAGTTGATATGTTCCCCCATCTTAATAGCAGCAATCAGAATGGCTCCATCCTAGGTTATCTTTTAATCATCTTGCGATGGCAGGAATTGGATGCAGACAAGGTCATACCAGAGACGGGCTTCAAAGTATAAATTCCTCCTTAGAATATCACCCCCATAGTGGCCCAGATCAGAGTGTTAGGATCAAGAATACGGGAAGTTTCTTGATATGGCTTTGGTTCGACAGTCAACTTAGCCAAGAGAGAAGGTGCAGGCTCAACTTGGCTACCCCAATAAATGGCATTTATGTCAGCTGGAGTGATACAAACTTTCTTCCCCCGAAAGGTGACTGAGTCCAAATTAGGGAACCGTTCAACGTTCCCTTTATACCTATTGGCATCTTACAGGACTTGATAGGCAACAAATAATTCCCAAACTACCTCCTCATAGTACCTTTTGGGTACATCTTAGAATGGTTGCCACTCTCGGTCAACGAACTGTTTGTGGATATTGGGTAGCTCCTCCCCGACAGCAGCTAATTTGAAGATCTGCTCCTTATTGAAGGTTCTTTTCTTATCAGGTTCATAAATTACCTTCGTTCCTTCAACCCTAAAAAGAAGTCTTTCCTCTTCCACGACTGATAGTTTCTTTGGGTTATGCCCTGTGTTTCCCTTGCTAGAAGACATAGTCTGCACATGGAGATTGTGAGTGCTCAAAGTGAAAGAAAAATCTTTTTTGTATTTTTGGCATATGTGAAAGAAAAAAAGCTAAAAAGAAGTTATCTAAGTAGAAGGAACGAAATGCAAAGAAGTAGAAAAACAAAACAGGTAACAGATGGCTCGTGCAAACCATGTGCAAAATGAACCAAGGGTTGTGCGCATTGCACGTGCCTTCACATAAGCTACCAGAAAACTATAGTGACTTCTGCACTGGGGTGCAAAAGCTGGTGCAATTCGGACCAGTGAAAGTGTGCATCGCATTGGCTTCTGCCCCATAAATCAATGAACTGGCAGCATTTTTCAGAGGTGTGTGGTGCCTTGTGTGTCGCATATCAAGATCTACATGTCGCATGAGAAATGTACAAGGAAACAGTTGGAACTTTTTGGTTCCTTTTGTTCTTTATTTTTTACACATGTAATTCGTAAAGCAAGATCTATGTTAAGCACTTGGCACCAAGTAACAACACCAACAACTAATTAACAGGGCAAAATATGCTATGACCAAAACCAAATCACCCGGGTACTAAGACTTCCCCAGAATCCATTAACACAAATTAAAACCCAAAGAAGAACTTAATGACTTCCCTTAAGAAGGACGTTACTCCGTCTATCATTGGGAACGTCAAGCCTCCAATTACAAACTAATAGGCACATTCATTCAACAATAATTTCGTGCCCCAACCAATATTGTACACCCAAATAGCAAAAATTAATTTAAACAGATCATGGGCACAATGGTAATAACAATTTCAGCCCCAAACATCAATTTTTAACAAAAACCTCATGAAGATGACGATTTTTCCTTAAGAATGATGTCACCCAATCTATCATAGGGCCAAATCATCCACTAACACAAGTGGGTTACTTAGACTTCACCCAAATCACAAATTTTAAAGGCTAAAAATTATCACAAACAATATGCATCAACATATGCTCAAGTTTACCAAGTTAATCCTAAAAGCAAGATCAACAATATAACTCAAAATTTGTGACCCAAAATTTTTGGATCTCATCCAAAATCAACATGGAAATTTAATGAGCATGCTTCACAATATGAGTTCCCAATCATCATAAAAACACATAGTTAATATCGGGGAACTTACCACAAGTGAAGATTAAGAGGGAACCAAAAATTAAAGCTTTTTGAAGAGCAACAACAAAGACCCACTTATTCACCCAGAGAGAGACGGTGGCACCATGGTGGTGATGTGGTAGTGAAGAGGTTTGGGTGAGATAGGAGAAGATTTAGCAGAGTTTGAGGAATTTTTAGGGAGTTTCTAGAGAGAGTTGTGGAAATTTGAGGGTAAATATGGAAGAAAAAGATAAAGATAGCAGATTTAATCGGAGAAAAGAAGAAGAAAAGATCATCGGGTCAGTCTTCGGGTCGGGTCAGTCAAACAAAATTTTAAAATTTACCTTGGTGCTCCATGGTGTGCAATTCACACAAGCTTTTGTGCGGCTCACACATCGCATCACACCAACAAATTGTGTACTTAAACTTTGCCCAGGCTTCTAACTCATGGGGCGATAGAGGTGCGATGCACACTTGGGCTTGTGCAAAAAGCATGGCCCAGCACACATCATCTCAAACTTTCAACTTTTCTTCCAGCTTTCTGATTTGGAGTGTGATTCCCCCTGCAACACACACAATGGCATATGCAAACTACACGGGCCTCTACACGTCCTCTTTTTGCCTCATTTTTCCTCTTGGTCATTTTTCCTTATCATGCATTATTATAAAAACACCAAAAACAACAAAAGGTAACAAAAGTAAAGCAAAACACTTGGGTTGCCTCCCAAGAAGCACTTGATTTTATGTTGCGGCTCGATAATGTTACCTCAATCCTTAATCATTGTTGGAAGGCATGTCAATCCTATTTGCGTGTCCCCATCCCAAGTATGGGAATTGCTACATCAATACCATAGTCACATCATCTTGTAGCCAAGGGGGCAACATCACATTTTTAGGAATTTCTTTCACTACAAACTCATTATGGGCATCTACCATCTCGCCCTCAATATAAATTACTGACACCACTCTAAGATCATCTAGAGGCTTTGTGGATTGGAATACGTTGAACGTCACCACTTTTCTTTCCACTTGAAATATGAGTTCTCCGAGTTCAACATTAACTAAGGCCCTCCCCGTAGCCAACAATGGTCGCCCAAATATAATGGGCACCTCTATATCCACCTCACAATCCAAAATAACAAAATCAGTCTGTAGGATGAGCTTGTCAACCTTGACTAATACATCAAATAGGATTCCGACCGGACGTTTGATGGATCTATTAGCCATGAGAAATCACATAGGTGTAGGTTTGGGTGTACCCAAGCCTAGATTCTTGAAGACGACTAGGGGCATCAAGTTGATGCTTGCCCCTAACTCGCACAAGGCCTTCCAAATACAAATAGTCTAATCGTACAAGGTATGGTAAATGCGTTCGGGTCCTCCCGTTTTGTAGGAACATTACTTGTCATCACAGCACTACAGCTGTGTGAGATCTCCATGGTACCCACGTCAACAACACGTTTCTTATTAAGAAGATCCTTTATGAATTTTGCATACCCAAGCATTTGTATTAAGGCCTCGACCCAAGGGATGTTAATAGAAAGCTTGCTAAACATGTCGGCAAACTTTTTGAATTGATTCTCCTTTTTATTTTTGGTCAACCTTTGAGGGTACGGAAGAGGTCCCTTGGGTAGTGTGGTCAGCACACTTAGAACACTAGGAGTGTCCTCCTCTATATCTATAGCCCCTTGGAAGGAGCATAAGCCTCCTTCTCCTCTTCACAAGCATCATCATTCACAAGAACGTTAGGTTCACCAAGTTTCACCCCAACTTCTGGTTCTTTATCATTCTTCTCATTCACAATCTTAGCATCCCTTACAACTGTGGGCTCTACAACAACTTCCACACTGGGCTTCTTCACTACACCACACATTCTTTTACTCCTTGTGAAAATAGCCATGACATGGCCATCATTTTTTGGATTTGCCGTGGTATCACTAAGGAGTATTCCTTTCTTTTGTGGTTTCATTTGAGTGGATAAATGATTCATTTGTGCTTTGAGATGCTTGATTGAGGCTGACTAAGAGCTCACTGTTTGGTGAAATGTTAAGACTTCACTTTTTAGCTCACTAACTCCACTATTGGTTGACTCAACCTTTTTCAACACACGGGACAGCATATCTCTGATCTTTGATTGCCCGGGGTTTCTTATGGAAGGTTGAAAAATAGCATCAGCCTTATTTAGGGGTACATAGAGGTTAGAACTCTGGTGGTTGTACCTGTCACCTTTTTTTTCTCGGTCCCTCCAATTGCCTTCACGCTCTTTATCCTTTATCCAACCTTGATTCTCGACCCTCGGGCAATAATACCTGAGCTGAAAACCCACCAACAAGTAGCAAATTTTTCCATCCACAATGGTAAAAACATCATCATCACTAGTTTTGAGTTCGGGAGTACTTACAACATTCACGCTCTTAGTATTTCTATCCCCCATCACGTGCCTAGCAAAAAGATCAACCTGCATCATCATCTTAGCCATAGTTTCATCTCTCTCCTCATCTTTGCAATGCATCTTATTATAAAATTTAGTCGAAGTCACCCCCATGGGTACATATGCCTCCCTAGTGTGCCAAACACGATTTGTTTTGTTCATTCTTTCTAGAAGGGCAGAGGTAATTCCATATGGATGATCCATGAAGGTTCCACCTGCGAGGTTGTTAGCCATGGACTTATTCATTGAATTCAAAGCTCTATAAAAGCTTTGGTGAAGAACATTTTCTGGCAATTCGTGATTGTGGCACAACAATAGTTTCTTTTTAAATCTCAGCCATGCCTCATGTAATGGTTTGTCTTGGAGTTGACAAAAGTTAGTGATTTCATCCCTCAATTGCATCATTCTTGAGGGAGGGAATCATCTCACTACAAATTCTTTGATAAGACCATTCCATGTTGTGATTGAGCCTTCTAAAAGCGCCTCTAACCATGTCATTGCTTCCCCCATGATGAAGAAGGGAAATAGGCAAAGCCGAATAGATTCTTGAGGGATGTTGTGGAAGATGAATGGCTGGCAAATTTCTATGAAATTTTGGATATGCCTATTAGCATCTTCATGTGCAGCCCCTCCAAATAACCCTTTCATTTGTATGAGGTGGAGCATGGTACTAGTGACATAGAACATCGTGTTCTCAACCGTGAGAGGTAGGCGGATTGCACCTACTCCTCCTTGAATTTCAGCCTCAGGGGCCGCATCCAGGAATCTTTACACTTTCATTATCACCCACCTCGCTCATGGGCGGCCTTCTCAACAATCAAAAATAACAAACAAATTAAAAAGCGAATAAAAACTCACAAAGTGATTTTAAACTTCAATCAAAAAGGCTACTCAAAACCAATTCCCCAACAATGGCGCCATTTTTGATAACGTTCAAGTAACACTCTCTATACAGAGGTAATGGTGATCGTGAAAGCAAAATAAAATTTATAATTCCCGACATGAGTCAGGGTCGATGAAAAAGAGTAATGGTAGAGTCGCCTATAAGATTATCGTATATCAATAACCAATAGAGTCCATGTTCAACCAACAATAAAAGTAAAAGGGGGGAAATCAGGGAATTGGGAAATCTGTCACAATTCGCAATTCAAGAAAACTAATAAAGTAAATACAGGATTATATCAAGAGAGAGTACGAATATGGGTATACTTCTGATTGGACTCAAACATGGGTTAAGGTACTTGCTCAATTATGCCAATTCTTACTAAATAACATGGGTAACATTGGTTTTAGGCATAAATGTTAATCTTTCGATCACACAAATATTTATCCAATGGTCTTTGTTCAAGCACCATGGTTTTATCATTAACCAACAAATGTAAGCTTGGGGAAGTCACACTATCTCTAGCTTAGACTCTTAAATGGGTGTTTTCGGCGAATTGAGCAATTTCTAGCCTCAATCTAAATGAAATTCCAAGTACCCACTAGTGAATTCTCATCCAAAATTATGAACCTCTTTCTCAAGCAAGAACACAATCAAGTAATTTCAATCAATGTTTGCAACCATTAATTTTAGAGTTAAAACATGGAAAATTCACTAGTCCCATATTAATTTAGCAATTATAAGCACAAATAAGCAAGAGCCCTAGACAAGGAGACTTACCCACTCATTCTAAATGAATAAGAAGCAATACCAAGTGAGTAATTCAAATTCCCTTTCATTAATGAAAGAAGTTTCCAATATCCAAGCTCAATTTACACGATTATGGTGAATCCAAGGTTGAATATTGAGAGAATTTAGTTAAACCCTCTATCTTGACTTAGGAGAGAAAAATTGTTCAACAGCATTCCAAAAACTAAAAAACCATCAAAACTATCAAAACCTATGAAAAACTATGCCTAAATTGGGTTTTAGAAGGTTTCAAATTCGTCACATAAAAGTGGACAAAAATGCCCCTCGGGAGCAGTGTACCGCGATGTACATTTCGCATGTCTCATTGTGCGTGTTGTATAGCTCTGTCCTGATAAACCAGTGACTCCAGTCAAACTTTGGGTGTTGTGCAAAGTGAGGTGCGGACTGCACCAGGCATTGTGCATCTCGTACAACGGCCGCACCCTTTATAAAATTCTTCTTCTTCCATTGATCTTCATGCGAAGGGAGGTGCGGACTGCACCAGGCATTGTGCGTGTCACTTGGCAGCCATACCTTTAGGCAAAATCTTCATCTTTCTTGATCAACTTCACACTTCTACTTCTTTTGAGCTCTTTTGGGTCCAATTCCGTGTTTTCTTCTTTTAACCAAGAGTACCTGCATTCATATCAATAAAGCCATAAGAACCTCTAAATCTCATCAAAACATGGCAATAATTCATGATTAAAGGCTCAATAAGTTGGTAGATTACCGACTTATCATATAGAGGTCATCATTGTAGTGCAGTGTAAACTGCTATAGCAGTTGACACATAAACAAACCTTGGAAAATCCCCCAAAAGTGCCAATTTTACAACATACTTTAAAATCGATATTCCAAACCAATCCTTTCACGTCAACTATGATATTGGAAGTTCTACATGCTCAAATTCACTTTCGAAAAGTCTACCAGACTCCTTAATGACTTAGCTAACAGAAAAATTAGCTCAACATAAGATACTTTACCCAATCTTCACCTGGACTTCCCTATACCATACCTCGCTCAGAAATCGTCTGAGACTAGCCTAGCCCAAATTTTCCAACTCCCAAACCCAGAAGTTTTTTAACTCAAAACTTCGCACGAATGGTTTACCCATAATGATTGAATAGGTCATTACAACAGATACACATTTACCCATTTTTCGTCCCCAAATGATCAAACCCAAAAAGATGAGCTAAAAGAGAGAAAGTGTAATACCCAAATCCTCAAACAAGTAAGGGTACTTGTCCCGCATGTCCTTCTAGGTTTCCCAAGTGGCTTCCTCAACTAGATGATGCTTCCATTGAAACTTTACTAATCTGATCTTCTTTGTGCTCAATTTCTGAACATCCTGATCAAAAATAGCAATCGGCTCCTCCTCGTACTGAAGATCCTTGTCTAGCAAGATCAAATCCCACTTGATAATGTACTCCCCATCCCCATGGTATTTGCTTTAGCATGGATACATGAAAGATTTGATGGACTATGTATAAACTAGGTGGCAGTGCTAACCTATACTCCATCGGTCCTACAATCTCGAGAACCTCTAATGGACTGATGTACCAAGGTCTAAGCTTGCCCTTCTTTTCAAATTGCATTACCCCTTTATTTGGTGACACTTCAACAACACTTGTTCACCAACCTGAAATTCCATAGCTCTTACCTTGCGATTTATGTACTCTTTCTACCTACTTTGGGCCGCTAGCAACTTGGTCTGACTACCCCTTATCTTTTCCTAAGCTTTCCTCACCAAGTCCACGCCCAAAGGTATCACATCGCCTACCTCAAATCACCCTATGGGTGATACATCCCCTCCCATAAAGTTCCTCTAATGGTGCCATGTCAATACTGGAGTGATAGTTGTTTGTGTATGAGAACTCATACAATGGCAGAAACTGGTCTCATTGGCCCCCAAAGTCAATTACACATGCTCTAAGCATGTCCTCTAATACCTAAATCATCCTCTTCGACTGACCATCCATCTGAGGATGAAATGTTGTGTTGAAAGTGAGTTAGGTGCCCAACTCTTCGTGCAACTTGCCCCAGAACTTGGAAGTAAATAGCGTACTCCTATCTCAAATAGTGAAGAGTGGAACCCTATGCAATCTCACAATTTCTTTAACATAAATCTTGTCAAACTATTATGAGTTGTAATCCACCCTGAACAGAATAAAATGAGCTAACTTGGTCAGCCCATCCATAATGACCCAAATGAAGTCATACTTTCCCAAGTTCTTAGGAATACCCACCACAAAATCCATGGCTATCTTTTCTCATTTCCACTCAGGAATGAGCATCCTCTGAAGCTATACTGCAGGCCTTTGGTGCTCATGCTTAAACTTCTGACAATTTTGACACTTAGACACATAGTCAGCTATGTCCCTCCTCATCCTAGGCCACCAATAAAGTCGCCTTAAATCCCGTACATTTTTGTTATGCCCGGATGAATGGAATACCATGAATCATGAGCCTCTATCAACATATTCAGAATCAAGTCCTCAACCCAAGGAATACAAGTACTCCCTCTGAAACTCATCACACTGCCAGCGTCTAGTGTGGCATAGCTTCCCTAGATACCACCTTGTTTCAAAGCTTGTTCAATTGCCCATCCTGAAACTGTTTGGTTTTGATTTCCTCCAGAAATGTGGGTTTGACCTAAATACTGGCTAACACTCCACCCTGTTCTAAAATGCCTAACTACATGAATTTGGATTCAAGAACCCAAATCTCCCTAACTAAGGGATGTTTGTACACTCCCCAAGCAAGACAAACTGCCCATACTAAATGTTTTTCGGCTCAATGCATCTACCATTATATTAGCCTTTCCCAGATGATACTGGATTGTCACATCATAATCATTCAACAATTCCATCCACCTCCTTTGTCTCAGATTTAAATCTTCCTGGGTAAACACATATTGTAGGTTGCAATGGTCTGTGAACACTTCACACTTGACACCATAAAGGTAGTGTCTCCAAATCTTTAGCGCAAAGACCACCGTTGCCAACTCCAAATCATGGGTTGGGTAATTCTTCTCATGGGGCTTCAACTACCTTGAAGCATAAGCTATAACATTCATGTCCTGGATCAACACAGCTTCAAAACCCAAATTGAATCATCACAAAATATAATGAAATCTTTACCTTCAACTGGAAATTATAGGATGGGAGTAGTAGTTAGAAGTGTCATGAGCTTTTGGAAGCTCTCTTCACACTTGTCAGACCAAACAAAAGGTACCTCCTTCTGAGTCAACCTTGTCAAGTGAGTAGAAATGGAAGCAATGTTCTTGACAAACTTGCGATAATAGCCCGCAAGCCCTACAAAACTCCTAACCTTAGTCACAGAGCTAGGCCAGACCCAACTCTTAACTACCTCAATCTTTTGGTGATCTACCATCACCCCTTGTTCTGAACCACATGCCCTAAGAAGGAAACCGAAGATAACCAAAAATCACACTTCAAAAACTTGACATACAATTTCTAGTGCCTCAATATCCCCAGAACAATGCGAAGATGCTTTGCATGCTCCTCCTTACTCATGGAGTAAATCAGAATGTCTTCTATAAATACAATGACGAACAAATCCAGAAATGATTTGAAGACACAATTTATCAAACTCATGAAAGCTGTAGGTGCATTGGTCAAACCAAAAGACATCACTAGGAATTCATAGTGTCCATATCGAGTCCATAATGTCGTCTTAGGTATATCCTCCGGCCTAATTTTCAGCTGATGATACCCTGACCTCAAGTCAATTTTTGAAAACATGGAAGCACCCTGCACTTGATTGAAAAGGTCATATATGTGGGGTAAGGGTTACTTCTTTTGAATGGTATCCTTATTCAGTTGCATGTAGTCTATACACATCCTCATGCTACCATCCATTTTCTTCACAAAAAAAACCAGAGCACCCCAAGGTGAAGCACTGGGACAAACAAAGCCCTTATCTAAAAGTTCCTATAGCTGAGTTTGAAGTTCCCTCAAATCCCCCGGAGCCATACAATAAGGAGGAATATAGATTGGGGGAGTGCCCGGCTCCAAATTTATACATAAGTAAATTTCTCTATCTGGAGTCATGCCAGACAAATTTACTGGAAACACCTCCTGAAACTCAGAAAACCACCAAAACTGACTCATTTGAAGGGGACTCCACACTAACATCCTGAAAATTAGCCAAGAAGGCCAAACAATCTTTCCCCACTATCTTCCTATCTTGAACACAGGATATAATCTTCACCGGCTTAGGCCTGTATACACCTTCCCATACTAGCCTATCCTTACCCAGAATCTCTAGAGTCACTGTCTAAGCAATACAATTAAACACAACCTGATATGTGTAAAACCCTGGAATTGGATTCAACTGCTTAAGTTAATATCTCTAAAAAATCTCAAGTTTTGAGGAATTACGAGTCCAAACCACGGACCATGGTTTGAACCACGAGTCATGAAATAGAGCTGTGGTTTACCTTCTGCAGTTCAACCTCTGGTCTGAGAACCACAAGTCGATTCTACGGACCGTACTGTTAACTCATGGAACTTGATCTGAGGGTTTCCTATTTCCTCCAGAACCACGAGTGACTTCTACGGACCATAGTCTGAACCACAAACTATACTGTCAACTCGTAGAATATAATCTGAGATCAACAAATTCCCCAAGAACTATGACTCAGGTCTATGGACCGTAGTCTATTCTACGAGTTGACTCGTAGAACCTGTTCTGCAGCCTGTCTTTTGGATCAGGAACCACGAGTGGGAACCACGAGTCGTGGTTCAGTCTACGACCCGTGGAACCCATCCGTGAAACCTGAAGCCGGGGAATTTTTTTAGTTTTTCTTAATTAAGTCCCAGGGGTATTTCAGTCATTACCTACACTTTTAACTCCTAAGTGAGGGTATTTTGGCCATTCTTAGCATTATTTCTAAACCTATTATCCTAATTTCCTTCTCATTTCCTCATTCATATTCCAAAAGAGGAAAGTAAGTCTCTCAAGCTCCAAGTCCCAAGTTCAAAGTTCAAGCCTCCTTTTCTTTTCAATTTCACTTGGGTAAGCTTCAATCAAGGTATGTGGGTATTCTATAAGGGAATTCCTTCACCCTTATGCCCAAAACCCCAATCTTCTAAATTGAATTTATGTATTTTAAAATTAGGGTTCTTATCTAAATTGGGTGAAATTGATGGGCTTTGTTTTAAAGTGTTAATTCACGACTTCTTATTCATCACCCATGTTTTAATTGTGATTCCTTAAGTATTTACAAAAGCCCATATGTTGATGATGAATTCTATCATGATTTCATTGAATTGCATATCTTCAAGTAAACTTGGTATGTTTAGATAACATGACCTCTATTTTCATGAAATTGCATGCCTAGTTCTTCAAGCTATGATTTTAGAAAGGAAAGTATATTTTGAATTATGGTTATGCAAAGCTTTAAGACTCATGAATTGTGAATTGCATAGCATCAGATATGTCCTTATGCTTTTCCAACAGTTTTGGACATTAGATATGTTCCTATATTTTATGAAAAGTTTAGTATCCAGATATGTCTACCTAAGTTATGAACAGTTTTGACATCAGATATGTCGCAAGTATTATGAGCTATACGTATATATATTGGGAGTAGTATTTAGCATCCAACAACAAGGGTTTGATTACACAAGTCCAAAAACTATGTTGCCAGTGTAGGTTATGTATCACCCGATGGGCTTATGGAAGTTGTTCCACTCTTTATTATCATGGTGCCCTTGCCTTAGCGGGGCATAGGGAAGCTTTGCCAACTAGGGTGATATAGTTGAATTATGGTGTTCTTTACCTTGGCAGCGTTCGGAACAACTTTTCTAACTAGGGTTATATAGTTAGATTCCATGTAGCTCATCGGAGGCAGAGTTGATGGCCGACACTCTACATGAGGTCTCCACCACTGCTTAGTATCACTCTAAAGCTTAAAAGTGAAAAACTCTACCCTATGCTTCTACACAATGACAAACTTATGTAGCCTCTCATAGCAGTCCAGAATAAACTCAAATACATCCTCCTTCTCTATACCCTGAAATATCAGAGGTTTCAGTTTCAAGAATTTGGTCAGCATCTTGTGCTCAGTCCCAGTCATAACAGGGCCTAGCATTGGATGGAAGAGATCATCAGTATCCGATAGTGCATCCATCCTGGGAGCCGCTGCAATAGTTGGTTAAGTACCCAGAACCTGATCTATTATACCAGTAGGGGTGGCTCCAGTACTTGCCAGCTCACTCAAAAAAGCCCACACCTGTTGAAATACCTCGGGTGATATAAGGTGAAGGCCTGCACCTCCAGCCAGTGTCGCCTCCTCCTGTTTCTCTTCCTTCTTAAGTACAACCTCAACCTCCTCCTCAATAGGATCTTAGGGTAGGGGAGGAGTTTCCGCCCTTGGCCCTGGCGCTGCTTGAGCTCCACCCCTGGCGGGTGTTGCTCTTCTTCTGCCCCTATCCCTGTACCTTCCTTGCCCTCTGGTTGACAGTTCCTCCACTAGAACTGCCACTATGGCTCTGTTATGTCTCGTGTTAACCATCTACGGACAAAAGAGTTAAAGAAGTTAGATACCAATTTGTATCACCAGATACCAATTTGAATCAAGTTATAGAACAAAGGAAGAAAGAAGTGATAGTTTCCTAAAGTCCTATAGCCTCTCGAAGAAAAGTACAGTGTCTCTATACCATTTCGCAAGACTCAACTAGACCCATTTTGGTATGACGAAATCAATGAATCTAGGGCTCTGATACCATATTTTTCATGACCCAAACCACTGTGAGTGGCACCCACCCAAAACCCCTAGATGAGCAAACCAACAACCCAACTCAACACTTAGCGAAACTAACAGCTCAAAACCAGTTGCATTAATTTAAATTATCATTCACAGCTAAAACAATACTAAAAGTAAAGATCCTGCAGAAATACCCCTAGAATCTGAAAGTCGTTGTACCAAAATATCTGCTAATGTCAAGAGTGCGGGGCTGCAACCCAAAAACAAATGAGTCTAAGTCTGAAACAATGGACTAGAGATGTACTAGATGAAACCATGGTAACCCGGAAGAAGAATCTCACCCTTGGAATTTGGAAATGTAGGAACTACAACTGAGGTCGCGTAGCAGCCACCAGAATATATCCTTTACTCACAAAAAGGAAAGCAAGTGCAGAATCAGTACACAACTACAATATCATACTGCTATTGTTCTAATTCAGGTCAATAAAGTCAACTTCGAGCCCACAAGGGCAAAATTAAAATTTTATTAAAAAATCAATTTACCCAAATCTTAAGGAGTTCAAATATGACATCTCATTAAACAAAAGCTAGAATCAACCTTAAAATCATCGAAAACCCATTCATTAACTTTATCAAAAAAATCCCAAAGTTCAAGTTGAAAAAATAAGATATGAAGGTGAAATCATGAAATAATCATTGAAAATGTATGAAAGTAATATAAGAGACTTAACCAATGAAGAAACTTCAAAATCCCTTTTGAAATCACCAAAATCAAGTTTCCAAGCTCCAAAAACAAGTTATGGAAGAAATGGAGAGAAAAGGGAAAGTCCACTGTTAAACTGCAAAAATCTCCGCACCTGCGAACATCTCATTGCAGGCGTGGAGTTGCCACTGTGACAAATATCTCATCGTTGTGGACTCCATTACCATGTGAAGTCCCACAAGAGCATCTAAGAATCACAGGCATGGTGAAATACCACAGTTGTGGCTCTACCGGTGCGTGCTATGCTTTGCAGGAGCGAGTCCTCCCCATCTATGTCACCCCACGTCGCAAGAGCAATCCCATCTCTGTAGGTGCCAGATCGAAAGAGTGACCTAAACATTGTAGGAAAAAGTTCCTCCAGACCGCCCAAGGACACAGGCATGGAAATTTTATCGCACCTGCAATGCCACAGGTGCGGTTGCACCAGTACTAGCCTACTCTAAAGAGTTTCCCAAACACGGACCCATAAAACTCACCCAAAACCTCACGAGCATAAACTAACTATGCTACTAGACTAAAATCGATATTCTAGACTCAATGGAATCATCAGATTCACCAATGGACATTGTTATTAATGAATATTGACCAAATCAACTCTAGGCTTTAAATATCTAACTTTCTAACCAACAAATAAAAATGCATTTGAATGCCTCGAGATCTAAATCAATAGTACTACTAGCCCAAATATAATATTTCGAAATTAATGAAAGTAACAAAATTCTCATATGAAATCTAAATCTCCAAATATTGATTAAACTCAACCATATCAATTTTAAAACCTTCCAAAATTTTAAAAACTCACATAGAACCCAACCAAATACCTCAGAAATCATGCCACCCACTCCTGCAGACCTTCAATACCATAATATAACTACAAGGAGAGGAAAAACAATTAAAATACATAAAAATTCAAAAATCACTATGAGAATTATTACAAATCAAGAACCTAAAAGCATTACTATATATATTTTGGCTAATAATGAATTCAACCTAAAATTAAGAACCTAAGACATTCAATTTATATTTTTTTGGCTAATATGAATATAAGCTCACAAATTTACAAATTCAACCTAAAATCAAATTGAAGTTCACAATGTTTAAAATAATACAATCTAATTAGAACAAGATTGAACAAATTAGGCATAACCTAATCAATGTTCAAACTTCATCAATTCTAACAATGTTCATAACAATTTAAAGTTCACAACTAACAATGTTCATAATAATTCAAGGTTCACAACTAAGAATATAATCAATTTAAGATTCAAAACTAACAGACCTAGAAAATGACATGTAATATTTTTTTAAAAAAATAATAATAATCAAACTCTAAGTTGAAACTTAACAATAAATAAACTATCATACACAAAAAATGCAAAATTGACATGGATTTCAACTATTTAATGTAATCTAATACTACTAATTAATATTTTGGAGAAACAATACCTCCATTTTATCTTCTAAGGGTGACAGTAGTGGTGGCCGTAGGGGATGATGGAGACAGCGAACGTGGTGAGGGTTGAGGTCTGGAGGAGGGAGTTGCATCAGTGGAGTTGGGTGGTTGGCAATGGCGCCAGAGATGGAGGAATCACATGAAAGTGCAAGAGGGGGGATGAATTGCTATTTTTTATTTTTCTTAGTTGACTGTCTGTAAGGATCAGTTGACTACTAAGTAGAGAAGAACAGTAAAGTAAAAGTGCAAAAATTTAAGTGTTGTAAAAAGAATTGACATCAGATATTTTTATACTGGTTGGGATCAAGAATGGATCTTAGTCTAGTCCCCTTGGATTGTAAGAGTGTCCTTTACTAGTTCTTTGGTGGTTTTGATTTTGTACAAGCTTTGAGATTATAGTTCCTATGTCTACACTCAATCTTTTCCTTTTCCTTTTCTTTTTCTCTTTTAATATAATGCCTCACTAACTATATTTTTTCTCTTCTCTCTTTTTTAGTACACAGTAAAACACAAGGTAAACTAATGTTTAATAAAAGTAGAGCAAATAACTTGAGAAGGTAGAGACGGTTTGTATATGTTCTTCTTCAATCTTCAAAAGCTTTAGAAGATGTGAGATAGCCGTTGAGAAACGTTTGTTGAAGAAGGTAACCCAAGAGATTTGATCCTTGAAAAAGGATATGACAGATCTTGTTTCCAAGAATAAGGGTGGACTGATGGAATTCCCTTCAAATCAACGTAATCGCTTGATCCTTTTTTCCTTTCTTGGAGGCATAAAATATTGACTCATTAAGGATGCTTGATGTTATATTTTTTCAAAAAAGGATCCTTCGTAATTGATACAGATGAATTCCTTTATTGGCTTAAATCTTCTTTATTCTGGGTACTTGATTTCTTTCCTTCCCTGACTTCAGTCTTCTTTATACTTTGTTGCTTTGATTTATTCCATTCCTTTCTTGACTTTGATCTGCTTTATTTCTTGGTACTTTGTCTTGGAGACTCGTTTGGCGAGTTAGCTAACTTATAGTCTTCATCTTTATTTTCTTGCACTTGTAAATTGTCATTGATTAAAATCAGAACACTATCGATCTCTTCCTTTTTGATGATGACAATTTAAGCATTGCATATGTCGTCAACTTCCCTATTTAGATAGTATGTTTGATCCCCCTGCTTAGTTTACTAGATGCTTCAGCATTCATAGTTGACTTGCAGTCGACTATATGTCATAGTTGACAAGTTTCCTATCTGCCATAGTTTACTCACAGTCGACTCTATTGTCTAGTTGACTTAATAATGCTCCCCCTGCTTATGTTATTTCTCCCCTTTTGACATCACTCAAAAATGAGATAAGGAACAGAGCCAGCAAAGGAACTAAAACACAACATAAAGCATAATATCATGGCATAAAAGCAGGCTAAACCATTTAAATTTTAAGCTTAGGCTCAGTTATATGCCATCAGAAAAAGATAGTCCAAAACACACAAGACATTATTCAAAAGTGACAGACAAATAAAACTAGGGAGCAGGAGCATCAGACTGAAAATGACCTAGAAAATACATCAGGGTTTTCACAGTAGAATCCTTTAAATTTGTGAACTGGTTAGCAAGAGAAATAGAGAGAGTATCCGTGAAGGTTGGAATCTGAGTAGCCACCTAGATTGCCTCCTTGATCACTAGATCGAACTTGAGATGAATACGAGAAACATCTAGCCTATTTCCTTTGAGACATCCCTTATCTTGTCAAGTTAAAGATGAGTAGCAAGTAGGAGGCCTTTAATATCATCAAGATTAGACTCCATAACAGTCAATCTATCAAGAACATCATTAGGGTTTAAAGGACCAGGATCAAGAGGAGTAGAGCTAATAGTGTGAGAAAGGATAGAAGTGGCTGCAGGAAAACCTTTAGATTTGAGAACCCACAAATTACCTGAATAAATGTAACCCATGATAACAAAAGCCCTAGAGTTATAACACTGCTTGAAAGGAATGGGAGCAAAGTCATCTAGGAAAATATTGTTGTCTTCAAAGATTTGAGTAATTAACAGTCCATAAAGAAGGTTGGAGGGATTCAAGGCAGAGTCAATCATGAAATTAAGAATGAAAGAGGATAACTTAATTTTTTTTGGTGAGAGATGAGGTAGTAAGTAAGTAATGTATCACGCCGAGATAAGGTGGATTGAGAGACAACATGAGAAAGAAGGGTGGTGGAAACTATGTGAGCAACAACTCTCTTTTCAAGAGACAAATCTTTAGGATCAAGATAAGAGGAAAAAATTTCAGAGGATTTTATAGAAATAAACCATTTTACCTGATCAAAAGAGACATCAAAATTAGAGGGCTAAGGATTCTTTGAGGAGGTAGAGTAGCCATAACAATGAGTACGAATGATAGAATAAAATACAGCAGAACCAAGAAAGATACGCTTACAAAAAACTAGAATCTCGAGTTCATTGGCTTTAAAAGATCTGCGATTAGCATAGAAAGATGAATTAATGGTTCATACACCACTTTGGGAGTGGTTGAAAACAAGTTCATCCACCCCTATTCTTCAAAGAACAGCTAATAGGGTAATGAAGAGTTTCGAGTAAATTGAGATCAATGATACGACCATGCAAGAGGGTTTTCTCCTTGAGAGAGTGAAAAAAGATTTCATTAAAGGGTCTCCAAAATTCAATGTTGACATCAAGAGAACTTTCAAAACCAAAATTAACCTTCTTTTTAGAACTGCCAGAGTCTTCAAAGGGTTCAGAGTGTTTTACCAACACAGGATGGGAAGAGTCAGAAGAAAATTAGAAAAGGGATTGTTCAGAGAAATCTGAATCCACTGGAATGGATGAAGATGCTTTCCCTTTACCTTTGAGATGAGAACTCTTTTCAGGGACTCTGGGAGAGGATTTCTGATTTTTTGTCATTGAAGAAGTGAAAGAGATAGTAGAAATAAGAGGAGAAAGAAGAAAAGGTCTATTAGAAAGAGAATGAAGGGGAAGAGTTGCTTAGAGTTCGAAGTACAAAAGTGAAAGGACTTGTGAATGACAGAAAAGGAAAAGAAAGTCACCATAATTACTTCTCAAAAGATGCATCTAGACGGCACAAAAATTACGAGAATTTAAGGAAAGAAAATCGATTCTAATTAATAATCAATTAAGCACATAAGTCAGTAGCCAAGAGTTGCACATGTAAGAATCATCATTTTATCAAAGTATTAGAAATAATGCCAAGAGGTTTTTGAAGAATGCAAAATCTTTCTTCAAGTAAAGGTTTTGTAAAGATGTGAGCTAATTGTTACTCATTGCTAACAAAAGATAATTCAATATCACCATTTAAAATATGATCTCTGATAAAATGATGCTTGTTATCTATTGTCATGACCCAACTACCAGGTCGTGCGGGCACCTACGCTAAGCACCTAGATAGGACAACTCTTACCACCCCATTTAAAATGGACCTGCGGAAATAAATAAGAACATGAAAATTGCCTTTAATATTTAAATAAGTTAATAAATCTTTAATACAATAAAATCATTTACAAAAGCTTAAGTGAAACACCCTCCGTAGGAGCTACTCTAAACAGGTACAAGAGCTTCTAAGATAATACAAGGGCTAAACAAGACACAACTCCCACCATAGGAAGAGAGGAGTAGAAGCTACTGGAGATCACCATCGTCTTTACCTAGAAACATCACTGATCCTGCAACCAGACTATACCAAATGGTATAGCAAGAGTAGTATCAGTACAAATAACACGTATTGGTAGGCATCATTGGTCGACCCGAATCCACCACATAATATCTTGTAAAAATCTGAAAGAAACATGCAATATGAAGTTACAAATCCAGTCCCTTATAAATAACCTTTATGAAGTTACAAATCCAGTCCCTTATAAATAACCTTTACTACCACGATATAACATCTATGAACCTACACATTTTGTCCCAAGCCTTCCTACCCTGTTTTGCTGCCAACTCCACTAATTAGAGACCTCCCACCACTCTATTATGGTCATAACCAATTGTCACTCATAACACCAAGACTTCCCCAGAGTCTACCCGTTTCCCCGCCCACTATAAGTACTTTATTGGTTTCAGTCTCAATAATCAGGTCTACTATCCACCCTTGCTAGCCAATTAACAGACAACCTACAATACCCTAATTTACCACCCTGACTCAACCACCCCACTGAAATGTCCAAACTTCGTTAACAGAAATATACAACCCAAGTCAGTGAATATTACAAGACTTCTAGTCATTAATCTGACAAACCAAGTCAAGACCCTGATTACCAATTTGCATTAACCAAGTCAACTACTATGACTCTACAATAATAGGTTATACCCGACTGCACAAGTAAATAGACCACCTATGCTATGCCACAACTTTCAAGTAACCCGGATCACCCAAAGATCCCTAAGACATCATCTACAGTGTTTAACATGTAACTTGGTCTATATAAGAACAAACCCAGTATTTAAACACAACCACCCGGCCACACTTGGAACTAACATAGTAATAATTACATCACAAGGAATAACCTAGTTCACTCATGGAACTGACACATAGAAACACATTCAAACATATACTAGGCGTGGTACCCGAGCTAACCATGATAGAATTTGTACCAGTCGTGGTACCGAGCCAACCAATAGGTATCCTATACCATGTCTGGTACCCGAGCTAACCAATGAATTATACTAGGCACAGTACCCAAGCCAACCGAATGTCATAGATAATCAATCAATCAACAATAATGAACACAACCACACTTATAAAACCAATAAGTAATTAAGACAGTTCATTTCACATGATTGACAACCAAATATCATATACATTCACCATTTTGTTCCCCAAACCATGTAATGAGCAGAAAATACTAAAGCAATAGTTAACAATGCACACATATCATAAATAGTAAATAATCAACCATCACCTACACAACAGACCTGATTCATCCTCCCAATCCTTGATAACCTGGCTGAATACCAACCCTTGGATTATCCAACTTGCCCTATGAACTCATTTATCTCAAATCCTAGACATCTTTAGAAGTGTAAGCACACTTTAGGGATTTCATCCCCTTACATTAAGAACTCTGGACCCTTTATGTTCACCCTCTTTCCTTTATCTAATCTCTCCCGAGAATTTGCTACCACCTAGCATTTCATTCACACATACACATTACTGGTTCCCTGAACCTACCTAATAAGCTAGTCTATCTAGAATTTAGAATCCACCATCAATGATAACACAAGAATCGGGTCACATTACTCATAACACCATCATTCTCTTTTAGTCAACCAGAAAATTAATACGTTATCCCTCTAAACTCCATGCCCAAAGGCCTAGGCATGAATTCTCCCATCATTCTACAATAATAATATACAATAGGACACAGGTCAAAAATACTCAGTTAAGCCTAGCCTTCTTAGATCCTAAGCAGTTGCTGTAAAAGTCTGAACACAAACTTTTGACTCCGTGAAGACGATTCCTGATGGAAAGTGGGCCTTGAATCCATAGGTCTTACCCCATTCGAGCAAAAATCTCCCCTCTCCATTTCTCCCAAACTTTGGAGCAGCCTAGGAGGATTTTTTGAGCAACCCTTGTATGTTTTTCAACTGAGTAGGAGAAGTCTAAAATAAAATCTGCATTTCCTAGCTACTACCTTCATCAGTCCGCTATAGCGACTTAGTGGCCGCTACCCCAATGGCGCTATAGTGGGGAAATTCCCGCTATAGTGGGATGATGTCAGCCAAGAAAATTTCCAAATTCTAAAATTTTCATCTTGTCATCCCATTTTATATTAAAAACGTATTTCACTAGTTCCCGAAACCTGCAATGAGGTGATTTTAAATAACGACTGAATAGATCATTACAACAGATACTAATTTACGCATCATTTATCCCCGAACAATCATGAAAGCAGAGAGGAAAGAATAAACTAGCCCTGGAATTTCATAACTCCACTTCGACAGCATAATTATAACCCTACACGAATCATCAAAACTTCCCCCTTTTATAGGTGTACTCAACTCAATCAAAAATTAATTCTATATTGCTCGACCTGAGAATCCCTTCCCTCGATTTACACTAAAGAATTTAGAGTAACCCTTCTCAAGTGCACGAGAAAACCGAGGCCTTATAAAATACGGGAGTGAAAGAATTTCAAACAACATGGAAAGAACTTTTTTGCATCCTAAACAATCTGCCATCCCGCTATAGCGGAAATTATTCCGCTATAGTGGTGCCACTATAGTGACAGGTTGACCACTATAGCAGTTGGCAATTGTTTAAGGGGGTGAGAAAAGGGTTTCTCACCCATTCTCCCCCATTTCCATCCGAAAACACCACTTTCCCTCGATCAATATGCTCCCAACATTGAAAAAACAAGGTAAAACTCGTACTCCTTTACTTTTCTTACTTCATTGCACGAATAATGATAGTTTTATAGTAAAATATGGTGGATAGAGTAGATATTGTGTTGGTTTAAAATTTGAATTTTTGGCTTTGATTTCATCAGATTCCCGAAGCATGGATGCTTCTCTTACATTTACAATGCTTCCACAACGTTTTGGGAATAAAGATTACGGGGTTTATGGTCCAAAATTGATTCAAAAAGGTAGGGAAGGTGAAGGGTTGTTCTTGCTTAAAAAGGTCAATTTGGACAATTTTTAGGAGTTGTAATGCCTAAATTTTTGCATAAAACAGTTGTAGGGTACTTTGGAAGCACTGATCTGAACTTGAAATATTAAAATGAAATTTGGGCCAAGAGGCAACATTGATGCATCTCTTGAAAATCTAGGACGATGAAGACTATTATATCATAACAAGGCCGATATAGAGATCCCACTATAACGGAGAAACTTCCACTATAGCATTGTTGCCATAGCGGAAGACAGTCCACTATAGTGGGAGGCTGTAGGTAGTAGCCTCCCAAACATGGTCCAAAAAATTGATTTTTCTCTGAAATGATATTTCCTCGCATCTTTACGAGTCCTAATCTCACCCCTTGTTAGACTTGCAGATTTAACACTCAATAGATGCCAACCAAGAACATATCCCACCTTATGAAAGGTTCCGTGATAATGCTAGTTGGGAGAGGTTTCGGACTACCGGAGGACTGGTCTTTTCTATGAGAGGGATTTTAACATGAAAGGTGTGGAAAAACAGGTTGGGATATTTTATAACAGGCTTCAGAAGTTTGATTAGGGCCCCTTGGTAGTGGCTTCCCCTTTCGGGCATTCAGGCTGGGTGAGGGCGTTCTATTCCATGCTCCCCACCGTACGTTAGGATGACCCCAACCCTACTATTTGCATTCAAGGAGTGGATTTCCCCATGGATTTCCGGACTATCGATGAGGTTCTAAGAGTACCTTATGTTTTGAATGCTGCATATGAGGCCAAACTTCGGGAGATGGACATGAGGTGGATGAGGGATACACTAATTGAGGAAGGTTTCAGGGACTAGGTCTACTATCCCAGCACCGAGGGAGTCACGAGTACTTACTTCACTGCCAATTCTAGGTTGTCGATGAACTTAGTGTCTCGGAGGATCTGTTCATCGGGTAATAATATTGACTTGACCTATCCTCGGGTCTTGGTAGTGGCTTGCACTATATAGGGCTTGCAGTTGATATGGGGGCATAGATGATATCAAAGAGGAAGGACTTCTACCAGGGTCCCAAAAAGGGCCCTTTACTTTCGGGTCTAGTATCGGAGCTATGTACGCTGTTCCAGGTGCCTGAGGATGATACTTACATAGAGGTGGAGATGGACGCCCACTTTAACCTTTTCGGGTAAAGGTGATCACTGCCAAGGGAAAGAAGAAAAGGAAGGTGAGTAAAGTAGGGAGCAGTCAGGCTTTCGTGGGCATAGATGATGATAATAACGATCCTGCCCCTCCTTCCTAGTCCCAGCCTCCGATCACTAGTAGCCTCCTAGACGAAGACCTGGCCACAGTCAGGTGATTCATGGAGGGCGCCCTTGCCGGAGCTGCAGCCCCACTTTCTCCTGGATAGGACTATGCAGTGCTCCATAGGGAGCTCGATGTGGAGAAAAGAAAGAGGCACTCCCGGGATTGCATGCTTGAACGGATGTGGAAGACCATCAAGGTCATGTTTAGTTGTACTATCCTCGATCAGGAGCTTCCCTAGCTAGAGCCAGAGGACTTGCAGGAGTTCCCCTTCTTCAGTGATGTTGAGGCTGAGGACTCCGCTCTTGCATCCCCTGATAGTGATGAGGCATATGGCTAGGACATCCCCCCCCCTTTGTCATATTATTACTATTGTTCTTGGGTTTTTCCCTCATTTGGGACATGTACTAGACGTTGATACCTTTTTCATTTTCCTTTTTCTAATTCACACATGGATTCTAGCTGAATAGTATTAACCATTTTATGTATGCTAAGCTGTTTTTACATGCTTCCCTTGCTCCTGTAGTAGTTCCCAGCTGAAACAAATGTTTTAAAACACCCCGGGAAAGAATACCAAAACAAGGGAAAATAGGACAGGGATTTTATCCCGCTCTCCCTGCTATAGTGGCATGCACACTGCTAAAGCGACACCGTCATAGCAAAGAAATCCCGCTATAGAGGGATCTCCGTAGCGGGTCAATCCCACTATAGTGGCCTCGATGGCAGCAGCCTAGAAATTGAAATTTTCTTCCAAATTCACTCATTTCCCATTCCCTTTTATCAACGTTAACCCCTGAAATTGCATCATTGTCTAAATATAACCCCAAGACCAACCCCAGTAATACATAATTCAGAATTTAGCACCACATTACCATAACATCATTTATGGAACACACCAGAAAACTATTCATAACATCGCATACCCGCTATCATACAAGAATAACCCCTTTTCCTCATGGTTCCTGACTATCCTAAAACTGGATTTACCCCACAGTTACAAATTATTTAGTCCCCTTACCATCCTTACCAACGGTAAGTCTGTACCTGAAATTCAACAAAAAAAAAATCAAGTTAAGCCACATAACAATTTATCACTAGACTTATCTCCCTCAACTAGTTTATGATCTTTTCCTTACCAAAGTTTTCACAAAAAGGCAAGCAATTATACACTACACATTTGCAGTCATACAGGTAATACAATGCACATAATCTCAAGTATCAAGCTTCAGCACTCAATCAAGTTGGTTCCTACTCTTTCATTCACCTCACGGATGATTGTTAGCCGATCATCCATGCACTCACACAGCCTCCAAGGCCATATACCAATTAGAAGCTTCCCGGTTCCAACTTCTCTTTCTTGTGCCATTTCAACCAGAGTCAATTGATATCCTTTTTCCTTGTTGAGATACCAATTGGAATCGAGAGATACCAATTGGATTCAACCCAGAAAAGCAAGCAACAGACATATGAAAGGAGTGAAAGAAGGGGGACACTTTCCTAGAATGTTTCATAACTTCCCAAAGATTAGATGTGAATGTCAACACACTAATCTGTGGGACTCTATTCTATATTTGCTCTTGTATAGGGAGACAGATAACCTAGACTCTGATACAAAATTGTCATGACCCAACTATTGGGTCGTGCGAGCACCTATATAGAATAACCCTTACCACCTCATTTAAAATGGGCCTACGGAAATAAATAAGAACATGAATATTGCCTTTAATATTTAAACCAGTCATCAAATCTTTAATACAATAAAATATTTTACAAAAGCTTAAGTGAAACACTCTCCCTAGGAACTATTCTAAACAGGTACAAGAACTTTTAAGAGAATACAAGGGCTAAACAAGACATAGCTCCCACCATAGGAAGAGAGGAGTAGAAGCTATTAGAGATCACCATCGTCTTTACCTAGAAACATCACTAATCCTGCAATCAGACTATGCCAAATGGTATAGCAATAGTAGTATCAGTACAAACAAGATGTAATGGTAGGCATCATCGGTCAACCTGAATCCACCATATAATATCTTGTAAAAATCCAAAAAAACATATAATATGAAGTTACAAATCTAGTCCCTTATCAACAACCTTTACTACCACAATATAACATCTATGATCCTATAAATTCTATCCCAAGCCTTCTTACTTTGTTTTGCTGCCAACTCCACCAATTGGAGACCTCCCACCACTGTATTCTAGTCATAACCAATTGTCACTCGTAACACCAAGACTTCCTAGAGTCTACCCATCTTACCAACCACTATAAATACCTTATTAGTTTCAGTCTCAACAATCATGTCTACTATCTACCCTTGCTAGCAAATTAACAAACAACCTACTATACCCTAATTTACCACCCTGACTCAACCACCCCACCGACATGTCCAAACCTCATTGATAGAAATATACAATCCAACTCAGTGAATATAACAAGACTTCTAGTCATTAATATGACAAACCAAGTCAATACCCTGACTACCAATCTACATTAACCAATTCAACTACTATGACTCTACAATAGTAACACCCCAAAAATTCAAAGCTAAGATCCAAACTATTCTTTATATATCGTTAGATCCAAACCGATAAATTTTCTATGAATATAAGTATTAACATCAATTATTAAGTTTTGCAGGTGTATTATATATGAATTAAAGTCATAAAGAACTTCTAGCTCAAAGTTAAGTTGAATGTCTTTCTACCGATTTAGTTTTCATGTAAGATCTAACTAGGATCAACTTCAAATGATCACTTATCTTAGAATATGAAGAGTCAGGTGGCCTAGTACCCACCAGATTAAAGGTATTTGAATCTTCTTTCCAATTCCACTGACCGCTTGTTAATCCGATCCCGAAGTAAAATGTTAAGGGCATTTTAGTGAAATACTGTCAGATTGTCAAAAATCCGACGGGCATGGTAAGGGACGACGGGCGTGGGAAATTTTATGACGCCTGTGGAAGCCACAAAGGCCCATGGGGGCCAGCCTTGAGAACCAACCAGTGGGTTTATTTTACCTCTGTGAGGCCGACGGTTGGGTTTAACGGCCCGTGGGCCACCCGACGGGTTGTGGGAAGCGTCGTTCGATGAGTTTTCTGCACTTTTTCAGCAGTTAAGTTTGGGGTAGTTTGGTCATTTCCTTACCTCAGGACTTTTCTCACATATTTTAAACACATAAAAGGGGTTATTTCTTAGAAGAACATCGATCCATCTCAGAGAAAAGCTCTTAAGACTCTAAAGCAAAACACCTAGGATTTCAAGCAAGCAAGAGCATTGAAGCTCAAGCAAAAAAGTCTCTCAAGGGTTTTCCTTCAGATTTCTTCTCAAAGTTTTCATCCCTCAGTTCCATCCCTACAAATTCTCCAGTAATTAGGTATGTGGGTATTTAATGAGGACCTCCTTTCACCCTCACGCCCAAAGTTCAACTTTCAGTTATTATTTCTACAATCTATGATTCTAGGGTTCATACCCAACTATGCATGTGTTACAAATTAAACTCCTTATGATTTAATATGTTCCCAAACATGTTTTAAGAGATATTGCATGAAGTTTTAGGGATATTTTCTTAATATCCTTAGAGTTCAGATAAATCAGGGTTAGCCTGGATTTACATTATCTTCTGCATGAATTAACTTACTTTTCAAGAACTAAGCATGAAATGGTAGTATTTTCACTTGAATTAACTTTTCTTTGGAATTCAGTCTGGTCTACTAGTACTCAGTTTTAAAGCATGAAATCAATCAGTTTTCAGCCTATAGCTTTTCAAAAAAATAGAATGCTTTCAGATTTAGCATTGTCTTTCATTCTCAGAACATCAGTATTCTTGAGTTATCCAGTAAGTCAGCTTATATTCCATTGGGAGTAGTACTTAGCACCGAGCGAATGCAAGGATGAAGGCTCACCCATCAATTTAGGCTGAGACCTTTAGTAGAAGTCCTTAATTCTCAGAACTACAGCGCCGCCGTCGGTTTTAAAGGGTCACCCATCAGATCAGGCTTGACATCTTAGTATTTTTGGACATCAATTTAGTGGATGCATGCCAAAAAATATTTGTACCCTTGGCAATGTATGAACACCCTCCTAGCCAGGATCATAGGTTGGCCCCATAGTTACCTCATCTTAGGGTATATCGGTTAATAGTAACTCCCACAGTTCAGACTCAGTTATTGCATGACCTTGTAGTCGGTTATTTTTTGTCAGTATTATTCAGTTACATATCTATGTACTTGGTCATTGCAGCATTTACTCATTTAAGTATTTTCAGCATGCTCCATAGAAGAAACTCCCCTAAGGATTCACTTTAAACATGACATTTGGAATGACTCATGGTTTTCAGCTTAGTTGCACTATTTCATGACTTACAAACATAATTCATCTTTTTAGTCTATGGATATCCAAGTAACAGTTTTACGTATGTTTAAATATCACAATCTCATAGTTATAGTTCAAAAATATGTTTTACACCCTTTTCAGCAAAAGAGCTTACAATCTACGGTTTGACTTATGTATTCTCAAACATCTATACTTAGTCCAATTTTCAATTATGTTTTTAGTATATACATGTTTTCTCATGATTTCAAAGTTAGTGCATATCTCACATGCTCAATATATTTAAAGTGTTGACTGCATACCTTCCTTGTGCTGCATTATTTTACGATAGGTTCAGTGCTAGCTCCCAGGATCATGGTCAGATAGATCGCAACTTCCAGTCAGCAGGGACTGAGTTCCCCTTATTTGGGAACTCCAGTAAGTTAGTAGTCATAGTAGTTTATTCTGATTCTTATATATTGATTAGAGATAGTTGGGGGTCATGTCTTAGCTAACTGTAGTCAGTGTTAATAGAGGCTTCACAGATAGTTAGTCAATTAGTTGTATCAGTTTTCAAATGACTTTGTATTTCAATTTATGAAACTTTTTTTTATTATAGTATTATTCAAGAGCTCAGCATTTGTTTTTGCTTCTACATTATCTTTAGTCTGTTTCGCAGTAGTATGACAGGCCATGGGTTAGCTTGGAGTCACTTATGACTCTAAGCACCATGTTACGTCCAGGGGGTAGGCTCAGTGTGTGACAAACTTGGTATCAGAGCACAAAGTTCAAGTGTCCTAGGGTGTTTATGAAGCCATGTCTAATAGAGTCTTTCTTATGGGTGTGTTGTGCACCACACCTATAATTAGGAGGCTACAAGTCATTTAAGAAATGTTTATCTTCTTTCATAATCTAGATCGTGTAGTAGCGTTGTTCCTTAAGAAACCTATGCAGATTCGTGTGTTGATCCAATTCCTCCAATCATGCCTCATCTTTGAGGTAGTGGAAAATAGTAAAGTTCAGATTCTTTTCAGTGTGATGCTCTCAAATAGAGTCATCAGAGAAGTTAAAAGACTGCATAAGGGCTTGAGAGGAGCCCACTGGTGTGTTAAAGTCTACTAATTCAAAAGCATGTACCCTTTTTCACTCGTGCAGTTGAGCCTATAGCAGAATGTGCTCTCAGACCCCCTTTCAGATGCTTTACTACGAATGGTGCCTTAGCCAAGGGTTTGGTTCTATGAGCATTTGGGTAAAAAAAATCATGCAACAGTTAGTGTGAATTGAGATTTTATAGGTGATAAGTAGCAGAATGACCCCAGAGCTAGGTGTATGAGTTTAGAAGTATAGTAGCTATAAGATGAGGATGGTGATGCTAGTTTTATGGAATTGACCTAGTAGGCTTGATGTATTGTATGCAGAGAATTAAGTTGATTAATTTATAATGAGTACGGTGGTGTAGGTAAGATGTATATGTGACCCCTAGATGAATTGGTAAATTGTGACTAAGTCATGAGATAAAGAAGAGAACCTTAAGCATTAGAAAGGTAGATGTGTACCCAAAGTAGTATTTTATTGCATGTTATTCAAGAGATTATAGATAGATGATGTTGAGTCCCTTAGCGTGGTTTTAATTTAGTTTATTTGAGTGGATCTAAACTTCGAGATGTGATATTAGCAGACGAATAAGCAAAGGTCAGATTGTTAAGTGTTAGAAAAAATGGTTATATACGCCAACAAGAGTATGAGTTCTCTAGTGCTAGCCTTAAGGGTAAAGAGGAAGCTAAGAGATGCCTCAGAAGAAGACCTAGGAAGGGTTTATCATATTTAATTATAGCCTATCAAGGAATTTAGAATCTAGGAGTATAGTGATACCCCAACCTTACAAGACTTAGTTGATTATAGCCTAGTTTGGGAGAGAGATCTGCAGACTTAGACGGGTGACGTTTGAGCTAAGGGGGAGATGATAGGATGAAGAACCAAGTTGAGTCTTAAGACTCAACTAGTATAGAATTCTAGAAAGGGATATTATGGGATATCGATCCATTCTTATTCCAGTGGATTTCGTAACACCTCAGCCAGAATGACACTATACTCAGACGTATTTGTGCCATATTTATGAATAATTTTATGCACTTCTTACATATTAATGTCCATGCTCAGCTCCTAAAATAAGCAGAAATTTCTCCAGACAGTGATTCCAATCTTATTTTATGAATCCATGAATTCCAGCTTTATGTCAAGAGACTTATTACATATACACTCATGACTCACAGTATGCTCAATTCTACGTACTCAGTTCAGTCATCAAGATATGCCTTAATGGCTAATGAAATCATGCTACGTCATATATATGCTTAGACAAGATTTCTTGAAGGATTCGTGCTTATGATTCCTTACTCTAACCATGATTCCTATGTCCAGGATGTGAGACATTCATGCCTTTTTAATGGACATCTCATATCTGACCTTGAGTGGCTAGATCACGCTAAGTGTAAGTTAAGACCGATCAGTATTCTATCATTTGTGATGCTCATGCTCCCACTCTATTCCTTCAGTGATCTTGGCTTATGTTTTCACAACTGTTAGTTGAGGAAGCTAAGTAGTAGCCTAGATGGGAAGAACTAGATTTTCCTTTTTTTTGGTGTCCTTTTGTAAATTTCTTGCGTTTACAATTTTTAGATATGCTAAGGAAGAAGATATGAGTCTCAGGTAGTGTCAGCTACAAAGAATCCATATGATTAACATATAATAGGCTTGAATGTCTTGATAAACTATATGTGGGACTTTGCTTTGTGCGACTAGTGACCCATTGGTTAGAGTTCAAGGTTAGTTGATTTATGGGATAAGAAGAAATATCATTCTTGGGAGATAACTCCAGATGCAAGAGATTTAGTTGAGATAGGCTTGAACATGGTGAAAGCAAGTATTTAGACTCAGACATTAGCATCTATATGTGTGATGATGAGAAATTTAGTTGCAAATGGTAAGTGTGGTATTCAGAAAAGTTGGTGTAGTTAAAAGGGTGTTCCTAAGCTTAAAAGTTCTCAACCATATTGTTTAAGGCGGGAATAGTCTTGTTCTTACTCCCTGCCCAGGGTGCTCATATCTTATGTCCAGTAGCTTGAACTATAAGTTCAGTTCATACCTGCCGATAATTATTCATAAGGCTAAAAGACCCTCAACTCAGTTCAGTCCATGCTAGTAAGTTCATTCTAGAAGAGAATAACTTTCTCGTACAGTTACTTCTCTCATTTTTATGTTCCTTTCATTTACTGTGATTCTAAGAATGTGTTTCATTCTTTATGAGTTTCAGATAAGTCCCTATCAATCCAGACCAATTATCATGTTGGATTTTCAGTTTCATGTCCTAGCAGTGTTCTTATGCTCTCATTATGCATACATGCCTCACGAATCTAGCTCAGTTCATATTTCAGTAAGAAATCAGTTACCATGTTAGTACTCCAGCTTTTAGAACTCAGTTGGTGGGATTGTAGCCCTTTCCCCACAACCTCAGCCTAGTTAGTCTTCATTCGAGGATGAGTGATCCCAAAGGGGAGATATTGTAACACCCCAGAAATTCTAATCTAAGATCTAAACCATTCTTCATTTATGGTTAGATCCGAACCGATAAATTTTCTATGAATATAAGTATTAAGATCAATTCTTATGTTTTGGAGGTGTATTAGATATGAATTAAAGTCATAAAAAACCTCTAGCTCAATGTTAAGTTGAAAGTCTTTCTACTGATTTAATTTTCATGTAAGTTCTAACTAGGGTCAACTTCAAATGATCACTTCTCATAGACTATAAAGAGTTAGGTGGCTTAGTTTCCACTAAATTAAAGGTATTTTAATCTTCTTTCCAATGCCACCAACATCTCATTAATACGAGCCCGGAGTAAAATGTAAGGGCATTTTAGTGAAGCACTGTCAGATTGTCCAAAATCCAACGGGTGTGGGAGGGGCCGACGAGCGTGGGAAATTTTATGATGCCCATGCGAGACACAACGTCCCATAAGAGCCATCAATAGGAACTAAATAGTAGGTTTGTTTGACCCCTGTGAGGCTGATGGTTGGGTCTGATTGCCCGTGGAAAGCACCAACCGACGAGTTTTCTACACTGTTTTCAGCTGTTAAGTTGGGGGTAGTTTGGTCCTTTACTTACCTCAGGCCTTTTCTCACATATTTTAAACACACAAAGGGGGTTATTTCTTAGAAGAACATCGATCCATCTCAGAGAAAAGCTCTCAAGACTCTAAAGCAAGACACCTAGGGTTTCAAGCAAGCAAGAGCATTGAAGCTCAAGCAAGAAAGTCTCTCAACGATTTTCCTTTAGATTTCTTCTCCAAGATTTCATCCCACAGTTCCAGCCCTATAAATTCTCCAGTAATCAGGTATGTGGGTATTTAATGAGGACCTCCTTTCACCGTCATGCCCAAAGTTCAACTTTCAGTTATGATTTCTTCAAATCTATGATTCTAGGGTTCATACCCAACTATGCATGTTTTATAGAATTGAAATCCTTATGATTTAACATGTTCCCTTACATGTTTTAAGAGATATTGCATGAAGTTTTACGGATATTTTCTTAAAATCCTTATAGTTAAGATAAAACAGGTTAGCCTGAATTTACAATATCTACTGTATGAACTAACTTACTTTTCAAGAACCTAGCATGAAATGGTAGTATTTTCACATGAATTAACTTTCTTTAGAATTCAGCCTAGTCTACTAGTACTCAGTTTTAAAGCATGAAATCAATCAGTTTTCAGCCTACAGCTTTTCAAAAAAATAGAATGCTTTCAGATTTAGAATTGTCTTTCATTCTCCGAACATCAGTATTCTTGACCTATCCAGTATGAGAGGATGCTGGGATGAAGGCTCACCCATCAGTTTAGGCTGAGACCTTTAGTATAAATCCCTAAGATCCCAAAAAATGGCACCACCACAGGTTATAAAGGGTCACCCGTCAGAGCAGGCTTGACACCTTAGTCCTTTTGGAAGTTAGTTTAGTGGATCCATGCCAGAAATTTTTTTTGTACCCTTGGCAAGGTATGAACACCCTCCCAACTAGGGTTACAGGTTTGCCCCATAGTTAGCTCAGCTTGGGGTATGTAGGTTAATAGTAACTTCCACAGTTTAGACTCAGTTATTGCATGACCTTGTAGTCGGTTATTCAGGTCAGTATTGTTTAGTTAGATATCTATCTACTTGGTCATTGCATCAGTTTACTCATTTTAGTATTTTCAGCATGCTCCATAGAAGAAACTCCCCTAAGGATTTACTTTAAACAAGACTTTTTGGCATGACTCATGGTTTTCACCTCAGTTGCACTATTTCATGACTTACAAACATAATTTATCTTTTTAGTCTATGCATCTCCAAGTAACAGTTTTATGTATGTTTAAATATCATGATCTCACAGTTATAGTTCAAAAATATGATTTACACCCTCTTCATCAAAAGAGCTTACATTCTACAGTTTGACTTATGTATTCTAAAACATCAATACTTAGTCCAGTTGTCAATTATGTTTTCAGTATATACATATTTCTCATGATTTCAAAGTGAGTGCATATCTCACATGCTCAGTAAATTTAAAGTGTTGACTGCATACCTTTCTTGTACTGCATCTTTTTTGTCACACCCTGAGGCTACCCCCTTGCTGCAACATGGTGCTTAGTGTCATAAGTGACCCCAAGCTAACCCATGGTCTGGCATATCTAGACAAAGTCTGATAATATATGAACTATGTGAAAAACTGAATTGATCTCAATATATAATTTGGAAAAATAAATCCAAACATGTCTGAATATATAATGAAAATGAGAATGTAGTAAGTCTAGAAATAAAACTGACAACCCAAAAGCTGATTCTAGTTCTATGTCTGAAAGCCTCTAACTGATGTGAGATGCAAGGATAAGCCCCCAACTAACTCTAATAGTGTGAAACTAAAATATAAAACTGAATGAAGTAAGCGTAACTATCATCATTGAACTATGAGGACTCACCATTGAGCTTCTGAGTAAGGACTGGAAACTCTCACTAAGCACGGTCTGGATGCTGAACGCCTGAACCTACATCATGATAAGATGTAGCACAAAAGTATGCGTCAGTACTTTGAATATACTGAGCATGCGGGATATATGCAAAGTTGTACAACATAGAGACTGAACATAAAAATACACACTGAAGTATGAACTGAAGGATAAGCTGAATGTAGTGAACAAGTAGCTAACATGAATACTATAACATGCTAAACTAAATTGAATAATTGAAATAGATACTGAGTACAAGATCAATGCAATATGAGTCTGACTGTGGGAGTTACTATTAACCGACATACACCAAGCTGAGCTAACTGTGGGGCCAACCTGTAACCCAGGATGGAAGGGTGTCCATACCTTGACAAGGGTATAAGCAAATCTGATATGGATCCACTAAACTGATGTCCACAAGGGACAAGGGTGTCAAGCCTAATCTGATGGGTGACCCCTTTAGAACATATGGTGGTGTCGAAGTTCTGTAACTCATGTACTACTACCAAAGGTCTCAGCCTAAACTGGCATGTGAGCCTTTATCCCTTCGTCCACTCGGTGCTAAGTCTACTCCCAATTGAATACATAAACAATGAATGCAAATCTGAAATGATAAATAGCTCAAATACGGATAATCATCTGAGAATGCAACATAATAATACTGAAACTGATAGCATTCTAATTCTGAAGCATAACTGTCTGAATCATCTAACTAGCAAGTATAAATTATGAGTACTGGAATTGGCACAATCTAGGGTTACTAATCTCTGTATATATGAATATTCTATGTTCCCAAGAAAAAATGTAATAAATATCATATAAGCAATAGAATCTGAATTCCAAGGGTTTCATAAAGTTTAGGAACCTTAGGTCTAAAGAACTAATTGTGAACTGAGGAACTGGACTGAATCTAGGGACTCAATGGGTGAAAGGAACCCATTGATGAAATCCCAAATACTTGTAAGAATATTCTACGGTGTAATCCTTGGATTATAGGCTAAGCTTGAAGAAGACCTCCTGCTTGTTCTTGAGAGAAACTGACACTTCTTTTCTATATTTCTCTAAGTGTTGGATGATTTCTAGGAGAATGGGAGGTTTAGGTAGTTTCTGAAAAATTAATTAGGCTTAGACTAAGCAAAACAACGTGGCTTAGGTCCTTAAAAGAGATAGGATAACTCTGGAATACCCCTGGAAATTTTAGAAAAAAAACTGCTGAAATTCGTGACTCAAGTTCCACGAGTGGAAACCGCGGTCCGGGGATGCTTCCACGGCCCGTGGAACCCTGTTGTGGTTCCTGGGCAGGGATTCTGATCTACTAAAATAGGTTCCAAGAGGGTGGTCCATGGCTCGTGGAAACTTCCATGAGTCATGGATCCCACTCGTAGATCCTGGGCCTTATGCTGACCCTCATGAAGAAGACTCTACTCGAAGCGGCTTTTAGACACCCTAGGACACTTGAACTGGATGCTCTGGTACCAAGTTTGTCACGCCTCGAGGCTAACCCCTTGATGCAACATGGTGCTTAGTGTCCTAAGTGACCCCAAGCTAACTCATAGTCTGGCATATCTAGACAAATTCTGATAATATACAAACTCTGCGAAAAACTGAACTGATCTCAATATATAAGTTGGAAAAAGAAATCCAAACATGTCTGAATATATAATGAAAATGAGAATATAGTAGGTCTAAAAATAAAACTGAAAACCCAAAAGCTGATTCTAGTTCTATGTCTGAAAGCCTTTAACTGATGTGAGTTGCTGGGACAAGCCCCAAGCTAGCTCTAATAGTCTAAAACAAAAATATAAAACTGAATAAAGCAAGCATAACTATCAACTTTGAACTATGAGGACTCACCATTGAGCTGCTGAGTAAGGACTGGAAAGTCACACTAAGCACAGTATGGATACTGAATGCCTGAACCTACATCATGATAAGATGTGGCAGAAAAGTATGCATCAGTACTTCGAATATACTGAGCATGCGGGATATATGCAAAGCTGTACAACATAAAGACTAAACATGGAAATACACACTGAAGTATGAACTGAAGGATAAACTGAATGCAATGACCAAGTAGCTAACATGAATACTATAACATGCTGAACTGAACTGAATAACTGAAATAGATAATGAGCACAAGGTCAATGCAATATGAGTCTGACTGTGGGAGCTACTATTAACCGACATACCCCAAGCTGAGCTAATTGTGGGGCCAACCTATAACCCTGGATGGAAGGGTATCCATACCTTGCCAAAGGTATAAACAAATATAACGTGGATCCACTAAACTGAGGTCCACAAGGGACAAGGGTGTCAAGCCTAATCTGACGGGTGACCCCTTTAGAACCTACGGTGGCACCATAGTTCTGGGACTCAAGGACTGCTACCAAAGGTCTCAGCCTAAACTAGTGGGTAAGCCTTCATCCCTTTATCCACTCGGTGCTAAGTCTACTCCCCACTAAATACATAAGCAATGAATGCAAATATAAAATGCTGAATAGCTGAAATAATGATAATAATCTGATAATGCAATATAATAATATTGAAACTGATAGAATTCTAATTCTGAAGCATAATTGTTTGAATCATCTGACTAGCAAGTATAAATTATGAGTACTGGAATTGGCACAAGCTAGGGTTACTTAGCTCTGTACATATGAATATCCTATGTTCCATATAAACCTTGTAATAAATATCATACAAGCAATAGTATCTGAATTGCAAGGGTTTCATGAAGTTTAGGAACCCTAAGTCTAAAGAACTAATTGTGAATTGAGGAACTGGACTGAATCTAGGGACTCAATAGGTGAAAGGAACCCATTGATGAAATCCCACATACATGGAAGAAGATTCTACGGTGAAATCCTTGGATTTTGGGCTGAGCTTGAAGATGACCTCCTGTTTGTTCTTGAGGGAAACTGATGCTTCTTTTCTCTATTTCTCAAAATGTCAGATCATTTCTAGGGTAATGGGAGGTTTAGATAGTTTCTGACTAATTAATTAGGCTTAGACTAAGAAAAATGACATGGCTTAGGCCTTACAAGAGATAGGAAAAGTCCAAAATATCCCATGAAATTTTAGAAGAAAAATTGTTGAAATTCGCAACTTAGGTTCCACGAGTGGAAACAACAGTCCATGGATGCTTCCAAGGCCCGTGGAACCTTGTCGTGGTTCCTCGACATAAATTTTGAGCTACCGGAATGATTTCCACGAGGGTGGTCCATGGCTCGTGGAAACTTCCACGAGTCATGGATCCCACCCGTGAATCTTGGGCCCTTTGCTGACCCTTAGGTATGGGAGCACAACTCGTGGATCATTCCATGGTCCATAGAAATAGTTTGTGGTCCTCAGAGAGAATCATATGGTCTTTAATCTGATTCCATGGGACTGTTCCACGACTCGTGGATCTGGCTCGTGGATTGGCTGACACTTGGAATTTTTTTTTTATTTCTAGTTTTTCTGAGCTGGGTCTAGGCTTGGGAGTTCTGAGGTGTTAAAATTTTATGATGTAGGTTCCAGTGCTATCTCTCAGGATCATGGTCAGACAGATCACAGCTTCCATTCAGCAAGGAATGATTTCTCCTTATTAGAGAACTCTAGTCAGTTAGTAGTCATAGCAGTTTATTTTGGTTCTTATATATTGATTAGAGATAGTTGGGGGTCATGTCCCAGCTAACTATAGTCAGTGTTAATAGAGGCTTCATAGATATTCAGTCTGTTAGTTGTATCCGTTTTAAAATGACTTTGTATTTCAGTTTATGAAACTTCATTTTATTATAGTATTCTTGAAGAGCTCAACATATGTTTTAGCTTCCGCATTATCTTTAGTATATTTCTCAGTAGTATGCCAGGCCATGGCTTAGCTTGGGGTCAATTGTGACTCTAAACACCGTGTTACGTTCAGGGGGTAGGCTCGGGGCATGACAAAAATAATAAGTTATACCCGACTGCACAAGTAAATAGACCACCTATGACTATGCCATAACTTGCAAGTAACCTGGACCACCCAAGGATCCCTAATATATCATCTGCAGTGTTTGACATGCAACCCAGTCTACAAAAGAACCAACCCGGTATTTAAACACAATTACTCGGCCACACCTAGAACCAACACAGTAATAATTATATCACAAGGAATAACTCGGTTAACTCATGGAACTGACACACAGAAACACATTCAAATATGTACCAGGCATGGTACCCGAGCCAACCATGATAAAATCTGTACCAGGCATGGTACCCAAGCTAATGGATAGGTATCCCATACCAGGCGTGATACTCGATCCAACTAATGTCTTGTACCAGGCGTGGTATCCAAGATAACCAAATGTCACAACCAATAAATCAATAATAATGAACACAACCACACTTGTAAAATCAACAAGTAATAAGAAAGTTCATTTTACATGATTGACAACCGGATATCATAAACATTCATCATTTTGTTTCCTAAACCACATAATAAGCAGAAAATACTAAACCAATAGTTAACAATGCACACATATCATAAATGGGAAACAATCAACCATCACCTACACAGTAGACTTGATTCGTCCTCCCAACCCTTGACAACCTGTCCGAAGACCAACTTCCAGATTATCCAACTAACCCTATTATGAACTTTTTTACCTCGAATCCTAGACCTCTTTAGAAGAGTAAGCACATTTTATAGATTTCATCCCCGGACATTAAGAACTTTCTATAAATTAAGAGTAGCTGTAACACCCCAAAATTTGATTCAACTTTTAAACTTAAGAAATCTGAAAATTTTGAACTTTCTACAAATGACAGGTCCAAACCATGGACCGTGGTTTGAACCACGAGTCATGGAGTGAACCCGTGGTTTAAAGATTGCCAGGATCAGTCTCTGGTTTGAGAACCATGAGTTGGTTCTACAGACTGTAGTTCAGTCTATGGCCTATCCTGTCAACTCATGGAACCAAGACCCGAGGATAGATTGATTCCCAGGAACCACGAGTCAAGATGATGGACTATGGTTTGAACTACGGACCGTCTTGTTGACTCATGGAACCTGATCAGAGTCCTTCCTAGTACCTCAGGAATGACGAGTTGGGTTTATGGACCAAAATCTTTTCTATAGTTCATCCTGTTGAACCGTAGTTTGCCTTCTGAAGCTTGGTGGTTTGTCCAGGAACCACAAATGGAAAACATGAGCCATAGTTTAGTCTATGGTCCGTGGAATCCATTTGTGATTCCTGGAAGTCAAATTTTTACAGCTTTTCCCTAATTATATCCCAGGGGTATTTTAGTCATTACCCACCCTTTTAACTCCTAAATGAGGTCATTTTGAATATTTCTAGAAGGGTTTTCACCCTCATTAGCCTAAGTCCCTCCTCAAATCTTTATTTATCTCCCAAAAAGGAAAAGAACTCTCTCAAGCTCAAGGTGTTAAGCTCCAAGTTCAAGTCTCCTTTTCTTTTCAATTCCAAGTGGGATAACTTCGATCAAGGTATGTGGTTATTCAACAATGGGTTCCTCTCACCCTTGTGCCCAAAACACTCAATTCTTATTTTGAATTATGAAACTTGTAAATTTAGGAATTTGATCTAAATTGGGGAAAAACTTATGAAATCAGTTTCTATGAATCAATTCATGGTTTCTCATGGTTTATTTATGATTTGATTAAGATTCCATAATTGGTTTTAAAAGCCTATGTCTTAAAGTTAATTTCTAGCATGATTCCATGAAATTGCATGTTTTCAAGTGGAAGTTTACATATTCGATAATATGTCCTTAAGTATTTATGAAATTGCATGCCTTATTCTTCAAGTATGAATTTAGAAAGAAAAGTATGTTTGAATTATGGCTATGCTAAGTTTCAAGAACTTATGAGATGATAAATTTCATGATACCCGGTGTGTCTTCATGTTTTTCAACAAGATTTGGCATTAGATTATGCCACTATGAACTTATGAGTTATATGTATGTTTTGGGAGTAGTATTTAGCACTGAGCGATGAGGGTTCGATTACCCAAGTCTAAAAACTACATTGCCACCGTAGGTTATGAATTGCCCTATGGGCTTATGAGAGTGGTTCCACATCTTGATAATAGTGTCCTGTGCTTGAGCGGGCATTACGATAGCTTTGCCAACTAGAGTTATATAGTTGGGTATGGTGACTCGTTCCTTGGTAGGGTTTAAGTCAGCTTTGCTAACTAGGGTTAGATAGTTAGATTCCATGTAGCTCGCATGGTCTAATGTCGGTTGTAAGAAACTCCCATATGAATGCTTGACTTGTTTAAGCTTATGACATCTATTTTGAAGTCTTGACTCATGTCTCATGTTTACTATTCAAATTATAACATTTACTTTTGATAACTCCTTTATACATGAACTAAGTTTCTATGTACGTTTTAAGTATATTTTCATCGTATTCATGTATAACTCACATATTTGGTACATCCTATAGTACTGACGCATATCTTGGGTTGCATCCTTTGATGATGCAGATTCAGGTTTGTTCCCTCACACTCGTGGCTAGATCTTGCCAGAGTCCTAGTTTCTTGTGGTGAGACCTCATTATCCGAGGGCCAGTATTAGACCTATTTCTCTTATGTTGTTTTCTTCGGATTTCTCAAGCTAGTTGGGGTCTTGTCCCATCAACTCTTATGATAGTTTAGAGGTTTCAGACAACTATACATTTGTTCTGTCGTATGGAGTTGATACTTCTTATACTTGTTCTTATTTAAGTTATGGTTGCCTATCCTTAACTAGTATGCTTCCTCTATGTTTCTGTACTGATTTCTGAGTATGCTATGACTAAGGGTTAATCTAGAGCACTTGTGTTCTGGATCCTGTGTTACATATAGGGGGTGGCCTCGGGGCATGACAAACTTGATATCAGAGCTGGGTTCAAGAGTCCTAGGATATCTAAAAGACGCATCGAGTAGAGTCTTTTTCATGTCTGTGAAGCGCGCCACACTTATGAGAGGGAAGCTGTGAAATTTCTTAGAAAAAGTTCACTTCTTTCATGATCAGTATCGTGCGATAGATTTTATTTTTGTTACTCCTCTAATCCATACTTGTTACGTTTCATATTATGCCTCTCCGGGCCAATGCCCAAAATTCTAATCCTCCGATTCCTAACCCCGAGGTCACCAATAGACAGTTCAAAAAATCCATCCATATACTAGCTCAGACTGTGGCCGCCCAGGCAAATCAGTAGGCTCTTATCCTATCCACCCTCAAGGTAGAGTAGCGGCCCAAGTTTAAGATTTTGTTCGTATGAACCCACCTGAGTTCTGGGGTTCGAAAGTGGGTGAGGACCAATAAAATTTCTTGGATGAGGTAAAGAAGATCTTTGGTGTGATGCAAGTGGGTGGTGTTGATTGTATTAAGCTAGCTTCCTATCAACTCAAGGAGGTGGCTCATATTTGGTTCTCACAATGGAAAGATGCTAGAGCTAGGGACGTGGTCCTTATGGCTTGGGAATGTTTTGAAAGGGATTTTCTTGACCGGTTATTCCCAAGGGAGTTGAGGCAAGATAAGATCAAAGAATTTTTGAATTTGAGTCAAGGTTCTATGTCGGCTCAAGAGTACGGGTTGAAGTTCACCCAGCTTTCTAGGTATGCTTCTTCCATGGTAGCTGACCCGTGGGATGAGATGAGTAAATATGTTTATCGAGTGTCAGATTCAGTGAAGAAGGAATATAGGTCCGCGATGCTTTTTGGTGATATGAAAATTTCTCGATTCATGACTCATGCCCAACAGATTGAGGGAGATAAGAAGAGGGAGAAGGCAAGGGAGAACAAGAGGGTTAAATCAGAGAGTTTAGTTTTTGGCTATCAGAAGTACGGGGGCGGGCATCGCTCTTCATTTCAGAAGAAATCATCAGGCCATGTTCATTCTTTAGCTAGTGCTCCTACCCAGGTCTCCAGGCCTCATCATGATCATACTGGTAGAGGAGCTAGTTCCTATTTTCAGTGGAGTGTTGCAAAGGGTGCTCCTTACTCTTATTGCACAAAGTGTGGAAAGAGTAATCCCGGTGAGTGTCTAGCCGGTTCAGGTAGTTGCTTCAGGTGTGGTCAGGCTTGACATCGGATTAGAAATTTCCCTTCTGCTAAGAAGGGACAGGGAGGTCGACCAGCCCAGCAGGGCACAGCTTCCAATTATGGTGGTCAATGCCAGAACTGCCTTTATCGTCCTCTCGTCAGGACCAGGAGAGTTCCCCAGATGTTGTTACTGGTATGTTCAAAGTCTTTTCTCTGGATGTGTATGCTTTATTAGACCCTGGTGCCTCCTTATCTTTTGTGACCCTCTATGTAGCATGCAAGTTCAAAATTTGTCCTGAATTTCTTTTAGAATCCTTTAGTGTTTCTACTCCAGTTGGTGAGTCAGTCCTAGCCAAAAGAATCTATCAAAATTGCCCTATCTCAGTCCTTTATAGAGTCACTTCAGCGGATTTAGTAGAGTTGGAGATGACTTATTTTGATGTTATTCTTGGTATGAATTGGTTGCATGCTTGTTATGCTTTGGTTGATTGTCGTACTCTGGTTGTCAGTTTCAAGTTTCCAAATGAACCCGTCCTAGAATGGCAAGGTAGTCCCCCATCCTTGAAAGGTCATTTAATATCTTATCTTAAGTCTAGGAAGATGATTTCTAAGGGTTATGTTTATCACATAGTGCGGGTTATAGAAACAAAGTTTGAAACCCCATCCCTTCAGTATGTTCCTATTGTGAATGAGTTCCCATAAGTGTTTCCTGAAGATTTGCCCGGAGTCCCTCCCGAGCGGGAAATTCACTTTAGGATTGATCTTCTTCCAGATACGAATCCTATTTCTATTCCTCCCTATAGAATAGCTCCTGCTGAACATAAAGAGTTAAAGGATCAGTTGAGGGATCTTCTTGATAAGAGTTTCATCAGGCCTAGCATTTACCTATGGGGTGCTCCAGTCTTATTCGTGCGAAAGAAAGATGGTTCCCTCAGAATTTGTATTGACTACCATTAGTTGAACAAGGTCACAATCAAGAATAAGTATCCGATTCCTAGAATTGATGACTTGTCCGATCAGCTTCAAAGTGCTAGTTTCTTCTCCAAAATTGACGTTAGATCCGATTATCATCAGCTTCGTTTTTGAGAGTGTGAGATTCCGAAGACAGCCTTCAGGACTCTGTATGGTTATTATGAGTTTATTGTGATGTCTTTTGGTCTAACGAATACTCCCACAGCTTTTATGGATTTGATAAACCATGTGTTCAAGCAGTATTTGGATATGTTTGTGATTGTGTTCATTGATGATATCCTCATCTATTCTCGGAGTGAGGAGGAGCACGCAGACCATTTGAGAGTAGTATTGCAGACTCTCAAGAATTGGCAGTTATTTGCTAAGTTTAACAAGTGAGTTCTGGATGTAGCCTGTTGCTTTTATGGGTCACATTGTGACTAGAGATGGTATTCGAGTTGATTCTCAAAGGATCGAGGTAGTAAAGAACTGGCCTAGCCCACTTCCCCGTCTGATATTAGGAGCTTTTTGGGTTTGGCTGGTTACTACATGAGATTTGTGGAAGGATTTTCTTCCATTGTTGCCCCACTAACTCGGTTGACCCAGAAGAAGGTGAAATTTAGTGGTCTGTCCTTTGTGAGAAGAACTTTCAAGATTTAAAGACTAGATTGACCACAGCCCTGGTATTGGCTCTACCCGAGGGCCTAGATGATTTCTTTGTGTATTGTGATGCTTCTAGGATTGGTTTGGATTGTCTGTTGATGCAGTGTGGTAAAGTGATTGCTTATACTTCGAGACAGCTTAAAACTCATGAGAAGAACTACCCTACTCATTATCTTGAGTTAGCAGTCGTGGTCTTTGCTTTGAAGATTTGGAGACACTACTTTTATGGTGTCCACGTGGATGTATTCACCAATCAAAAGAGCCTTCAGTATGTGTTTACTCAAAAGGAATTAAATCTATGACAAAGGAGATGGCTTGAGCTTCTTAATGATTATGATATGAGTATGCTTTATCAGGGTAAGGAAAATATTGTGGCAGATTCACTTAGTAGATTGTCCATGGGTAGTGTGTCTTCAGTCGAAGATGGGAAGAAGGAATTGGTTAAGGAGGTTCATAGGATTGCTCAATTGGGAGTTTGCCTTATGGACTCGACAGAAGGTGGTGTTATTGTTCAGAATGGTTCTGAATCATCTTTGGTAGCTAAAGTGAAGGCAAAGCAAGACAGTGATCCTATTTTGCTTCAGCTAAAGGGTGCAGTCCATCATCAAAGGGTTGAGGTTTTCTCCCAAGGAGGAGATGGTGTTCTTCGTTATCAGGGTCGATTGTGTGTGCCTGATGTAGATGGGTTGAGATAGTAGATTTTGACTGAGGCTCATAGTTCCAGATATTCTATGCACCCTGGTGCCACCAAGATGTACTGTGACCAACGAGAATTCTATTGGTGGAATGGTATGAAGAGGGACATAGCAGGCTTTGTAGCTAAGTGTCCCAACTGTCAACAAGTGAAGGTAGAGCATCAGCGACCGGGTGGTATGACTCAGGATATTGACCTTCCTACTTGGAAGTGGGAAGTGATCAATATAGACTTCATTACAGGTTTGCCTCGTACTCGAAGGCAACATGATTCGATTTAGGTAATTGTCGACCAGATGACTAAGTCATCCCACTTCTTGGCTGTTAAGACTACTGATTCAGCTGAGGATTATGCCAGACTCTACATCCGTGAGATAGTTTGATTGCATAGTGTTCCATTGTCTATTATTTTGGATAGGGGTACTCAATTTACTTCTCAGATTTCGAGATCATTTCAGAGAGGTCTTGGTACTCAGGTGAAGCTTAGCACAGCTTTTCACCCACAGATGGATGGCCAGGCAGAGCATACTATTTACCCCTTGGAAGATATGTTGAGGGCTTGAGTGATTGACTTCAAAGGTAATTGGGATGATCACTTACCTCTTATCGAGGTTTCCTATAACAACAGTTTTCACTCTGACATCCATATGGCTCCTTATGAGGCTCTTTATGGCCGGAGGTGTAGGTCTCCTATTAGTTGGTTTCAGGTGAGTGAGGCAGCTTTGATTGATCTGGATTCGGTTTATGAGACTATGGAGAAAGTTCAGCTTATTAGGGAGAGGTTGAAGACCGCTCATAGTCGACAGAAATCATATGCAGATGTGAGAAGAAGAGAGTTAGAATTTGAAGTTGATGACTGGGTTTTTCTGAAAGTGTCACCCGTGAAGGGTGTGATGAGATTTGGCAAGAAAGGGAAGCTTAGTCCCTGTTTTTTGGGTCCTTATTAGATTCTGAGGAGAGTTGGTAAGGTTTCTTATGAGTTGGAGTTGCCGATGGAGTTAGAAGCGGTTCATTTGGTTTTCCATGTTTCCTTGTTGATGAAGTGTGTTGGTGATCTTACCTTGATTGTTCCTTTGAAGGATGTAGGCGTGAAGGATAGTCTCACTTATGAGGAGTTTCCCGTAGAGATCCTTGATCATTACATTCGGAGATTGAGGAACAAGAAGTTGCTTCAGTAAAAGTCCTTTGGAGGAATCAGCTTGTTGAGGGAGCTACTTGGGAAGCAGAATCAGCTATGAAAGCCAAGTACTTGCATCTCTTTCCTTCCCATTCTGTTTCAGCTTGAGATAATAGTTTCCTCCTTAATATGTTCCTCCGATTCTATTCCATCAGTTTTTCTCATGATTTTAGTATGTATTCATGTTTTCAAAGTTGATTCAGTCATGTTTTAAGTTGAAAAGTTCAGTTTTCGTTTTTATTCCGTGGTTTCCTTGTTTTGTTGTTGATTGGATTGTTGTTCTCTCTAAGTTTCCTTGCGTAGTCTTTATTTGAGGACAAATGATCCCAGGGGGGAGATATTATAACACCCCAAAATTTGATTTAGCTTTTAAACTTAAGAAATCTGAAAATTCTGAACTTTCCAGAAATGATAGGTCCAAACCACGGACCATAGTTTGAACCACGAGTCGTGGACTGAACCCGTGGTTTAAATTCTACCAGGATCAGTCTCTGGTCTGAGAACCACGAGTTGGTTTTACGAACCGTAGTTAAGTCTATGGCCTATTCTGTCAACTCGTGAAACCAAGACTTGAGGACTGACTGATTTCCAGGAACCACGAGTCAAGACGACGGATCTTGGTTTGAATTACGGATCATCCTGTTGACTCATGGAGCCTGATCAGAGGCCTGCCTAGTACCTCAGAAATGACGAGTTGGGTTTACGAACCGTAATCTTTTCTACGGTCTATCCTGTTGAACTGTGGTTTGCCTTCTGCAGCTTGGTGGTTTGGCCAGGAACCACGAACGGAAACCACGAGCCGTGGTTTAGTCTATGGTCCACGGAATCCATCTGTGATTCTTGGAAGTCGAATTTTTAGAGCTTTTTCTTAATTATGTCCCAGAGGTATTTTAGTCATTACCCACCCTTTTAACTCCTAAATGAGGTCGTTTTGACTATTTCTAGAAGGGTTTTCACCCTCATTAGCCTAAGTGCCTCCTCAAAACTTCATTCATCTCCCAAAAAGGAAAAGAACTCTCTCAAGCTCAAGGTCTCAAGCTCCAAGTTCAAGTCTCCTTTTCTTTTCAATTCTAAGTGGGTCAACTTCAATCAAGGTATGTGGGTATTCAACAATGTGTTCCTCTCACCCTTGTGCCCAAAACCCCCAATTCTTATTTTGAATTATGAACTCGTGAATTTAGGGTTTTGATCTAAATTGGGGAAAAACTAATGAAATTAGTTTCTCTACATCAATTCATGGTTTCTCATGGTTTATTTATGATTTGATTAAGATTTCTTAATTGGTTTTAAAAGCCCATGTCTTAAAGTTGATTTCTAGCATGATTCCATGAAATTGCATATTTTCAAGTGGAAGTTTACATGTTGGATAACATGTCCTTAAGTATTTATGAAATTGCATGACTAATTCTTCAAGTATGAATTTAGAAAGAAAAGTATGTTTGAATTATGGCTATGCTAAGTTTCAAGAACTTATGATATGAAAAAATTTGCATGATAACCGATGTGTCTTCATGCTTTTCAACAAGATTTGGCATTAGATTATGCCACTATGAACTTATGAGCTATATGTATGTTTTAGGAGTAGTATTTAGCACCGAGCCTTGAGGGTTCGATTACCCATGTCCAAAAACTACATTGCCAGCGTAGGTTATGAATTGCCCTATGGGCTTATGAGAGTGGTTCCACATCTTGATAATGGTGTCCTATGCCTGAGAGGGCATTAGGACAGCTTTGCCAACTAGGGTTATATAGTCGGGTATGGTGATTTATTCCTTGGCAGGGTTCAAGTCAGCTTTGCTAACTAGGGTTATATAGTTAGATTCCATGTAGCTCGCATGGTCTAATGTCGGTTATAAGAAACTCTCGTATGAATGTTTGACTTGTTTAAGCTTATGACATCTATTTTGAATTCTTGACTCATGTCGCACGTTTACTTTATGACATTTACTTTTGATAACTCATTTATGCGTGAACTAAGTTTCTATTTACGTTTTAAGTATGTTTTCATCGTATTCATGCATAACTCATATATTCGGTACATCCTATAGTATTGACGTATATCTTGTGTTGCATCCTTTGATGATGCAGATTCAGGTTCGTTCCCTCACACTCATTGCTAGATCTTGCCGCAGTCCCAGTTTCTAGTGGTGAGACCTCATTATCCGAGGGACAGTATTAGACCTATTTCTCTTATTTTGTTTTCTTCATATTTCTCGAGCTAGTTGGGGTCTGTCCCATCAGCTTTTATGATTGTTTAGAGGCTTCAGACATAGCTAGACTTGTATTTCGTCGTATGGAGTTGATACTTCTTAGACTTGTTCTTACTTAAGTTATGGTTGCCTATCCTTAACTAGTATGCTTCCGCTATGTTTCTGTATTGATTTCTGAGTATGCTATGACCAAAGTTTTATTCGGAGCACTTGTGTTTTGGATCCCGTGTTATGTCTAAGGAGTAGCCTCAGGGAGTGACAGTAGCCTAGGAGGATTTTTAGAGCAACCCTCATCTATTTTTCAACTGAAAAGGACAAGTCTAAAATAAAATCTGCATTTCCTAGCTACTGCTTCCATCAGTCCACTATAGTGACCTCCCCACCGCAACAACGGTGACACTATAGCAGCAAAATTCCCGCTATAGCGGGATGATGTCACCCTAGAAAAATTCCAAATTTTGAAAGTTGTATCGTATCAACCCATTTAAAATTAAAAATGTATTTCACTAATTCTCGAAACCCATAAAAGGTTATTTTAAATAACAACTGAATAGGTCGTTCCATCTATATGCTTATCCCTACAATGATGTACATGATTTTTTGATAAATAGATAGCACTTGAATTATCACACATAAAAGGCACAGGTTTAAATAATAGTTGATAATCACTCAATTGATGAATTATCCAAAGAATTTGAGCACACCATGCACCAATAGAGATGTATTCAGCCTCAGTAGTAGAGATAGAGACACAATTGTTTTCATGTTGTTCCAGGAAATAAGATCCTTTCACATGAGTTGGCAAGTTCTACTTGTTCTTTTTCTATCATTTTTTTCACCTGCAAAATATGCATCTAAAAAACCTTTAAGCATAAGATCATTGTTGCTAGGATACTATAAGTCATAAGAGATGGTGCCCACAAGATATCAAATATTATGCTTAACAGCAATTAAATAAGATTCTTTGGGAACTGGCTGAAACCTTGCACATTTGCATACACTAAACATGCTATCTGGTCGACTGGCGATGAGATAGAGTAAGGATCCAATCATACCTTGATATTTTCTTTCATCTACAAATTTACCTTCATCATCAGCATCAAGATTGTACGTGGTGCTCATTGGAGTTCCCAATTATTTGGCTTTACTCATTTCAAACTTTTGGATGAGCTTCTTTATATACTTACTTTGACTAATGAAGAAACCTTCAATCAACTGATGGATTTGTAACCCTAAAACGAAGGTCAACTCACTCATCATATTCATTTCAAACTCATTTTGCATTAAATCATAATTCCTTGCACAATCCAACATTAGTACTTTCAAAAATAATATCATCAACATAAATTTGAATACTAAGATTTCTAGAGGAATTTATTTTGATAAAAAAGTAGTATTAATTTTTCCTCCAGAAAAATCATGATCTATTAGAACCTTAGACGGTCATAACAGGCCCTGGGGGGATTCTTAAGTTTTTACAAAGCTTTTGATTGTTAGAAAATATGATAAGAAAATTTTGGATGTTCAAAACTAGGAGGTTGTTTGACAAAAACATGTTCTTCAATAAAGCTATTTACGAAAGAATTTTTGACATTTATTTGAAATAATTTAAAACTTTTGTGAGATGCATATGCAAGTAAGATGCGGATAGATTCTAACCTTGCAACAGGAGAAAAAGTTTCATCGTAGTCAACTCCTTCCCAAGGGAGTTGAGGCAAGCTAAGATCAAATAATTTGTGAATTTGAGGCAAGGTTCTATGTCGGTTCAGGAGTACGGGTTGAAGTTCACCCAGCTTTCTAGGTATTCTTCTTCCATGGTGGCTTACCCGTGGGATGAGATGAGTAAGTATGTTTATGAAGTGTCAGATTCGGTGAAGAAGGAATGTAGGTCCGCGATGCTTTTTGGTGATATGAACATTTCTCGACTCATGACTCATGCCCAATAGATTGAGGGAGATAAGAAGAGGGATAAGGCAAGGGAGAATAAGAGGGTTAGATCAGAGAGTTCGGGTTTTGGACATCAGAAGTTCGGGGGAGGGCATCGCTCTTCGCTTCAGAAGAAATCATCAGGCTTTGTTCATTTCTCATCTAGTGCTCCTACCCAGGCCTCCAGGCCTCATCATGATTATACTGTAGAGGAGTTGGTTCCTATTCGCAGGGGAGTGTTGCAAAGGGTGCTCCTTACCTTTCTTGCACAAAGTGTGGAAAGAGTCATCCCGGTGAGTGTCTAGCCGGTTCAGGTAGTTGCTTCGGGTGTGGTCAGGCTTGACATCAGATTAGAAATTGCCCTTCAGCTAAGAAGGGACATGGAGGTGGTAGGACTCAGTCTTCCCCAGCAACCCCAGGAGGTCGACCATCCCAGCGGGGCACAACTTTTAATTCTGGTGGTCAATGCCAGAATCGTCTTTATGCTATGTCCTCTCGTCAGGACCAAGAGAGTTGGCAAGTTCTACTTGTTCTTTTTCTATCATTTTTGTCACGTGCAAAATATGCATCTGAAAAACCTTTAAGCATAAGATCATTGTTGCTAAGATACTATAAGTCATAAGAGACGGTGCCCACAAGATATCAAATATTATGCTTAACAGCAATTAAATAAGATTCTTTGGGAACTGGTTGAAACCTTGCACATTTGCATACACTAAACATGATATATGGTCGACTGGCAATGAGATAGAGTAAGGATCCAATCATACCTTGATATTTTCTTTCATCTACAAATTTACCTTCATCATCAGCATCAAGATTGTACGTGGTGCTCATTGGAGTTCCCAATGATTTGGCTTTACTCATTTCAAACTTTTGGATGAGCTTCTTTATATACTTACTTTGACTAATGAAGATACCTTCAGTTGACTGATGGATTTGTAACCCTAAAACGAAGGTCAACTCACTCATCATATTCATTTCAAACTCATTTTTCATTAAATCATAATTCCTTGCACAATCCAACATTAGTACTTTAAAAAATAATATCTTCAACATAAATTTGAATACTAAGATTTCCTGAGGAAGTTATTTTGATAAAAAAGGGTAGTATTAATTTTTCCTCCAGAAAAATCATGATCTATTAGAACCTTATACGGTCATAGAAGCCCCTAGGGGGATTCTTAAGTTTGTACAAAGCTTTTGATTGTTAGAAAATATGATAAGAAAATTTTGGATGTTCAAAACTAGGAGATTGTTTGACAAAAACTTATTCTTCAATAAAGCTATTTACGAAAGTATTTTTGACATTTATTTGAAATAATTTAAAACTTTTGTGAGATGCATATGCAAGTAAGATGCGGATAGATTCTAACCTTGCAACAGGAGCAAAAGTTTCATCATAGTCAACTCTCTCTTATTGAGAGTACCCCTGAGCTACTATACAAGCTTTGTTACAAACAACTTCTCCTGCTTTATTTAGTTTATTTTTAAATATCCATTTAGTTCCAATAATAGATGTCTTTTTAGGTTTAGGCACAAGTGTCCAAACTTCACTTTTCTCAAACTGCTCTAATTCTTCTTGCATAGATTTTACCCAGTGACTGTCATTTAGTGCTTCATCTACCTTCTTTGGCTCATGTTAAGAAATGAGAGCTATGTTTTCCTTGTTCTTTCTTGAAGATCTTATTTTTATTCTTTTGTTTGGGTCGCCAATAATAAATTTCTTGGGATAATCTGGTGTACTACTTTATTCATTTGGAATAGTTTTAATAGCAAATTGATCATTTTGTTCTTTAGTTGATTTAGTTGGACAGTTGACTTGCTCAGACGAGGACACTTTTGGTTTGAGTCCTTCATCATCACATGTACTATTTATTTTCTCAACAATATAATTAGTGTCATCAAAAATAACATGAATAAATTCTTCAATGCATGAATTACGCTTATTAAAAACTCTATAAGATCTGTTAGAGCTTGTGTAACCAAGGAATATACCTTTGTCACTTCGAGGATCAAACTTAACAGTATTGTCTTTGCCATTGTTGTGCACAAAGAACTTGCCCCCAAATAGGTAAAAGTACCTAATGTTAGGTTTCTTACCATGTCATAACTCATATGGGGTTTTCTTTAGTATTGATCTGATCAGGCACCTCTTGAGAATATGGCAGGCAGTACTTACTGCTTCTGCCCAAAAGTGATGAGGAAGGAAATGTTCACAGATCATGGTGCGTGCAATATCTTAAAGAGTCTATTTTTTAATTCAACGACATCATTTTGCTGAGGAGATCTTGGTGATGATAAATTGTGAGCGTATTCTTGTTCATTGCAGAACTTTTCAAAAGTTTTTTTTTCAAATTCTCCTTCATAATCACTTCTTATGGAGGTGATGAAGTAGTCTTTGTCCCTTTGTACTTTTTCACAGAAATACTCAAAAAATTTTAAAGTATTATATTTGTTAGATAAAAACATGACCCATGTTAAATGAGAAAAATCATCAACAATAACTAATGCGTATCTTTTTCTTCCAATGCTTGCAGTTCTAGTGGGACCAAAAAGGTCCATGCAAAGTAGCAGCAATAATTTAGAAGTAGATACAATATCTTTTACAAGAAAAGAGTTTCTAGTTTGCTTACCAAGTTGGCAAACATCACAGATGTGATTCTTCTTGTAGTCCAGTTTGGGTAGTCCAAGAACAAGTTCATGTTTAACAAGTTTCTCTACGAGACGCATGCTAGTATGACCATGTTTCTTATGCCATATCCAAGGATCTTCTGAGATAGATGCCAGTCAGATATATTTATTTGTTCTTTTGACCGAGTCTAGAACATATACATTTCTATCTCTATTTCTTGGGAGTAGAGCTTTCCTAACACTGTTCTCTATTATACAACCTATTTTTTTTGAATCTTACCTCAAGATTTGCATCATGTAGTTGACTGATGCTTAGCAGGTCTTATTTCAAGATTTTCACCAAGTAAATGTTAGTAATCTCACAAGAATCATTAAAAGAAATTGTACTAATACCTATTACTTTTTCTTTGGGTTTGTTTCTAAATTGAATGTTTCCTCCATCAAAGTCTGCAGTAAAATTAAATAAATTTTAATTATCTTTCATATGATTTAAACACGCACTATCGAGATACCATTTCTCTTTTGATCATGAGTGGTGTTCTTCCAAAATAAATTCATTAATTTCTTTTAGGTACCCAAGTTTCCTTAGGCCCTTTTGGGTTAGTAGTTGATTTGATTTATTCAGACTTAGGACTCCAAACCCAATTGGTCGAGGTGCTAGAGCAAAATCTATAATTAGAATACTTATGACCAGATATACCATAGTAATGACAAGCATGAGAAAAGTATTCTTCAGTGACAAACTTTTGAGTCAACTTACCACCACTGGATCTATTACACAGTGACTTAGCATTAGTTGACTGTTGATCTTTGTCACCACTAAAAAAATTCCTGTTGGTGGTAGGTTTATCACTGCCAGAACTTTTATCAGTTAACTTTGTTGACACCCAATTTTTGTCCACCACAGCCTTAATTAATTTAGAGCTTCTATTATTTTTAAACAATTTTTGAAATAGTTATTTAATAAGATAAAATAATTTCAAAATAAATTTGAGGTTGATTTTATCTTTAGGAGAAATAAATATATTCTACATTTAATTTTGTAGAATCATATAAGTTTCACTTAAGAAAATATTTTGGAAATTATTTTTGAGTGAACATCAAGTTTTATAGTAAAGATGTTTTATTATTCCTTAAAATTATTTAAAATGAGAAATTGATTAATTAATTAGTTTCTTGAGTTTAAATAAAATAATTGTGTTTTATAAAATAATTATTCTTAATTATTAGATCTAGAAGTTCGTTTAACTAATTGAGGATTTAAATTCATCTATTCTAATTTTAGCCTGATTTCCCTAATTGATCTAATTTGACTATCCTTTTAAATCAAATTTGGCCACATTTACAAAAAAATGTGATCAATTCCTAAACCCTTAATCAATTTCAACAACTATATTGGGCCAAAATTTTAACCCATCAGCCCAACTTTAATTCCCTGACCCGTCCAACCCACCTCACCCCCTTATTTATTCTCTTTCCTTTTCTCTTATACGCCAACAAAAACCAAAACGACCCCTGGAGCTTCTTCTTCATCATCCAAACGACAACACAAGAGAACCCTAGCACCGCTTTTGATTTTTCACGCGTCTTCCAACTTATTAATCCTCAAATTCGTACAGACTCGCGTGCGTGGCACGAGGTTCGTACCTCAAGAAGCTTCCAAATCATTTTTTTCAGAATTAGCCTTTTAATTCCTCGATTTTCCATTCGAAAATTCTCAAAATAGTATGAATTCGTATACTTTCACAAATGCAAACCTTATCCCCAATTCCAATTTCAAATCCCCTAGTGATTTTCCAAAAGAACCCCTAGAAATTCAATTCCCCCACATCGAAAATCATCTCCCAAAATCTAAAATCTTCACCTATATAAAGGCCCCTCATTCACATTGTTCATCTCAGCGATTTTCATACCCAAAAAGGGGAAAGACCCTTTATTCTTTGTTGAGTTTTGGAGAGTCATTTTCTCTAACTCTAATGAATAAGAGATTTTTAGTAAAGTATTATTTTAATTTTAGCAAAATAAAGCTGAAATCGTGTGGTGGAAGTGGCATCAAAAGCTCGTCATCTCAGTCTCGCTGCTCGACAAGTGGTAATTTCCTTTCACTTCTTAGTTTCTCTGTTTGTTTAAAATTCTGCATTTTCTTTTAGTTCCTTTGTGTGTTTAAATTTTTGTAACTAGATTTGCTTAGTAGCTAATTCTGTAGTTTACGTCCCTTAATGTAATTATCTCCTCTAATTTAGTAATCTATTTCCCTCAGCTCAAAGTGTGAAGTTGCTTGTTTACAAGGCATAAACATATCTTCCTGAATAAGATTGAGTTTGTTTGCTTGTGTTTAGTTTTGGTGCGTTTGCTATTGTTCTATGGTTTGTTAATTAATATCTTAAAGTCTTCGGTACTATCGATTAAGAGGCATGATTGACAAAATATTTTGAAATTTTAGTACTACTTAAATTAAGAACAGTAGCTAGATCTGCCGAGAGGTAAACCCAATGGTTTGTTAATCAAGGTTTTAGCAGAATGCCTCTGTAACTAGTACCTTCGGAAAGCTCTAAGTCATTAGCTTTTAGAAAAGTGTAGTCTTGTGGTCACGATTAATTAATACATGTTTAGCTTGATGATTCAAATATTTTATTGTTATTCCTAGCTGAATTGTGTTGTTATTCCTTCATTACTAGATGATTTGAGCCTGACTTAGTAATTGAATACAAAGTTTCTTGACTAAACACTTAGGTGTTTTTTTTTGCTTGAAAGATTGGAATCATTTTCTCTTTGAACTGTTATCACCCTTATCATATCTTGAGATGTAATGGGTTGTGTAGCTTTGTAATCTCTTACTTTTTCATTTGAATTGCATCAATTTGGATCCACTGGACCCTTCCCCTTCGCATCACAAAATTGACTTTATTAAGTTTAAATTTTAAATTTGACATCGTGTTGACAATGTTTGTTTCGATTCACTTTGCCCTCCATTATCTCGTCTAAAGTAGGCTCTTGAGGATATATTGTCAAGAAGAGTAGTAGTATTTTTATTTTAATTTTAAATGTGGTGCATGACAATATGATCTTAACAGTATGTTCTCAACACGTCCTAATTTGCCATCTTAAATAATCAAGTCTAGCATTTATTCTCTGGCTTTTCCTTTTTAAACGTAAAGCTTAAGTTGAGATTGATACCTTGAAAACTTCCCTTACGTATGAAAAAATAAATAAATAAATTATTCCTTTAATTTTGGTTCTTGACCAAATTTTCATGCATAGTAAATTATCTAATCCGGTTATTGTTTCATTTGGATACTAATTCTTTCCCTTTTCTTTCTTCACATGTGATGCTTTGGAGTCCAAACTGGACTCTTCCCTTCGGCATTCTGAAGAAACAGATTCAAGGCAGTCAAAAACCTAAAACAGGGGAAACAAAGAATGGACCTAAATCCAAATAAAGCAGTAGTAGCCTTCCAAAAAGCTAAAAGATATTATTTCAAGTAAATAGAACAGATGTTGTGAAATAAGTCCAAAGGGGAAAGGAAAATGGGATTAACCCGATGATTTTTGGTAGTCCCAAAATGGACAAACGTTAGGAGTTTGGGCCTAAGAGCCTAAATCCAACTTCTTCTTTTACTTCTTTGATTATTTGTATATCCATGATATTGTATGAACACTAATTTTTGCCTAACTTAGTTGAATTCCCCTTTGGAGTTGCCATTGTTTTCCGTTAAATTTATTTTGGCTTAACTTAATCATTTTAATTAAGTCATTGATGAAATTCGTTATACTTTTACTTTCCTCAAAAAATGGATTCTCAGATTTTGATCAAATTAGTTCCTCCATTTGAGTTTCTTTTAGAATCTAATCATTGTTTTCCTTCCTTTCAAATCCCTAACATGTTAAAGATTTTTATAAGTCTTAATGAATAAACTCATTTCTTAAAAATTAGTCACAAAAATAAGAGATGTTTTGAATCATTGGATAACCGCAAGTTAGTGGATATTTTTAGTGCCTTAACATCTTTCCAAGAGAATTAATATGAACCACTTACCCATGATCTCTAAAAAAATATTTTGAAGTTTTTATCTGTTTTAAAATTTAGAAATTTCTTAAAAAGTTTTTCTTAATTTTCCTTTAATTAATTAAGTGGCGACTCTTGCTCTTTCTAAAAATTATTTTTTGAGAATTTTTAACTTATTTTTTGAAATAATTTTAAAGTCAAACCATTTTTTTCTAAAACAAAAATGACGACTCTGCTGGGGAATTCAACTAGGTTCTAACCAAATGATTTTAACTATTTGGGTTTGTAAATAATTTATCTTGTATTTATTTTATGTGTTTTAATTTTTGCAAATTATAAACTGTTGCATTTCATGGTATCTTCCGCCACATGGCATGCGATTTTATTTATCTTTAAGAGAGGCTCACTATCCCGTGACCTCTTTGCATAAATAATACCTTTTTAAAAACATGATAGTTTACGGGTACGTTATGCGTCCAATGGTTATCGTATTTTCAATTCAAGTTGTCCGGTTGGGACGTGGTCTATTTCAAAATAAGCCCACTCTAGACACCTAGCATAGAGCTACACCAAAACTCATTTTTAGGCATTGGCCTTGGACGACCCAATACCTTAGGAATATTGGGCCCAGTAGAAAAGACCACATTGCGTCTATTGGCCACAAGTCAATAAAAGACGATCATTCCTTACGTGTTTAATTGAAGGATGTAATGCAGAATTGTACGGACCGTTATCCCTCAGGGTTGGAAAGTATTTCGATAGTCTTTTGAAGATCTCCATTCGAAAGGCGTTTGGAATTTCAAGAAGTCCAAGAAGTTCGAGGATGAAGGACTTCCCACGATGAATTAGCGTAGGATTGTACCCCTGTGTGGGGCTAATAATTATATTAAATCCATTTCCCTTATTTTGTATCCCTATTCGATTTAATCAGTTTTTATAATATATGGTCAATAGAACGTCTTACAAATAGCATACATCCTTCAATTCATTAGGCCTACCTTTGTCATAAAAGGTCACATATCTGTATAGGACGCGCTATAAATTATTTACATGTTATGCGATATAACTGTTTTTTGTGTGAGTGCGTGTTGTTTCAATTAAAGGTGAATTGATCCACTCCTACAAAATATTTTAGAGCCCATAATCAGAAATATAAGTTCGCAATACAAAACTTGACCAAACGATTCTTTGAGTTTTTAAGTTTCTCAAGAAAATTCAAACCTCCTAGAAAGTCCTCAAAATCTTGTTTCTATCTCAATGAAAAGTTAGCTTACCATATTCGAACAACGTGGGCAGCCCTTTCGAGGCTTGTCCCCTATCTTTGAAAAATTTCAAATTTCATTTTTGCAAAAAAGCCAAAAATCTCACCTTATTGACATCAATAACCATTAATAAAGAAGAGTGTAAGAGCAACAAGACAACCTTTCTATCAGATCAACGGATAAATTTTTATCCGTTTGAGTCATTCCTATCAAAATTTACTCGTGGATTAATTCACCTTTAAGCAAAGCAACATTTGTTTATTTACCTTTGGTCAAATACTTGCATTATTTATCATAAACAGAATCTAACATGATTACATATTGAGTTGTTTTTCTCTTATCAGGTAGAAGTTAAGAAATTGATATGTGTTGAAAAACTAGCTGAACATCTTTAATTCACAAGTAGAATCCTCCCTTGATCGTAGCTTAATAAAAAGAAACAGAAAATGATTGACAATATTGAAGAGACTAGGTTGACGAATGTAGCTACACCAGAACCAATCACAATGGATCAAAGCGCGATGATGGCGCAAATACTGCAATAAATGGTTGAGATGAGGAAATAAATACAACAGAATTGAGAATTCACCAAGATTCCTAGCAAAATGAGACCTTCACTTCAATACCCTTCTAATAACTCTCTCGACGTCGAAAACCATCCAAATAACATGCCACCTGCTTTCATCCCACGACCTCCCACAGATTCCATCTTCACTAACCCACCTCAATTTGGCTCACAGTACCAAGCCTATTCTCCACATTCCCGGCATACTAACTAAAACAACAATCTACAGAATCTCCCTCCTAACTATCGGAACACCCCTCCAAATACCTATAATTCTCAGAATGTCCTTCCTGCGTACCAGAATGACAACCCAATTATCATCAACTCACATAACTTTACCCCTACATATCAAAATCCCACTCCAAATGTCCAGCACCTACCAACCACCCAAACTATGCCAACTACTACTTTTTACGCCACTACACTCGAAACCTATCCTACCTTCCCAGATAAATCCAAGCTTGACCAATACTAGGAAAAAGAGAGGGAATTAAGAGTCGTGGAATATAGGCACAATTAGGATATGATTATAATGAAATAAAAGATTGCCAAAATCAAAGAATTGCAAAATTTCACCCGACAAAGAAAAATATAGTTATGATAATCTTTGCATTCATCCAGATTTGAATCTGCGAGAAGGATTCAAAGTCCCAAAGTGTGAAATGTTTAACGGTGTTAGAAATCCCACAATCTATTTGAGGAGTTATTGTGACCAAATGGTGGGAGAAGGTAAAAATAAAGCACTACTAATGAGACTCTTCAGTTGGAGTCTAAGTGGCGAAGCGCTAGAATGGTTTACTTCGCAAGATCTGAAAAAGTGATCCGGATGAAGTACTCTAGCCAAAGATTTTTCTGGAAGATTTTCCTACAACGTGGAGCTTATCCCAGATAGGTATTCTTTAAATCGTATCAAGCAAGAATCCAATGAGCATTTTCGTGAATATGCCTACCGATGGAGAAAGGAGGCAGCGAGAGTCCAACCTCCTATGACCGAAGAAGAAATTGTCGTCGTATTTATGTGTGCTCAAGAACCAAAATTCAATGACAAGATGATTGATATGCCAGGATTCTACGACACATTTGACGCCTTTAACTAAGAATACTCACAAGTTTTTCAGCAACCTTTGTGATTTTTGATGTTTTTATGTTGTATTTGCAGGAAATGATACAAAGATGGAAAACGAGTGAAAAATACTCAAGCTAAGTCACACTGGTTAGGCATGACGGAGGGCCTGATGGGTCTTCACACAGGTGACTGACCGTCAGGGGAGCCACCAAGCCTGGCAGCAGCAAGAGGAGGCTCTTGATATGGGTGACGACTTACTTGACGAGTCGTCACACCTGTGACTGACCGTCAGCCAAGCCGTCAGAATGAGGCAGCATGGCACTGAATCACTGGATAGTGGCGACGGTTTAAGTGACGGTCCATCAACAGCCTGACGAACCATCAGGATGGCCACCAAGTTAGAGCAAATGGAGATTATGCACTGGATAGTGGCGACGGGTGGAGCGACGACCCGCCACAGGTTTGACAAACCGTCAAGCCAAGCCGTCAAGAGCAACATCGGGAGTCTAATTTTATTTTTGGAACTTATTTTCCTGGACTAATATAAATACCTAGTGTTAGGGTTAGTTTTAATTGATTATTAGATCCGACACTTGCGATATATTATTTTCTGAGAGCAACTTTGAGAGAAAAGAACGAAGAAAACAATATCTTTGTCTTCTTCCTTGGGATCTTCACCATTGGTGCTTGGATTCTATGATGTTTAAAGTAAAGTAATAATTCTTTATTGTAAGAATTCTTTCTTCTCATATGAACACTATTATTTCTTTACTTTGTTTTGCCAGCATGAGTGGCTAAACTCCCACAACTAGGGTTGTGGGAGCCATGGCAAAAGTAGCAATATAGATTTCGGGTAGCATTGGGTTCAATCTATATGTTGTCACATTGTTAATAATTCGTTATTAACATTTTCTAATGGTTGCAAACATTAGGACATGCCTAGGTTTAATTTGCTTGAACAAAGAGATTAAAACCGGGAAATTTGATTAACTACGAGGATTCGAGACTACCAACTCTCGTCTTATGATTAATGTTGTAACTAAATTAATCTACTTGATGTTTAGGATTGAAATAAGAAATTTCACCTTTTCAAGTTCGAGAGAATTGAAAAGGAAATTCGTCTATTTGGTTGAAAAACGTTTAGATGATACCATTAATTCAATCACATCTTGATATACATATAGAAAGAACCCGGTTAAGCTTTGAGTCAAAATAGTTACGACGCCATGGTGAACACTTCCCTAGTTCATTCTCGCATTGATTATAAACTCTTGAAAATTTGCTTCTTGTTAGTTAACTTGTGTGAATTTTACATTTAAACCCCCCCCCAAATTACCAGAAACTATCGATTACTAGTCAACTAAGTTACTAACGACTTAATTTACACTTTATTCCCGGTGGGATCGACCCCAAACTTGGTAGGGTTCTATATTTGATGAAGACCGCTTGCGCTTCTTAATTGAAGTGTAATTTGGGCGTATCAAATTTTGGCGCCGTTGCCGGGGAATACGATTGTTTATTAAGTCCGGTGTGTTTCATTGACTCTTAGTCATACTTTCCTGACTTACTTTTATTTGTTGTTTTTGTTATATTTTTACAGGGTACATAGTTGTGCATGCCAAGTACCCGGCGCTCGGGTGAACCAACATTACCTTACGATCCCAAGCTTGCTAGAACGTTAAGGAAAACCATGAATGCACAACAACAAGAGGCAGCGAGACTCGCTGCAGCTCAGCAAGCCCAACAATATTTGAATGCTGATGGTATTGAGGACGATGTTAGGTTGGATGATGAGACTTTAGTGGGTGAGGGAAAACCGGAGGTTATTGTTAACAATAATGCTCCAGCCGATCAGAGGCCACAACAGCGAGGTAGAGGTCGACAACAAACAAGGCAGTATGCTTTGGATGATGATGAGGATATCGACTTGGATGGAGTTGGTGCTACAGGCGCCATTGTTCTTCCTCCGCTAGTGCCAGGGGCCAAGTTCAACATTACTAGCACAATGATTCAGCTGTTGAATTTGAGAGGGTTGTTTCGTGGTGTGGCTGGTGATGACCCCAACATGCACCTGATGAATTTTGTGAGCATCTGCAAGTCGTTTGAATTACCGAGAGTGAATCAGACGGCCATCAGGCTTAGGTTGTTCCCGCTGTCTCTGTCGGATAAAGCAGTGATGTGGTTGAATGAGCTAACTCCCGATTCTATAACAACCTGGGGAGAGTTGAAAGGAGCTTTCCTAGAAAGGTTCTTTCCTCCCTCTAGGATGATACAACGGAGGGATGAAATCAACAATTTCAGGCAACAACCTCATGAGGTCTTACATGAGACCTGGTTGCGGTTCAGGAAAAAGCTGACACAATGCCCAAACCATCAGTTGACCGATAATTTTTTGATGCAGACATTCTATATGGCACTGAATTCAGCTACCAAGCAGACACTGGATAATGCAGCAGGTGGAGCATTTATGGGTCTTACCTTTATCGATGCCACAACTATTTTGGACCGGCTCACTAAAACCAACAGGGCCTGGCATACACGGGATACAGAGGTAGCTGCTAGCACTTATGCAGTCGGTATGATAGCGGAACAGCGCAGGAAAGAGGAAGAGACGGACCAAGATATGGCCCATCTGAAAACGCAAATGGACCTACTGACAAAGTTGTGGGTTCCTAAGGTAGACCAGCAGAGTCTGAATCTGATGAGGAGGCTAATTATTTGGGGGGTTTCTAGGCCAATGGCCAGGGGAACCAAGGTCGGAACTATCAGAAGGACAACTACTATGAAAAAGCTGGCTACAGAGATCGTGATCAGGGGAACTGGAAGAATAAAACCGATAGAGGTGGGTTGTATGTACCACCTGGTAATCGAGAAAGAGCTAGTAATGAGACAGGGACGTCCAAATTAGAGAATATGATGGCAAAGATGTTGTGGAAGGTGGAATCTACTGACTCCGGAGTCAAGGAAATGAAATCTGAATTATCTTCAATGAGTCAGTTGGTGGATTCCCATTCCACCTCAATCAAGCAGTTAGAGCAACAAATAAGTCAAATCTCGGCATCTCTGAATCAAAGAAAAGCTGGTACATTGCCGAGTGATACCATTCAAAACCCGAGGAACGATAGGAATTGTATGGCGATCACCACAAGAAGCGGTAAGACATTGATGTTATTGACAAAGATGAGCTCATTGATGATGAAAAAGTGAGTGATGAGGGCGTGGGTGTTCATGTTGAAAAACCCACTTTGGTAGAGGATGATTCTAAATTGATCACGGAGAAGAGCAAGGAAGTTGAAAAACTTCCAAAACAAATGCCAAAGCCTCCTCCTCCTTTCCCTCAGAGGATCAAAAAGAAGGTGGAAGATGGGAAATTCCACAAGTTTATCACCATGCTCAAGCAGATCTCTGTGAATATCCCTCTGGTGGATGCACTTGAACAAATGCCTGGTTATGCCAAGTTCATGAAGGACTTTATCACAAAGAAGAGGTCGGTAAGTTTTGAACCAGAAGACAACCTCCACCATTGTAGCGCCATTTCATCAAGGTTGCTAGTCAAAAAGAAAGAAGACCCGGGTGCGTTCACTATTCCTTGCACCATCGGGGAGTTTAATTTTGCAAAAGCCCTTTGTGACTTGGGGGCTAGCATAAACTTGATGTCGTTGGCTCTCTATCGGCAGTTGGGCTTAGGAGCCCCCAAACCGACGACTATGAGATTGTTGATGGCTGATAGATCGGTTAAACGACCGGTGGGTATTTTGTATGATGTGCTTTTGAAGGTGGGAAAGTTCATCTTTCCGGCAGACTTCATGATTTTGGACTGCGAAGTGGACTTTGAAGTCCCTATTATTTTGGGACGACCCTTCTTGGCAACCGGAAGAGTATTAGTAGATATGGAGAGCAACGAGTTGGCTTTCAGGTTGAATGATGAAATAGTGAAGTTTAATGTGTGCAAGTCAATGAAGCAACCGAGGGACATGAATGTCATCTCGGTTATTGATGTTGTCACCGAACCTGATGTGATTATTTCCGCTGAAGAGAGATTTGTTGTACAGACGTTGGCAGCGGTTATGATGAACTTCTATTGATGATGATATCGAAGATTATGAAGAAATTGTAAATGCTCTGGTTGGAATGGGGTCACATTTTTACGCCCCAAATAAATTAGATCTTGACTTGAAGAACAGCCAAACACCTCCTGCAAAGCCTTCTAATGAGGAGGCGCCGGTGTTAGAGTTGAAAGAGTTGTCAGGCCATCTGAGGTATGCATTTTTAGGTGATACAGATACCTTACCTGTGATCATTGCGGCAGACCTTGTGGAAACACAAGTTGAAGCTTTACTGTCCATACTGAGGAGACACAGGAGAGCAATCGGCTGGACCATTGCGGATATTATTGGCATCCCGCCAGGTATTTTTACTCACAAGATACAGTTAGAAGAAGATTGCACTCCCACCACTGAGCACCAGCGGAGACTGAATCCGCCAATGTAAGAGGTGGTAAAGAAAGAAATCATCAAATGGCTCGATGCTGGAGTGGTCTACCCAATTTCTGATAGCAAATGGGTAAGCCCAGTGCAATGTGTTCCTAAGAAGGGAGGGATGACTGTAGTAGCTAATGAAAAAAATGAGCTGATTCTATAAAGACCTATCACGGGGTGGCAAGTCTATATGGATTACCGAAAGCTAAACTCCTGGACTCTCCGTGATCATTTCCCCATGCCCTTTATAGATCAGATGCTGGATAGATTAGCTGGCAGGGGTTGGTACTGCTTTTTGGATGGATATTCGGGGTACAACCAAATATCTATCGCCCTGGAAGATTAGGAGAAAACCACTTTCACCTGCCCCTACTGTACGTTTGCTTTTATACGTATGCCCTTTGGTCTTTGCAATGCTCCTGCAACATTGCAACGATGCATGATGTCTATCTTTTCGGATATGGTGGAGAACACATTGGAAGTCTTCATGGATGACTTCTCTATGGTGGGTGATGCATGTGAAGATTGCTTGACTAATCTGGGTCAAGCATTGCAAAGGTGTGAAGAGTCAAACCTCGTACTGAATTGGGAGAAATGCCATTTCATGGTGAAGGAACGCATTGTATTGGGACACAAGATATCTGGGAGAGGTATAGAGGTGGATAGAGCCAAGATAGAAGTCATCGAGAAACTACCTCCACCCATCTTAGTAAAGGGTGTGAGGAGCTTTCTTGGTCATGCCGGATTCTACCGAAGATTCATTAAAGATTTCTCTAAAATTTCTAATCCTTTGTGTAGGTTGCTTGAAAAAGAGACTAAGTTTGTATTTGATGCTGAGTGTTTGAAGGCGTTTGAGTAACTGAAAAAAAAGTTAGTGGCTGCTCCAATTATAATTGCCCCGGATTGGTCCAAACCGTTTGAGGTAATGTGCGATGCAAATGGTGTTGCACTTGGAGCTGTTCTGGGACAGAAGCGAGACAAATTTTTTCACCCCATTTATTATGCTAGTAAGGCATTGAATGGAGCGCAAAAGAACAACATGGTGACAGAACAGGAGCTACTAGCTATTGTATACGCTTTTGAGAAATTCATAGCATACATACTTGGTACAAAAGTGGTGGTGCACACAGATCATCCAGCCTTGAGGTATTTAATGACCAAGAAGGATGCAAAGCCTCGACTAATCCGATGGGTGTTATTGTTGAAGGAATTTGACTTTAAAGTCAAAGATCGAAAAGGTTGTGAAAACCAAGTGGCGGATCATCTGTCCAGACTTGAAAGTGAAATGAAAGTAGCAGATGAACCGGAGATTGATGATGCATTTCCGGATGAGCATGTGTTGGCTACGTCACTTGATATGGTGCCTTGGTATGCTGATTTTGCAAATTATTTGGTGAGTGACATGATGCCGGCAGATTTGAACTTCCACCAGAAAAAGAAATTCCTCCATGATGCAAGTAAGTTTTTTTGGGATGAGCCATATTTATACCGGTTGTGTGCTGACAACATAGTACGGAGATGTGGAGGGAATCATGCGGGTAATCGAACTGCCCGTAAAATCTTACAGTGTGGTTATTATTGGCCAACAATTCAGAAAGATTCGTATGAATTTTCCAAATTCTGTGATCAATGCCAACGAAGAGGAGCAATCTCTCGTCGACAAGAGTTGCCAATGTCCACAATTCTGGAGGTTGAGTTGTTCGACGTATGGGGGATAGATTTCATAGATTTCATGGGCCCTTTTGACAGTTCTTATAGGAACCGTTACATCTTGGTAGGGTTGATTATGTTTCAAAGTGGGTAGAGTCGGTTGCTTTGGCCGATAACAAAGGGAAGAGTGTGGTGGCTTTTCTGAAAAGAAACATCTTTGCTCGGTTTGGCACCCCTAGCATGATCATAAGTGATGGAGGGTCACATTTTTACAATAAGGTGTTCCGGGCTGCTCTAGCAAAGTATGGGGTGAAGCAACACAAAGTAGCCACACCTTATCACCCCCAAACAAGTGGGCAGGTCGAAGTGTCGAACCGTGAAAGTAAAGAGATATTGGCAAAGTCTGTGAATGTGAACCAGCGAGATTGGGCAAGGAAGCTGGATGACGAACTCTGGGCGTACCGAACAGCGTTTAAAACGCCAATAGGTATGTCTCCTTACCAATTTGTTTTTGGTAAAGCTTGTCACTTGCCCGTGGAACTTGAGCACAAAGCCCTTTGGGCGCTCAAAAAGTTAAATCTCAGTTGGAAAGACGCATCGGAACTAAGGTTGGAACAATTAAATGAGATGGATGAGTTCCGATTGCGAGCATATGAGAGATCCGCTCTATACAAGGAACGAATGAAGCTATACCATGACAGAAGAATTGAGAAAAGGGAGTTCAAAGTTGGGGACTTGGTATTGTTGTTCAACTCTAGGTTAAAATTATTTCCCGGAAAACTCAAATCCAAATGGTCCGGGCCATTCAAAGTGCACCAAGTATTTCCATCCGGCGTGGTTGAACTCGAAAATAAGGATGGTGAGTTGTTCAAAGCCAATGGGCAGAGGGTGAAGCAATACATGGGCCTCCTGGAGGAGGTAAATAGCCTGTCTCTGGTGTATCTTGATGAAGTCTGAGTAATCAAGATACCCGCGTCGTGCCATAATGTTAAATCAGGCGTTGTATGGGAGGCAATCCATAATATGTTGTTGTACTATTATTCTAGAATAATATTTTACTTTTTTTAGAATTGGTTAATTTGTGCATTGAGTGTGCAGGTACAAAAAGGTGGAAATAAAAGTTGTATTCTATTTAGGGGTGACGGGCCCGCTTGGTGGGTCGTCAAATGCCTGACGGACAGCCACACAAACCATCACAGGTGAACCAAATATAGGTCCCCACTGTCTAGTGGTGACGGTTGTAGTGACGGTGCATCACAGATGTGGTGGGCCATCATCCAAGCCGCTACATGAACACTACAGTTGGGGAGTCACTGTCTAAGCCTGACGGTTCAAGAGACGGACCGCTAGGCCTCTGACGGGCCGTTACGCAAACCACCAACCTCAGGTAAGTTTATTTTTTTTCTTTAAAATGTGGGATCGACCCGACCCAAAACCCCCAACAAAACCCAAACGAAGGAACCCGTTTCAAATATTGAAACGGTTCCTTCACCTTCTTTCATCTTCCTTCACCCCACTCATCTCTCATTCATCTTCTCTCATCCAAAGCCAAATCCAAAATCCTTGCTCTTCCAAATCAATCCCACTTATCTTCTCCATACGTCTCTTTCCCTAAAACTCCAAATGAAAGGTCGGCTACCGTAGTCAAAGGGTAATAGTAGAAAGTAAAGTGTGCATTGTTCTTGTAACTCAAGAGAAAGAAAAAGAGTCTTCTTTGCCAATCACAAACACAAGGTATGATGCTAAACCTTTTCTTTCTTGAATTGTTGATTGGTGTTAGTTGAAAATAAAAACAAGAACAAGGAGGGGATGGATGGTGTGAAGTTTTGGTGTGAAATTGTTAGGTGTGATTGTTGTTGTTGTTGTTTGAAATTGTAAATTTGACATGGGTGAAGTCTTGAGTAACCCATGCGATTAAATAGATGATGGGTGGTGACATTATGAAACCAAATCCCACAAAGAATGGGAAAACCACTAATAGAACACCAAGTGTTCAAGGAAATGCCCCAAAGGTAGTAAACATTCATTGTGTAACAGCGACGGCTGCCGTGACGAGCCATCACATTAGTGACAACTCGTCAAGCAAAACGCCATAGTAAAAGCACAATGCCTTGGTCTGACGGTTGGCATGACGGGATGTCACACATGAATCTGACCGTCATCCAAGCCGTCAATAATGAACAAATTCACTGTCTAAGAGTGACGGCTGACTTGACGGGTCATCACACCTGTGACTGACCATCACCCAAGCTGTCACTCCAAAACAGTGGCTTTTGCTTGGTGTTTTCCCATTCTCATGTGTTCTAACTTGTCCCCGTGCAGGTACATGGCTCCCAAACAACAACCACCTCGCGGTCAAGCTCGAAAGAGGAAAGAAAGAACCGCTACCACTCGGACCCTAGTAGATGAATCAGGTAGCGAAGAAGAAGCAATTGAAGCCCCGGCCTACCAGACTAGGCTATCCAAACGAAGAAACACCCAAGTCTCCCAGTCTGAGGAGGAGAGTGGGTCATCTAGCAGTAGGTCGGGGAGTGAAAGTGGATCTGAAGAAAGTGGTAGCTCCAGCTCAAGTCCAAAATATGTAAGTGGTACTGAGGCCACCAAAATTGCAGAGAGGGCACCCATGGATAGAGAATCGATCAGGTGGGTACTTGAGGGTGCCCAGAAGCACTATCTTGACGGTCTTACCAAACCAAAAGCGAGGAGCCACAAAAGACCGATAGCTGAAGAAGTGCAAATCATTACCACGGATCTACAAGAATATCCAGTTCTTCAGACACAGTTTCAGAGGTACCAGCTTGATTGGATGAGCACACCTCCGGGATACTATTAATCAGAACTAGTCCGGGAATTCTATGCCAACTATTTGGCACTGTTGGAGAGCAAATGCGAGAAAGGAAAAGGGGTTAAATCAGCACCAAGGCAGGACAGGGTTCCGGTTCGATGTAAACAAGTAAACATCTCCAGAGAGACGATCAACAGAGTCCTCTTCGGCCCTGAATACATTCTTCCACCGTATATGCCAGAGTTTCATGACAATATTGCCAACACATACTCGCAGAGACCGTGGTTAGCACGGACATTGACTGATGGCTCACCATCTTGGCTAACACAGAGGGGACGGATATCAAAGCAATCACTGAGCTTCATAGCAAAGTTTTGGTGGGCTGTTGTGTGGTACAGGCTCTTTCCTACAGGTGGAGATGCTAATCTAGATGACGGAAGAGCCATCCTAGTGGAAAGTTTGATAGTCGGGTACGTCATTAATTTCGGAATGATAATTGCAGACGAGATGCGGACCAGGGCCATGAAAACCACTTCCTCTTTGCCGTTCCCGTGTCTGGTTACTGAGTTATGCAGGCATGCGGAGGTACTAATATTGGATGGTATTGATGATCAAGTGACAGCGTCATCCAAGCAAAATATTGACAAATCAAAGGATGACACTAAGTTCGACATGAGAATGCATAAGCCTAAGATTTTTGAGGAACCATTCCAAGCACCAATGGTGAAGATCTCAGATTTTTGAGGAACCAACCACAACCACCTCCGAGGCGATCGACACTCTATCAGGCACAGAGATGCCACTTGCGGTGTTTGATCTGAAGACCTCACAAGCAACTAGAGCTACGGCCGAAAGCTCTACCAACGGAATATCACATGAACCCCAGAAAGTTTGCTAAAATGGTGCAAAAGCATAAACAGATGGATAAGCAAATTGTTGCTTGGACGGACTTGTTCAAGCCCACCATTGATGAAGAAATACGGAAGGCTCTGAGGCCATTTGAGGGGCTGCGTGCAAGGGTCGATGCTATGGAAACCCGGATGGAGGCAAGGCTAAATGAAATGAGCATCCCAGACCTGACAAGATTTGATGTGGAATTGAAGAAGGTAAAGGATGAAATCACCGCCCTCAAGCAAGAAAAAGCGCCTTATGATGAGACTTCGGATTTCATAGACTTGGAAGAAGAAACCATGATAGTGGATTTGATGGGTCGGCCACTGAGAATTAATTAACCCCAAGCAGGTGAAAGTGGGGTAAAGATGTCAAAAAAAGAGAAAGCACAGAAAGAAATCAGCTGAGGAGGACGAGTCAGAAGTTGCAAAGCAGCGGTCGGTGGTAGATGAGCAGCTGCGACAGGAGAGAATGCGTGCCCAAGCAGGTGGGAATCATCTAGTGCAGTACCGGAGTCTGGAGAGACTCCATACGTTGATGAGCTGAGTACGCCAGCCAAAACTGACGGCACTATTCCATATCCTGAAGCCTAGGCTTCACAGGTACCCCTATTTTCTTGATCTATATATCTGCTTCGATGAGCATTGAGGACAATGCTAGATTTTTTTGTTGGGGGTAGGGGTATTACCACCTAAGGTTTTTGTTGTCGTGCTTCTTTTCCTTCGGTGTGCTATCTAGTAGAACCGGCATGTTTAGGTTGTTTTTGCTTTTATTGTTGTGTGTTATTGTAGCAATCATGGTTGTCAATGGTTAAAATAAAAAGAATCCCCCTCCGAAAAAGTTGTTTGTACTTGTGTGTGGAAAATAAATTATTATGGATCCTTGAGTGTCTTTGTATGCATGTCCGAAGAATGATCTTGTTTAGGCTGAACTGTTGTTTCAATGATTGGTAGTGGAATGGTTTCCTGATGTGAAGTGCGTGTGAGATTTTTGTTGAAATTCTTACTCTGTGCATGAATCTAGAACTTGCCCGGTTTATTTTGTTGAAGTTGGAAGCTAGTTGCTTAGGAAAGGATCACAGGCCCTTTTTGTGTGTAGTCCACTTATCCCAAAAGATCGTCCAAATGTTAGTGATCCCTTTGATCCCTGTTTGAGCCTTGATTGACCCCGTTCCTTCTATACCCTATCACCGTCCCTTTTTAATTTTAGAATCCCTTTTTTGGCCCTAGTCCTTCCTTGGACATCATGCACCTCAACTCAGGCAATCAGCCTAAGTTGAGGGTGGCTACTGTAACGGGAAATTGATGAGAATAAAAATAGGAGGGAAAAGATTGGTTGTGGTTAGAATGGAAAAATGTGGGTGTGTACCTAGAAAAAGAAAGAAGAATAAAGGAAAAAGAAAGAAAAATAAAGAAAAAGAAATGAAAAAGGAATTGTCAAAATGAAAAGGCCGCATCCGTAGCTAGAAAGAAGGAAATAAAAGGCGAATAAAGTTGGATGAAGATAGTTTAGTGGAAATAGTGGGTCAGCGATTCCAAGGAGGGCTTAGTCACTAATCCCTAAATGTACCCTACCTGCACCCGAAGCCTCGTTACAAGCCGTAACAAGTCCTGTAGTAATCCTGAGCAACTTTCTAAACAATGGAAATAGAATAGTAAGGGCAAGCCTATGGCATCGCATGTGCATTGTTTGAAATCATTTGGGAGCGTGAGTGCCTTACTTAGTCCCGAAACTCTGTGTGTGGGACTTCCTTTTAGTGAGGGCATCGGGATTTCGATATCACTCTCTGATTGTTGGGATAATGGGTCATGCATATGTAGAGCACTCGTTCGCATCAGACTGACAACCTTGGATCCTGACGAGTTAGATTTTCAGAACACTTTTGTAGTATCGGGGGAGCTTGGTTTGAATTGCTTGAATCATTAATTATCCATGGTTGCTAGAAACATGTTTTAGAGCGTCGTAGTTGAGTCGTCAGTTTTGTTTTTGTTGTCATGTTGCTTGAGGACAAGCGAACATTTTAAGTTGAGGGTGTTGATGTGCCGAGATTCTATGGCATATTTGACGCCTTTAACTAAGAATACTCACAAGTTTTTAAGCAACCTTTGTGGTTTTTGATGTTTTTATGTTGTATTTGCAGGAAATGAAACAAAGATAGAAAAGGAGTGAAAAATACTCAAGCTAAGTCACACTGGTTAGGCATGACGGAGGGCCTGACGGGTCGTCACACAAGTGACTTACCGTCAGGGGAGCCACCAAGCCTGGCAGCAGCAAGAGGAGGCTCTGGATATGGGTGATGGATGACTTGACGGGTCATCACACCTGTGACTGACCGTCAGCCAAGCCGTCAGAATGAGGCAGCATGGCACTGAATCACTGGATAGTGGTGACGGTTTAAGTGACGGTCCGTCAACAGCCTGACGAACTGTCAGGATGGCCGCCAAGTTAGAGCAACTGGAGATTATGCACTGGATAGTGGCGACGGGTGGAGCGACAGCCCGTCACAGGTTCGACGAACCGTCAAGCCAAGCCGTCAAGAGCAACAACGGGAGTCCAATTTTATTTTTGGAACTTTTTCCTGGACTAATATAAATACCCAGTTTTAGGGTTAGTTTTAATTGATTATTAGATCCGACACTTGCGATATATTATTTCCTGAGAGCAACATTGAGAGAAAAGAACGAAGAAAACAATATCTTTGTTTTCTTCCTTGGGATCTTCACCATTGGTGCTTGGATTCTACGAAGTTTAAAGTAAAGTAATAATTCTTTATTGTAAGAATTCTTTCTTCTCATATGAATACTATTATTTCTTTGCTTCGTTTTGCCAGCATGAGTGGCCAAACTCCCACAGCTAGGGTTGTGGGAGCCATGGCAAAAGTAGCAATATAGATTCTGGGTAGCATTGGGTTCAATCTATATGTTGTCACGTTGTTAATCATTCGTTATTAACATTTTCTAGTAGTTGCAAACATTAGGACATGCCTAGGTTTAATTTGCTTGAACAAAGAGATTAAAATGGGGAAATTTGATTAACTACGAGGATTCGAGACTACCAACTCTCGTCTTATGATTAATGCTGTAACTAGATTTATCTACTTGATGTTTAGGATTGAAATAAGAAATTTCACCTTTTCAAATTCGAGAGAATTGAAAAGGAAATTCGTCTATTTGGTTGAAAAATGTTTAGATGATACCATTAATTCAATCACATCGTGATATACATATAGAAAGAACCCGGTTAAGCTTTGAGTCGAAATTGTTACGACGCCATGGTGAACACTTCCCTAGTTCATTCTCGCATTGTTATAAACTCTTGAAAATTTGTTGCTTGTTAGTTAACTTGTGTAAATTTGACATTTAAACCCCCCCCCTAAATTACTGAAAACTATCGATTACTAGTCAACTAAGTTACTAAAGACTTAATTTACACTTTATTCCCTGTGGGATCGACCCCAACCTTGGTTGGGTTCTATATTTGATGACGACCGCTTGCGCTTCTTAATTGAAGTATAATTTGGGCGTATCAATGATATCAGCGGTCCATGCGAAGTTTGTTGATTTAGTCAAAATTGGTGAGACAGTCGAAGAAGGTCTTAGGATTGGAAAAATTACCAGGGTCTCTACACAACTAGAGTCTCTACGATTCCTAAGAAAGAAAGGAGAAGAGGTGTCTTCTGTGTCCTTCAGCGCTGGCATGAAATCAAAGAAACCCTTCAAATCCAGCCCCAGAAAACCTCACCATTAAAGAATTACCCCTCAGCTTCACAAAATTCTCATTATGTTTTTTATGTCCAACCAAAGTACCAAACACAACCCCTAATTTCCAAAACAATTATAATCTTCCCCGTCCAAATCTTGAGAAAAAACCTCCCTGAGTTTTTACTCCATTAGCTAAAAGTCAAACTCAACTCTTTGAGAGACTAAAACTGGCATGACTAATTTAGCCCATCGAACCAAAGCCTGCTAATCCAGCGTCTAAATTCTTCAAACCTGATCGATATTTTGCATATCATTCAGGAAGTTTTGGACATACCACTGAAGATTGCCTCAATTTGAAGCACCAAATTTAGAATCTAATCGATCAGGTGGTCGTTACTCTCCAAAAGGCTTCTCCCAGTGTTAATACCAATCCCCTGCCAAACTTTGGAGGAGTAACTATAAATATGATTGAGACTGATGAAGAATAGCTCATTAGTAAAGCCATAACCCAACAAAATCCTGACACGGTAGAAAATGTTATGGCCTCTCTGAGCATAAGCGAGAAGCTTAATTTTATGGTAATGATCGTACCTCATTAGGCATTTCTAGAGAAGACTCTCAAGTTAGTTTTAGGTTACATCCCAATCGAAGGAATCCTGTTCAAAGACAAGGGCAAGCAGAAGATCAGTCAAGATCTACCTCACACATACCAGTCTTTTCCTGTTCAAGAATGGAATAAAAGCAAAGGTCAAGGGAAAGGGGTTAAATATTACATGGTTCTGGAGGAATGCACCAAAGTTCCAGGCATACAGAACGTCAAGCTAGGAGATCAATTGCACAACTGGACATTTCTTTCGCTTATGGTTCCCCACTTGCCTTGGTAGAGAAAAAAGATAATTTTTTGATTTCTAAAATCGGTGATGGTCCGAATAACGCTTGGTACTCATCTCTTATGACTTATTTTCCTTATTATGTCTTTACTTTCCTCGTAATATTTTCAAAAGGCAAGGGACTCACGTTTATGTGAGTCACAGCCAAAGTTCATATGTCTTTTCAATGAAAGCCTCCCTTATATAAAAAATCAACCATTTCTTTTACTATCTATCATGTTCAAAATATTATTATTATCTAATATTGTTTAAATATGATTTCTATGAATAATTTAAAACTTGCTAATGTCATGTCATTTCATGAGCTGAATGAACAACTTGAGGTAGATGGTGATAAATGTGAATAATATGGTGAAGAAACTACGGTCTCCAAATATTTAACGGAAGAGTTTAAACCACTAGAGAATTAAGATAAGCTCAATTCAGAGAAAATTGAATTGATAAAGATGAGAATCAAGTCAAAGAGACCAGGACCAACATCCTTTTGTCAAAGCACGAATGTAACGACCAGGTCCGTCGTTACTGGTAATCCATTCATGCCAAGTTTTAGAGTTAGAAAACTCTAGATTTGGGAGTTTGAAATTCTGGGCTAGGCTAGCCTCGGCCAAATTTGGAGCGAGGTATAGTATAGGGAAATCTGGGTGAGAATTGGGTTAGATGTCTTAATTTGAGCTAGTTTACGATGTATCCAAGACATAAAGGAGTCTGAGGGACTTTTCAGAACCGAATTCGAGTAAGTAAAACTCCCAGAATTGAGGTTGATGTGAAGAGGTTGTTTCGGAACGTCAGGAAAATAAGTGTGTTGTAAAATGGACTAGTTTTGGAGATTTTATGACTTTCTGTCCCATGTCAACCGCTATAGCGGTTGACACTCTGCCATAGTGACCTCCACTGTAGCGGAGAAATTACCACTAAAGTGGAAGTCAACGTCGGTCAACCTCCGCCATAGCGGACGACTCCCCCGGCGGTACCGCAATAGCGGAGCGTGATGGGATTTAATGCAAAAACTTCCCCAAAAATATTCAGTTTTCACAAGTCCATTCAGGAGAAGGGCTAGGGCGATTTCAGGCATTTTTCCTCCATTCTTCATCTTTTTTCTTCCCTAAGGTAAGGTTTCTACTCCACGAACTCCCTAATACTTTTCCTATGCAGCAGAATTACTAGGAGTGGACTTGGGGAAGGGTTTGGAATGACTTAGATAGGGTAGAATCCAGGAAAAAGGGGGGATTCAATGTGTAGAAGATCTTGGGTGTTGCTAAATTTACTATTTTATGATCATGTGACCTTAATTTCCTAATTTTTATTCATAAAAATGGTAGAACTAGGTGAATTAATGGCGGGAAGCCTGGGAAAAAGGGTGGAATGATCATGGGTGGCCTAGCGTTTAGGACTATATGTAATCCGGGTGAAATTTAGGCCATAAAGATTAATTATTGGTTATTGTGTGTTGTTTGAGACCAAGAACTGGCAAGAACTTCAGAAAATGGGAAAGCTTCGGTTGTGTAGAGATTTGGATCATTTCGAGGTAGGTGATGGTTTGATTTTTGTATGTTTTGTGTGTTTGAGTACTTATATCTAAGTATTTGTATGAGATGCATGGCTTAGGGAATGCTTAGGAATGTCTAATAGTCTTGTTTTGCAGTCTTGTAAATTGAACTGTGTGTTGTGCTTGTTTGTTTACAAGTTTATTGTTCATTGTTGTGACTGTAGATTGTTGACATTCGATTGGTTCGAGTACCACGCCTGGTACAGAATATACTAACGATTGGGTTGGGTACCATGCCTGGTATGAGATATACTAACGGTTGGCTCGGGTACCACGCCCTGGTACGGGTTTATTTTACTGTATTGTCACTTTGATATTATTGCATTGTGCACTTGTTATTGGTTCCATGAGTGGACCGGGCTGTGTTGTTGAAACATGATATTTGCTTATGGTCCTTGAGAGGCCAGGTTATTATTGTCTCCGATTTTAGAGTTGGTCTTGGTGTAGACCGGTTTGCTTGTTAACACTTAGGTGTTGATTAGAGGGAATCCCAGGGTAGGTCCGGGCTATATAGATAAGAGGTGGTTGTTTGCGTTGACTTTTGTATAAAAGTGGTTGGTATGTAGAGACAAGTTAGGAGGAGAATTGCGGTCTAAAATTGATTGGTAACTGGATTATATGTTCGTGTACTTGTACTTGATTTTTGTACTACTCATTCATTGTATATTTGAAACTGGCTGATGATCCTACCAGTACACGGTGGTTCTGTACTGATACCGCACTTGCTTATCTTTTGTGAGTACAGGAAATCTTCCGGCGGTTGACGCACAACCTTACTTGTAGTCCTGACTCTTCGTGATATCAAGGGTGAGCTATTCGACCAAGCTGCCTTGATTTCTATCCGTTTGAGTTGTAGCCCAATTATTTCGGGCTTAGACTATTTCATTATTGTCTTTGGGGTTGCATCCACATACTCTAGCTTTGGTAGATGTTTTGGGCACGATGACTTTCAGATTCTAGGGGGGATTTTCGCAGGATTATTTCAATAATATCATTTTTTTCTTATTTGAACTGCTATTATTTCATGTTTGCTGGTTTTAGGCTTTTAGACTAGGCTAAGGGTTGAACTTTACTGGTTCGCTCATTTGAGGGATTGGTTGGGTGCCACTCACTATGGTCGGGATTGTGACAAAAGATTGTATCAAAACCTTAGGTTCATTGATCTCATTGTACCAAAATAGGTCTAATGGATTCTTGTGGAACGGTGTGGAGACGTCCGTACTTTTCTTCAAGAGGCTATAACACTTTAGGAAAACTATCTCTTCTTTCTTCCATCGTGCTATAACTTTTTTCCAATTGGTATCTGGTGATACAAATTGGAATCTAACCTCTTTCACTCTTCTATCCGCAGATGGTTAACACAAGGAACAATGGAGTGAGACCAACGGTCCCAGTAGTAGGCCCGGCGGTTCGTGGTAGAGGTAGGGAAAGGGGCAGAGGACGAGGAAGAGCCACACCCACCAGGGGTGGGGCTCAAGCTCCTACTGAAGCACGTGAGGCAACTCCTCCCCTACCTCAGGATCAGGTTGCCGAGGATGTGGAAGTTGTGGTAGAGGATGATGGGGCGCAGGCAGAGGCGAAGGCGGCACCGGCTGGGGGTGCAGGCCTTCCTCCTATGACACCAGAAGCCTTTCAGCAGGCTTGGAACATCCGGAGTAGGTTAGTTGGTGCTGGAGCCATACCCGTGGGTATTTAAAATTAGGTTTTAGACACTCAGCCAACAGTTACTATGGCGCCCATGATGGATGCAACTTCTGGCATGAATGATTTCATCAGGCCAATGCTAGGCCCACTAATGATAGGAAATGAACACGAGATGATGACCAAGTTTCTCAAGCTGAAACCTCCTACATTTTAGGGTACTGATAGAGAAGATGCTTATGAGTTCATATTGGATTGCTATGAGAGACTGCACAAGTTGGGCATAGTGCTACAGTATGGGGTTGAGTTTGTCACATTCCAGCTGCAGGGCGATGCTAAGCAGTGGTGGAGGTCTCATGTGGAATTTTGGTCGTTTGTTTTACCCCTACTGACTTGGAAACAGTTCCATGCTCTATTTCTAGAGAAGTACATACCCTGTACTTTAAGGGACTAGAAGAAGGATGATTTCTTGAACTTGGAGCAGTGTAGCATATCAGTCTCTGCTTACGAGGCTATATTTCATGCCTTGTCTCATTTTCCTACACAGATGCTGGGTTTCGAGGAGGAACGGGTCCATTTGTTTGTGAAGGGTTTGAATACTGAGCTGCAGGTGTTGTCAGTGCATATGACTTCTTCAGGGAAGGGCTTTAATAATATGGTGGATTATGTGAAAAAACTGTAGGGAGTCAGGAAGGCAGGGCAGGCTAAGGTGTTAGCCAAGAAGCCTCAGAATGAGGGAAATTATGGTGGTTTGTATTCCAGGAGTCATAATCAGCAGGTATACTCATTCCGTCCTATTAAGTTAGCTCTGCCAGCTGCTACAGGTGGTCGTCTGGGAGCTAATCAGCAGTCTTTAGCTCTTAGAGGCCAGAGAGCTTCTTATTCATCTGCTAGCAGGCCTGCACTTGTTCGTAGTTGCTTCCATTATGGTGAGCTAGGCCATTTTAAGAGGGATTGCCCTCACAGACAGACCGGTAATCAGGTTTAGCAGTAGCCCAAGGCTGTGATCCCAGCAGGTAGAGGTGGTCATGCTAGAGGTCTCCACAAGGTGGGCGAGGAAACTTTCAGAGAGGCTGAGGAGACAGAGGGAACGGCGGCGCTGGCAAGGGTGCAGCACAGCCAGCCAGGGTGGTTGCCCAGATTGATGATCGGACTCACTTCTATGAATTTCCAAGGAGGATCAAGGTTGAGGCATCGGATGCAGTAATCACAGGTACCATTCTCGTCTGCGATAAAATGGCTTCGGTGTTATTTGACCCAGGTTCTACATATTCTTATGTGTTTGTGAGTTTTGCATTGGGTCTGAACTTGATATGTGATATCCTTGATTTCTCTATCTATGTTTCCACCCTGGTTGAAGAGTCTGTGGTTGTGACTCATGTTTATCGTGACTGTTCTGTTGTGTTTGTGGGGTTGCACACTTGGGTAGACCTGGTAATCCTGGATATGGTTGATGTTGATATTATCTTGGGCATGACCTGGTTATCCCCTTATCATGCTGTGTTAAATTGTAACACCAAGACTGTGGCTCTAGAGATTCTGGGTAAGGATAGGCTAGAGTGGGAAGGTGTGTACAGGCCTAAGCCAGTTAAGATCATATCGTTTGTTAAGGCTAGAAAGCTAGTGGGGAGGGGGTTTCTAGCCTTCTTGGCTCATCTCCGGGATGATAATGTGGAGTCCTTATCTATTGAGTCAGTTCCAGTTGTTTATGTGTTTCAAGAGGTATTTCCAGTGGATTTTCCCAGTATGCCTCCGAACAGGGATATAGACTTTTGTATTGATTTGGAGCCAGACACTCGTCCCATTTCCATTCCTCCATATCGTATGGTTCCGGTAGAGTTAAGGAAACTTAAGACTTAACTACAAGAACTCATATATAAAGAATTTATCCATCCCAGTGCTTCGCCTTGGGGTGCTCCGGTCTTGTTTTTAAAGAAAAAGGATGTAGTATGCGGATGTGCATAGATTATAGGCAATTGAACAAGGTTACCATCCGAAATAAGTACCCGCTACCCCGTATTGATGATCTGTTTGACCAGCTCCAGGGTGCATCAGTGTTTTTGAAAATTGACTTGAGGTTGGGGTATCACCAGTTGAAAATTAGGCCAGAGGACATTCCTAAGACTGCTTTTTAGACGTGATATGGGCATTACGAGTTCTTAGTAATGTCGTTTGGTTTGACCAATGCGCCGGCAACATTCATGAGTTTGATGAATGGGGTATTTAAGTCATATCTGGATTCCTTCTATAATGACCGAGTCCGTTATTATGATTTTGGAGCGAGGTAGAGTCTAGGGAAATTTGGGTAATGATTGGTCTTTGCATCGTGTGTTGATATAGTTTTCCACGTAGCCAATACATAGAGGAGTCCGGAGAACTTTTTGGAATCAAATTTGGGTAAGTAGAACTCCCAGAACCGCGTTCGACGTGAAGGGGTTATTTCGGGTCATCGGGGAAAGGAAGTGTGTTCTAAAATGGCCAAAACTGGGAGATTTTCGGACATTCTGTCCGTGACAGGCGTAACCGTGCGCGATAGCAGCCACCTCTATAGAGGTGGAAATTACCGCTATAGCGGTGGTCAATGGAGGTCAACGCCATTTAAGACCGCCGTAGTGGTAGTCATTCGCTATAGCGGGATTGCTATAGAAGAGCGGGGCCAGCTATAGCGGGCCGATGGGATTTTAATGTAGAAACAGCTCCCAAAACATTCTGTTTTTCACAATTTCATTTTGGGAGAAGGGCTAGGCAATTCCAAGCGTTTTTCTTCCTTTTTCCGTCGAAATTCTTCCCTAAGGTAAGGTTTTCATTCCCCAATCTTTGTATTACGTTTCTTATGCGGTAAAATTGCTAGGAGGGAACTTGGGGAAAGGTTGGCATAACCTATGAATGGTGGAATTCGGAGAAGGAAGGGGGTTCCAAGAATGTACGTTCTTGGGTGTTGATAAAAGTATGCTAAAATGATCATAGGTTGTCAAATTCCCTATTTTTATCCGTAAAAATGATAGAACTAGGAGAATTAATGGTGGAAAAGCTCGAGAAAAGGGTGGGATGATCATGGGTGGCCTGGGATTTGGGGATTTGGTATAATCTGGGTAATGTGCAGGCCTTGTGTGTTAATTGTATGTATTGTATGTTGTTTTTAGACCAAGAACGAGAGAGGAATCCAGAACATGGGAAAGCTCGGGTCGAATAGAGCTTGGATCATTCGAGGTAGGTGATGGCTTACGAATTCCTGTGAATGTTGTATATTTTGTACTCATATCTAAGTGATTGTATGAATTACATTGCTTAGGAAAGTTGTATAGAATGTCTAAGTTTCCTAGCTTATAGTCTGTGATTTGAACGGTATTTGCTTATTGGTTTACAAGTTGTTTGTTCATGCATTTGACTATAGATTATTGACATTTGGTTGGCTCGGGTACCACGCTTGGTACAGGTATAACAAATGGTTGGTACGGGTACCATGCCTGGTACGGGTATAATACTTGGTTGGCACGGGTACCACGCCTGGTACGGATTTAATTTTGTTGCATCATTGCATTGTTATTATGGTGTTGCATTGATTGATATTGGTTCTGTGAGTGGACCGAGTTGCTTATTAAAATGTGTTATCCATTTGATGGACCTTGAGAGGCCAGGGAAATTCTGGTTAACTATTGTGTTGGTCTTGGTTTAGGCCGGGTTGTTCATTGACATTTTTGTTGGTCTTGGTTTAGGCCAGGTTGATTCAAGGTACATGTGGGTAGTCTAGAAGGGGATCCCAGGGTGGGTCCAGGCTAGACAGAAAGGTGTAGTTAATGGTATATGATTGTGGCTTAGAGTTCGGTGGTGGATTCATGCGGGAGCAGGCTGAGTAGTGACTGGTAGTCTAAGTGTGTCTGTGGCTATTTATGCATGTTTCCCATACCTTTTACTTGATATTGTTGTACTGTTATACATTGTTTATTTGGAAACTGGCTGATAATCCTTCCAGTACATAGTGGTGGTGTACTGATACTGCACTTGCTTGTCTTTTGGTGAGTACAGGAAATCTTCCGGCCGCTAAGACGCGACCTCACCTTTAGTGCCGATGGCTTCTGACTTGCAAGGGTGAGCTGCTTGATTCGAGCTACCTTGGGTTATCTTCAGAGGTTTAGTCCACTTGTTTCGAACTTAAAACTATTTTGTATTTTTCTTTTAAGGTTGCATCCCCGTATTATAGATATTGGTATTGATATTTGGTAGAACGACTTTCAGTTCCTAGGTGGGATTTTCCGCAGGTTAATGATTACGCTATAGTTTTTGCTTACTTTGATTGCTAGTTTAATTTTTGTTATTAGTTTTAGGATGTTAGTCTAGGCAAAGGGTTGAACTCTATTGGTTCGCTTATCCGGGGGTTGGGTGGGTGCCACTCACGATGTGCTGGGTCATGACAAAGATGGTATCAGAGCCTAGGTTCGTTGATCTCATTGTACCAAACAGGTCTAGTAGAGTCTTACGGAACGGTGCGGAGACGTCCGTACTTTTCTTCGAGAGGCTATGGGGCTTTTGGAAAAAACTATCTCTTCTTTCTTTCTTTCGTGCTATAATTCGATTCTAATTGGTATCTGGTGATACAAATTGGTATCTAACCTCATTCGCTCTTCTGTCCACAGATGGTCACTACAAGGAATAATGGAGCAAGGCCAGCGGGCTTGGCAGTTCATGGCAGAGGTAGGGGAAGGGACAGGGGACGAGCTGTAGCCGCACCCGCCAGGGGTGGAGCTCGAGCTGCTGTTGCACGCGAGGTAACCCCTCCCCCACCTCAGGATAATGTGGCTAAGGACGTAGAAGAAGTGGTTGTAGAGGATGGAGGGGCTCAAGAGGAGGCGGCACCGGTTGGGGGTGCAGGCCTTCCTACTATGACACCGAAAGCTTTTAAGCAGGCGTTGAGTGGGTTGGTTGGTGTTGGAGACATACCCGCAGCTTATGCAAATCAGGCCTTGGATACTCAGCCAGCGGTTACTACAACAACAAGGATGGACGCAACTTCTGGCACAAATGATCTCCTTAGGCCAATGCTAGGCCCAGTGATGATAGGTAACGAGCATGAGATGCTCACTAAGTTCCTTAAGCTGAAACCTCCGATGTTTCAGGGTACAGACAAGGAGGATGCGTATGAGTTCATCCTGGATTTTCATGAGAGGTTGCACAAGATGGTTATTGTACGTCAGCATGGGGTGGAATTTGTCACTTTTCAGCTGCAGGGTGATGCCAAGTAGTGGTGGAGGTCTCATGTTGAGTGTCGGTCTTCTATTCTACCTCCACTGACTTAGGAGCAGCTTTGTTTCTAGAGAAGTACGTTCCCCATACTTTGAGGGACCGAAAGAAAGATGAGTTTCTGAACTTGGAGCAGGGTAGCATGTCAGTCTCAGCTTATGAGGTTAAGTTCCATGCGTTGTCTCATTTTTCTACACAGATGTTGGGTTCCGAGGAGGAATGGGTTCGGTTATTTGTCTAGGGTTTGAATAGTGATCTGCAGGTACTGTCGGTGCATATGACTTCTTCAGGAAAGGGCTTTAATGATTTGGTGGATTATGTGAAGAATATTGAGGGAGTTAAGCAAACGAGGCAAGCTAAGGCTTTAGCCAAGAAGCCCCGGAATGAGGGAAACTATGGTGGTTTATCCTTCCGAGGCCAGCATCAGCAGGCTTATCCAGCCCGTCCTATTCAGTCAGCTCTGCCAGCTACTACAAGTGGTCATCAGGGAGCTCAATCTTCAGCTCCTAGAGGCCAGGGAGCGTCCGATACATCAGCTAGCAGACCTACTATTGACCGTGGTTGCTTCCATTGTGGTGAGTTAGACCACTTTAAGAGGGAGTGTCCACATAGGCAGACGGGTAATCAGGGTCAGCAGCAGACTAGAGCAGTGACTTTGGCAGGCAGAGGCGGTAATGTTAGGGGTCGTCCACAGGGTGGGCAAGGTAATTTTCAAAGAGGCCGAGGAGACTGAGGGAACGGCAGCACAAGTAGGGGTGTGGTGCAGCCGGCCTGGGAAGTCACCTGGATTGATGATTGGGCACATTGCTATGCTTTTCCAGGGAGGACTGAGGTGGAAGCCTCAGATGCGATGATCACAGGTACTATTCTTGTCTGTGATAAAATGGCTTCGGCATTATTTGACCCAGGTTCTACCTATTCTTATGTGTCTATGAGTTTTGCTTTGGGGCTGGGTTTGACTTGTGATATCCTTGATTCCCCCATCTATGTCTCTACCCCAGTTGGAGAGTCTGTGGTTGTGACTCATGTATATCGTGACTGTTCTGTTATTTTTGTGGGGTTACATACTTGGGTAGACTTGGTAATTCTGGATATAGCTGATTTTGATATTATCTTGGGTATGACCTGGCTATCTCCTTATCATGTTGTGTTGAACTGTAACACCAAGAATGTGGCTCTAGAAATTCCGGGTAAGGATAGACTAGAGTGGGAAGGTGTGTACAGGTCTAAGCTAGTTAAGATAATATCATTTGTCCGGGCTAGGAAGCTAGTGGGGAGGGGGTGTCTAGCCTTTTTGGCTCATCTCCAGAATGATAGTGTGGAGTCTCCTCCTATTGAGTCAGTTCCAGTGGTTTCTGAATTTTTAGAGGTGTTTCCAGTGGACTTGCCTGGTATGCCTCCGGACAGGGACATAGTTTTTGTATCGATTTGGAGCCAGGCACTCATCCCATTTCCATTCCTTCGTATCGTATAGCTTCGGCAGAGTTAAGGGAACTTAAGACTCAGCTGCAGAAACTCCTAGATAAGGGATTTATACGTCCCAGTGCTTCTCCTTGGGGTGCTCCAGTCTTATTTGTAAAGAAAAAAGATGGTAGTATACAGATGTGCATAGATTATAGGCAGTTGAACAAGGTGACCATCCGGAATAAGTACCCTCTACCCCGTATAGATGATTTGTTTGACCATCTTCAGGGTGCATCAGTGTTCTCAAAAATCGACTTGAGGTCGGGGTACCATCAGATAAGGATTAGGCCAGAGGATATTCTGAAGACTTCTTTTTGGACTCGGTATGGGCATTACGAGTTTCTAGTAATTTCATTTGGTTTGACCAATGCGCTGGCAGCATTCATGAGTTTGATGAATGGGGTGTTTAAGTCTTACTTGTATTCCTTCGTTATCATGTTCATCGATGATATTTTGATCTACTCTAAGAGTCGGGAGGAGCATGTTAATCATCTTCATATTGTGCTGGATATCTTGAGGCACCAAAAGCTTTATGCAAAATTCACTAAGTGCGAGTTTTGGTCGACTTCTATGGCATACTTGGGGCATGTAGTATCAAAAAAAGGGGTGATGGTGGATCCCCAAAAAATTGAGGCAGTCAAGAGTTGGGTCCAGCCTAGCTCTGTGACCGAGGTGAGCAGTTTTGTTGGGATCGCGGGGTACTACCAGAGGTTTGTTAAGAATTTTACTTCTATTGCTACTCACCTGACCAGGCTGACACAAAAGGAGGTACAATTCGCGTGGTCCGACAAGTGTGAGGAAAGCTTCCAAAAGCTCAAGACACTTTTGACCACAACCCTTATTTTGTCCTTGCCGGTTGAGGGTAAAGACTTTGTTGTTTACTGTAATGCTTTACATTCTAGTTTGGGTGTTGTGTTGTTGCAGGATAGGAATGTAATAGCCTATGCATCCAGGTAGTTGAAGGTGCACGAGAGGAATTACCCGACTCACGATTTAGAGTTGGCAGCGGTGGTTTTTGCATTGAAAATCTGGAGACACTACCTTCATGGTGTCAAGTGTGAGGTATTCATATATCATCATAGTCTGCACCACGTTTTCACTCAGAAGGATTTGAATCTGAGGAAGAGGAGGTGGATGGAGTTATTGAAGAATTATGATATGACAATTCAGTACCATCCGGGTAAGGCTAATGTGGTGGAAGACACATTGAGCCAGAAAACTGTTAGCATGGGTATCTTGGCTTGTTTGGGGGCGTCCAAACGACCTTTGGCTAAGGAGATTCGGGCTTTAGAGTCCAAGTTCATGTACTTGGGCATTTCAGATCAAGGTGGGTTGTTGGCCAGCATTGAGGTCAAGGCCACCTTCATAGAGGAAATAAAGGCAAAATAGTTTCAGGATCCAAAACTGGGTAAGTTGTGAGGTAAGGTAATATCCGGGGAGTCCAGAGATGATGTCATGTTAGACTCTGGTGGAGTGTTGCATTTCAGGGAGAGGATTTGTGTTCCTCGTGTGGATGATATGATACAGAAAATCTTGGCAGAAGCTCATGGTTTGCGGTACTTAATTCATCCGGGTATGACCAAAATGTACAGGAACTTCAGGTAATAATACTGGTGGCTTGGGATGAAAAAGGACTTAGTTGATTTTGTGTCCAATGTCAGAACTGCCAGTAGGTAAAGTATGAACATCAAAGACCTACAGGACTACTTTAGAGAATGTCAATTCAAGAGTGAAAGTGGGAAAAGATAGCCATGGATTTTGTGGTGGGTCTTCCTAAGACTTTGGGGAAGTATGACTCAATTTGGGTCATTGTTGACAGGCTTACCAAGTTTGCTCATTTCATTCTGGACAGGGTATATTACAATTCGTAGCAATTGGCTAAGATCTACGTGAAGGAGATTGTAAGACTGCATGGGATACCACTGTCCATCATTTTAGACAGGGGTACGCAGTTTACTTCTAAGTTTTGGGGCAAGTTACATAAAGAGTTGGGTACACAACTCACCGTTAGCATAGCCTTCCATCCTCATACTAATGGTCAGTCGGAAAGGATGATCCAGGTATTGGAGGACATGCTGAGAGCATGTGTGATGGACTTCGGGGGTCATTGGGACTAGTTTCTACCATTGTGCGAATTCTCATACAACAACAACTACCACTCCAGTATTGACATGGCACCGTTCGAGGCCCTGTATGGGTGGAACTGCAGATCACCTGTTGGGTGGTTTGAGGAAGACGATGTGAAGCCTCTGGGCGTAGACTTAGTAAAAGAAGCGCAGGAAAAGGTAAGGGGCATACAGACCAAGTTGCTGGCTGCTCAAAGCAGGCAGAAGGAGTATACAGATCACAAGGTCTGGGACATGGACTTTCAGGTTGGTGAACAGGTATTGTTAAAAGTATCACCAATGAAAGGGGTTATGCGATTTGGTAAGAAGGGCAAGATTAGCCCTCGTTTCATCGGTCTGTTTGATGTTCTTGAAATTATGGGACCAGTGGCTTACAAGTTAGCACTGCCACCTAGTTTGTCAGGCGTCCATCCGGTATTCCATGTATCCATGCTTAAGCGATACCATGGGGATGGGGATTGCATCATCAAGTGGGATGAGGTACTTTACGATAAGGATCTTCGTTATGAGGAGGAACCAGTTTTGATTTTTGCTCTAGATGTTCGGAGATTGAGGACAAAGGTGATTGATATGGTGAAGGTTTAGTGGAAGCATCGTCCGATTGAGGAAGCCACTTGGCAAACCAAGAAGGACATGCTGGACAAGTACCCACAATTGTTTGAGAATTCAGGTACTACACTTCTTTCCTTTTATTTCTGTAATTTTGGGTTTGATTATTCGGGGACAAACGATGGATAAATTGGTATCTATTGTAACGACTGGGTCTATTGTTACGGGTAGTCCAATCATGCTAAGTTTTAGAGTTAGAAAACTCCGGGTTTAGGAGTTTGAAATTCGGGGCTAGGCTAGCCTCGGCTGGTTTTGGAGCGAGGTAGAGTCTAGGGAAATCCGAGTAAGGATTGGTCTTTTTGTCTTGGGTTGAGCTAGTTTTCCATGTAGCCAAGACATAAAAGAGTCCGAGGGACTTTTCAGAATCAAATTTGGGTAAGTTGAACTCCCGGAATCGCGTTCAACATGAAGGGATTATTTTGGGTCATCGAGAAAAGAAAGTGTGTTATAAAATGGCCAAAACTGGGAGATTTCCGGACATTCTATCTGTGACAGGCGCAACCATGCGTGATAGCGGCCACTACTATGGCAGTGGAAATTACCGCTATAGCGGCGGTCAAGGGCGGTCAAGGGCGGTCAAGGGTGGAAATTACCGCTATAGTCATCTGCTATAGCGGGACCTCTATAGTGGAGCGGGGACCGCTATAGTGGGCTGACAGGATTTTAATGCAGAAACAGCACCCAAAACATTTAGTTTTTCACAATTTCATTTTGGGAGAAGGGCTAGGTGATTCAAGGCATTTTTCTTCCTTTTTCCATTTAAATTCTTCCCTAAGGTATGGTTTTCGTTCCCCAAACTTTGTATTACGTTTCCGATGCGGTCAAATTGCTAGGAGGGAATTTGAGAAAAGGTTGGCATAACCTAGGAATGGTGGAATTCGGGGAAAGAAGGGGGTTCCAAGCATGTACGTTCTTGGGTGTTGATAAAAGTATGCTAAAATGATCATAGGTTGTCAAATTCCCTATTTTTATCCGTAAAAATAATAGAACTAGGAGAATTAATGGTGGAAAAGCCCGGGAAAAGGGTGGGATGATCATGGGTGGCCTGGGTTTTGGGATTTTGTATAATCCGGGTAATGTGTTGGCCTTGTGTGTTAATTATATGTACTGTGTGTTGTTTTTAGATCAAGAATGAGAGAGGAATCCGAAACACGGGAAAGCTCGGGTCGAATAGAGCTTGGATCATTTGAGGTAGGTGATGTCTTACGAATTCCTGTGAATATTGTATATTTTGTACTCATATCTAAGTGATTGTATGAATTACATTACTTAGGAAAGTTGTATAGAATGTCTAAGTTTCCTGCCTTACAGTCTGTGATTTGAACGGTATTTGCTTGTTGGTTTACAAGTTGTTTGTTCATGTATTTGACTGTGGATTATTGACATTCAGTTGGCTCGGGTACCACGCCTGGTACAGGTATAACAAATAGTTGGCACGGGTACCACGCCTGGTACGGGTATAAGACTTAGTTGGCACGGGTACCACGCCTGGTATGGGTTTACTTTTGTTGCATCATTGCATTGTTATTATGGTGTTGGATTGATTGATATTGGTTCTGTGAGTGGACCGGGTTTCTTATTGAAACGTGTTATTAGTTTGATGGTCCTTGAGAGGCCAGGGAAATTCGGGTTAACTGTTGTGTTGGTCTTGGTTTAGGCCGGGTTGTTCATTGAAATTTGTGTTGGTCTTGGTTTAGGCCCGGTTGATTCAAGGTACAGGTGGGTAGTCTAGAAGGGGATCCTAGGGTGGGTCCAAGCTAGATGGAAAGGTGCAGTTAATGGTATACGGTGGTGGCTTAGAGTTAGGTGGTGGATTCATGCGGGAGCAGGCTGAGTAGAAACTGGTAGTCTAAGTGTGTCTGTGGCTATTTATGCATATTTCCCATACCTTATACTTGATATTGTTGTACTCTTATACATTTTTTATTTGGAAACTGGCTGATGATTCTACCAGTACACAGTGTTAGTGTACTGATACTACACTTGCTTGTCTTTTGGTGAGTATAGGAAATCTTCCAGCGGCTGAGACGCGACCTCACCTTTAGTGCCGACGGCTTCTGACTTGCAAGGGTGAGCTTCTTGATTTGAGCTACCTTGGGTTATTTTCAGAGTTTCAGTCCACTTGTTTTGGACTTAAAACTACTTCTTATTTTTTTTTTGGGTTGCATCCCCATATTCTAGATATTGGTATTGATGTTTGGTACAATGACTTTCAGTTCCTAGGTGGGATTTCCCGCAGGTTAATGATTATGCTATAGTTTTTTCTTAGTTTGATTGCTAGTTTATTTTTTGTTATTGGTTTTAGGCTGTTAGTCTAGGCAAAGGGTTCAACTCTATTGGTTCGCTCATTCGGTGGTTGGGTGGGTGCCACTCATGATGGGCTGGGTCCTGACACCTTCGTTATTGTGTTTATCGATGATATTTTGATCTACTCCAAGAGTAGGGAGGAGCATGCTAATCACCTTTGTATTGTGTTGGACATATTAAGACGTCAAAAGATTTATGTGAAGTTCTCCAAGTGTGAATTTTGGTTGACTTTAGTCGCGTTCTTGGGGCATGTAATGTTAGAACATGGGGTGATAGTGGATCCCCAGAAGATTGAGGCAGTCAAGAGTTGGGCCCGGCCTAGCTCTGTGACAAAGGTGAGTAGTTTTGTTGGGATCGCGAGGTACTACCGGAGGTTTGTTAAGGATTTTTCATCTATTGCTACTCACCTGACAAGGCTGACATAGAAGGATGTACCATTCGTGTGGTCCGACAAGTGAGAGGATAGCTTCCAAAGGCTCAAGACACTGCTGACCACCGCTTCTATCTTGTCCTTGCCGGTTGAAGGTAAAGACTTTATTGTTTACTGTGATTCTTCACATTCTGGTTTGGGTGCTGTGTTGATGCAGGATAGAAATGTGATAGCCTATGCCTCCAAGCAGTTAGAGGTGCATGAAATAAACTACCCGACTCGCGACTTAGAGTTGGCAGCGGTCGTTTTTGCACACAAGATTTGGAGACACTACCTTTATAGTGTCAAGTGTGAGATATTCACCGATCATCATAGTCTGAAGCATGTGTTCACGCAGAAGAACTTAAATTTTAGGCAGAGAAGGTGGATGGAACTTTTGAAGGACTATTCAGTACCATCGGGTAAGGCTAATGTGGTGGCAGACGCATTGAGCCGGGAGACAGTTAGCATGGGCAGTTTGGCTTATTTGGGGGTTTCCAAAAGACCACTAGCAAGGGAAGTTCAGGCGTTGGAGTCCAAGTTCATGCACTTGGGTATTTCAGAACGAGGTGGGCTATTGGCCTGCTTTGAGGTCAAGGCCACCTTCATATAGGAGATAAAGGCCAAGCAGTTTTAGGATCCGAAACTGAGTGAGCTCCGGGGTAAGGAATATCCGGGAAATCCAGGGACGTTACGCTAGACTCGGGTGGAGTACTAAATTTTAGAGAGAGGATCTGTGTTCCTCGGGTTGATCATATAATTCATAAAATCTTGGCAGAAGCTCATGGTTTATGGTACTCAATTCATCCGGGTGTGACCAAAATGTACAGGAACATGAGGCAGCATTACTGGTGGCTCAGGATGAAAAGGGATATAGTGGATTTTGTGTCCAAGTATCAGAACTGTCAGCAGGTAAAATATGAGCATCAGAGACCTGCTGGACTACTTCTGAGAATGCCAATTCCAGAGTGGAAGTGGGAGAGGATAGCAATGGATTTTGTGATTGTCTTCCCAGATGTTGGGGAAGTATGACTCAATTTGGGTCATTGCTGACAGGCTGAGCAAGTCTGCACATTTCATTTCGGTTAGGGTAGATTAGAATTTGCAGCAATTGGCTAAGATCTACGTGAAGGAGATTGTGAGATTGCATGGGGTGCCACTGTCCATCATTTCAGACAGGGGTACACAGTTCACCTCTAAGTTTTGGGGTAAGTTGCATGAAGAGTTGGGTACACAACTCACCTTCAGTACAGCCTTCCATCCTCAGACTGATGGTCAGTCGGAGAGGACGATCCAGGTATTAGAGGACATGCTGAGAGCATGTGTGATGGACTTCGGGGGTCATTGGGACTAGTTTCTACCGTTGTATGAGTTCTCGTACAACAATATCTACCACTCCAGTATAGACATGGCACAATTCGAGGCATTGTATGGGAGGGGTTGTAGATCACCGGTTGGATGGTTTGAGGAAGGCAATGTGTCACGACCCGATTTCTCGGTCATGATGGCACCTACAACCCCCGGTAGGTGAACCAATCCCCATAGCGCAGGACAGTTAGTAATGGGCTACTATCTAACAAATAAGCGGAAGAACAATTTAATAAGCAAAAGTAAGGGAACAAGATGAAGAGAATAGATAACAAGAATATACATATGCGGAAACTAAACCAAACCCCAAGACCTGGTATCATAGTAGAGAGCCAAAACTACATACATGGAGTGCAAACAATCCAAAACAATATATACAGATGTCTCTGAATGGTAATAGAGTACATAAAGCAAAAGATAAACTAAAGCTAAGCTTCGAACGCCAAGAGCTCACCCTCAGTCTGAAGTAGTTCCCAACAGATCTCCAAGCACGAATCACATCGATCTAACAGCGATGTCCCACGCTAGGATCTGCACCCAAAGATGCAGGGGGGTAAGGTGAGCACCAAATGCGAAGCATAAGGTACCCAGTAGGTATCATAGGCCGACTGGGCACATATAAGATAAAAGCGTAGTAACAGACAGAACAGAAGCAAGTAGTCACAGAAATCAACGAAAGGGTACACAGGAACTAGCCCAGAGGGAAGTCAACAGAACCACGTGTGAGGCCAGCAAGCAGAATATATACACCATAGGCACAGGTGAAAGTAAATAAACACGCACCTGGGGTCCTTGCAATAACAGTGTATACATAATAAGTTTCTGAAATGGATGGTATACCGGTAACCTCAAGTGTAAGAAGAGGGAAAGATTAATGATAGGCATGCTCAGAGACATGAATCAAACTCAACTAATCATATCAATCTCAATCCAGAAACTAACAGTTTAGCAGTAACCAATTTCATACTTAACCGTAACAGGGAACAATTCTACAAGTAAATAGCAAGAGTCTACCTACAGTCCCCCGGCCGCCCATAAAACCGAGGAACACAAACAAGTGAAAACAAACCCTCTGGCATCCCATACTCCGAGCGTACAATCAACAAACAACAAACAAGGGTGGAGCCTCAAACAATGAATGATATGATGCATGAAGATCTCAAGTGAAATGGTATCTCTGTATGTACCTCCTCTGGTGCCGATCCGGCCCAGCAGGTAGGTTCCATGGAAGGAAACTGCCCGTATACCTCTACTCCTCCATATACCCTTCCTCCGGCACACGCAGCCCGAAGCCCGAGGCCCGGATGGCAAGGTCCATGGAGGTCCCTGACCCCATACTAAAACTCAGTATCAAACATGTCATCCGGAAGCAAGTCCGGTTTTAAGATAGAGACCCAGTCTCGAATATGCATGCCCAGACTTTGTCTAGGACTAAAGTAGTAGGAAAATATCTCAAAAGCCCCTCCAAGGGTGCCCGGGCATAACCGTGTCTAAAAAGTAGAAAGTCATCTCAGGTGCTCGGTCCGATCGAGGCTAAAATTATCTCAAGTAGAAAGAAAACTCAACTAGCACCCCGACCCTGCCGAGTCTAGTGTTTATCGTAAAACTGGTGAATTAAATCATAATTTTACTTTCTTTTACCCAAGAATATTCACAAGTTAAATCAACCATTTCCAATTTATTTCCATAAAAAAGGGGCCCCCGGGGCCATGCAAGGTTTAGAAAATAGTGCCAGTAGGCCCGAAGCCAAAACCGTAGTAAAACATGGATAAAACCTCTTTATATGCATGGAAATGGTATGATCAAACACAATAGCTGCCCAGCAGCCCACAATCAACCTATCGACCCTGCACAGGCCCATAGCTACTCAGCAAGCATAACCAGCCTAGAAGGATAATTCTATGCCCGGGACTCGCGGACATTCCCAATATCCCACCTTCTATGTTCCAGAGTCAACAAGGCCTCACAGGACCACAAGGGTAAATAAAATATATCGGCAAGTACTACAAGCATCGGAGGAACAAAAGTAGGCGGGCATGAATAAAGCGGTCAAGGTCTGTGGTACCGACCTAATAAACCCAACCCAAGGATGCCCATTAATACAATTTTATCCTATTATATGCGGAGTCAAGGGAAAATAAACCGTAACTTACCTGTCTTCCGATGATGAGCTGTTAGAACGACGATGTCGAAGCTCGAACACCTCCGAAAAGTTCCAAAAAAAAATCAAACTCAAATTCGGGCTTGAATAACTTGACGTGGATAATTGATATTCCTTTGGCGGATCTAATATAACGTTAAAACGTGTTTTTCCCACTAAGTCCCTTTGATGAAGGATATACGCAAGTGAGCGAGTATACAAGGATGTGCATGTAGACATGTATTTCTAGTACGGGTAAGCTCTAGACCTAAGGACCCATCTGTGAAAGGAACTAATTCTCGCCTCCTTGCTGTTAATGCATTACATCTTGTGGATAATGGGGTAATCATAGAAAATCCTACCATTTTACATGTTAACAGTACAAAGAAACATTATGAAGGAATATCAAAATGTGATTTAGAAACTAATTCAGAAAAAATACAAAGGAGCTTATTTTCTTTCTAATGCTTAAGTTAATTACATAGTAAATATACTAACAGATAACTACACCACATATGTAATACTCACCACTAGTAGTCATTTGCCACAGCTCCACGTGTAAGTGGGGTGTCACACCATATAACTCACCACTTAAATTTATTTCATTAAATACGTATCTGGGGATTCCATATGTTCATGGTAAAATAAATATAACTTTTTAAATATATCATAATAAATAGAAAATCATTTCAAATAAAACCTACTATATTATACTAATAATTTTCAACATAACTAAGTTTACTATCTCTGTTAAAATATTAATAGTTTTATAAAACTCTTATAAAATAAATACATACGCAAATATATCATAACAAAAGTATTTTTATAAACATTTAAAATATTTTAGAAAGGCAATAAAAATAAAGCTTACATCAAACGGGGACACCCTATCCTCGAAAATATTACGACACCTAGAATTATGATTGACCTTCCCACAAGGTCAGTTGAGGTCATACAATCGCAAATCTCTATAGCACGATTCGATACTAAGCTCCTACGAAACAAGGAAAGCGTAAACGCGGGGATGACCAGTAGGGTCATTACATCATCCACTACTAAAACGGGACTTTCGTCCTCGAAAGTCAAGGACAAGGAAGTACCTGAAGGCTCAAACAGCTGCGGATACTGAGCCCGCATATCTCTCTCGGGCTCCCAAGTAGCCTCCTCGACTGGACGATGCCTCCACTGAACCTTAACAACCGGAATCTCTCGAGACCTCAATCTCCTGACATCTCTGGCCAAAATAGTTGTCGGCTCCTCAACAAAGGCTAAACCCTCACCCAACTGAACTGAATCCTACTGTAACACATAAGACTCATCTGGGACATACTGACGCAACATCGAAACATGAAATACGGGATGTATAGCTGAAAACATCGGAGGCAAGGCTAGCTGATAGGCAACGCTACCAACCCTCTGAAGAATCTCAAACGGCCCAATGTACCTGGGGCTAAGCTTGCCTCGCCTACCAAATCTCATCACACCCTTCATGGGCGATACACAGAGAAACACCAAGTCACCGACACTAAACTCCAAGGCACGAAGCCTACGATCAGCATAACTCTTCTGCCTACTCTGAGCTGCCCGAAGTTTGTCCTGAATCACTCAGACTCGGTCTAAGGAATCTCGAAGCAAATCTGTACTCCATGGCCTATAATCAAAACCATCAAACCAACCTACCGGTGATCTGCAACGCCTGCCATACAAAGCCTCAAAAGGTGCCATGCCGATACTCGAATGGAAACTGTTATTATAAGCAAACTCTGCTAAGGGAACAAACTGATCCCAAGAACCTCCAAAGTCAAGAACACAGGCCCGAAGCATGTCCTCCAGAATCTGAATGGTCCTCTCGGACTGGCCATCTGTCTGAGGGTGGAAAGCGGTACTAAGATGAACTTCTGTACCCAAATCTCGCTGAATAGCCCTCCAGAACTGAGATGTGAACTGAGTGTCGCGGTCTGAAATGATAGAAGCTGGAACCCCGTGCAACCGAACAATCTCACGAAGGTAGATCTGAGCTAACCTCTCTGTTCCATAAGAAGTCTGAACCGGCAAGAAATATGCTGACTTAGTCAGCCTATCAACAATCACCCATATGGAATCAGTCATAACGTGTTACTCCGAGATCAGTTGGATGTGAGGTTTTGTGCGTTGGAAACTAGACTCGTAGACCTTCGATTTGGTACTTCGGGGGACTTCTAACTCTTTATATATTGGGAGAAAAGCCCTAAGACATTTTACCGAAAGTTCAGAAAATTTATTAAAGAAACTTACGATAACTTTTGCCGACTTACTTGTCTTCAAAACTTATCATAAGACAAACCAAATGGACCCGGCACCAAAATACCGATCCCGAAAAGCCTTGAATGACTTGGGGCCGCTACAAACAAGCTCTAACGGTTCAAGAAAAACGTATACGTGGAAATAACCGAAAGGGTCATTACGCCTAGAGCTTTAGAAATTATGTCCATGTAAGTTCTTATTTATGGGTGTAAAGGATCCCATATTCATAGTTGAGAGGTTGCAAGCCTCTTTTCCATAACTCAATTAATTGTCACTCCTCCCGAGCCAAAGGTTGTCTTAACATAAATATTACTTTTTTCACCGATTGAATCAAACTACAAGCAACCTGATTCCCTGAGTTTTGGGATATGTAGGAGGATCAATGTTGAAAACTCGGTTGCATTCCAAACCTCCCCCCAATCCTCTTACTCCCTAGCTTTCCGATCACTTCATAATCTGAGACTGGGATAGCTTTTGAATATTTTTAAAATTGTGCATAAAATCAAGTATTTTGAACTACAAGTGACCTGAATTCTCATGTAACCTGAGATATGTAAGAAACTCGATACTGGAGTTTGACCATAATTCCTTGAAATTCATGCTAAAACCAATCGCTTCCAAGAGACGAATTAGTGGTCAGACAAAATTGGGATCGTCAATTTCCTTTGCCCAAGGTTCATTGCATTCATCCTATCCAAAGGAAAAGGCAGTTGTTGACACCCAATTTTTGCTTTCTACGGCCTTAATTAACTTAGAGCTTCTATTATTTTTAAATAATTTTTGAAATAGTTATTTTATAAGATGAAATGATTTCAAAATAAATTTGAGGTTAATTTTATTTTTAGGTGAAATAAATATATTCTATATTTAATTATGTAGATTCATATAAGTTTCACTTAAGAAAATATTTTGGAAATTATTTTTGAGTGAAAATCAAGTTTTAGTGTAAAGATGTTTTATTATTCCTTAAAATTATTTAAAATAAGAAATTGATTAATTAATTAGTTTCTTGGGTTTAAATAAAATCATTGTGTTTTATAAAATAATTATTCTTAATTACTAAATCTAGAAGTTGGTTTAATTAATTGAGGATTTAAATCCATATATTCAAATTTTAGCCTGATTTCCCTAATTGATCTAATTTGGCTATCCTTTAAAATCAGATTTGGGCACATTTACAAAAAATGACAACACCAGAGAACCCTAGCATCGCCTTCGATTTTTCATGCATTTGTCCACTTATTCATCCTCAAATTCATAGAGACTCCCGTGCGTGGCACGAGGTTCGTACCTCAAGAAGCTTCCAAATTGTTTCTTTCAGAATTAGCCTCTTAATTATTTGATTTTCCATTCGAAAATTCTCAAAATAGTACGAATTCGTACACTTTCACAGCTGCAAACCTTATTCCCAATTCAAATTTCAAATCCCTTAGTGATTTCCTTAAAGAACCCCTAGAAATTCAATTCTCCCACAACGAAAATCACCTCCCAAAATCTCAAATCTTCACCTATATAAAGGCCCCTCATTCTCACTGTTCATCTCAGCGGTTTTCACACCCAAAAAGGGGAAAGACCCTGAATTCTTTGTTGAGTTTTGGAGAGTCATTTTCTCTAACTCTAACGAATAAGAGATTTTTAGTAAAGTTTTCTTTTGATTTTAGCAAAATCAAGCTGAAATCGTGTGGTGGAAGTGGCGTCAAAAGCTCGTCGTCTCAGTCTCGCTTCTCGACAAGAGGTAATTTCGTTTCACTTCTTAGTTTCTCTGTATGTTTAATATTCTGCATTTTCTTTTAGTTCCTTTGTGTGTTTAAATTTTTGTAACTAGATTTGCTTAGTAGCTAATTTTGTAGTTTACGTCCCTTAATGTAATTATCTTCTCTAATTTAGTAATCCATTTCCCTCGGCTCAAAGTGTGAAGTTTCTTGTTTACAAGGCATAAACATATCTTCCTGAATAAGATTGAGTTTGTTTGCTTGTGTTTAGTTTTGGTGTGTTTGCTATTTTTCTATGGTTGGTTGATTAATATCTTAAAGTCTTGGTATTATCGATTAAGAGGCATGATTTGCAAAAAAATTTGAAATTTTAGCACTACTTAAATTAAGAACAGTAGCTAGATCTGCCGAGAGGTAAACCCAATGGTTTGTTAATCAAGGTTTTAGCAGAATGCCTCTGTAACTAGTACCTTCGGAAAACTCTAAGTCATTAGCTTTTAGCAAAGTGTAGTCTTGTGGTAACGATTAATGAATACATATTTAGCTTGATGATGGAAATATTTTGTTGTTATTCCCAGCTGAATTGTGTTGTTATTCCTTCATTACTAGCTGATTTGAGTCTGACTTAGTAATTGAATACAAAATTTCTTGACTAAACACTTAGGTGATTTTGTTTGCTTGAAAGATTGGAATCATTTTCTCTTTGAACTGTTATCACCCTTATCATATCTTGAGACGTAATGGGTTGTGTAGCTTCCTAATCTCTTACTTTTTTGTTTGAATTGCATCAATTTGGATCCATTGGACCCTTCCCCTTCGCATCACTAAATTGACTTCATTAAGTTTAAATTTTAAATTTGACATCGTGTTGACAATGTTTGTTTCGATTCACTTTGCCCTCCATTATCTCGTCTAAAGTAGGCTCTTGAGGATATATTGTCAAGAAGAGTAGTAGTAATTTTTTATCTTTTTAAAAAAATATGGTGCATGACAATATGACCTTAACAGTATGTTCTCAACACGTCCTAATTTGCTATCTTAAATAATCAAGTCTAGCCTTTCTTCTCTGGCTTTTCCTTTTAAAACGTAAAGCATAAGTTGAGATTGATACTTTGAAAACTTTCCTTACATATGAAAAAATAAATAAATAAATTATTCCTTTAATTTTGGTTCTTGACCAAATTTTCATGCATAGTAAATTATCTGATGGATATTGTTTCATTTGGGTACTAATT
>QJPP01002575.1:0-132807 GCA_003996215.1 Jaltomata sinuosa | reverse complement strand
GGCTACAGCCTACAATTGCATGCAATTGTCAATTCATTCCTATTTTCTGATTTTCCTTCATTACTCATTGACCATTGTTGAACGTTGGCCAACGGCTACAATGCCGTTTGGCCAACGTTCAATTTCTCTCCCATTTTAAAAAATTCATCCATTCTTCATATATAAATAGCTACTAATTTTTTTCATTTTTACTATAACAAATTTCTAATTCTCTCTCAATTTTCTCTCTTGATTTCTAGCAATATCAGATTATAATTATTTTATTATTTTGCTATCAACAACATCAAGTTGGAGAAAGTTCAAGCGTTCAATTCATCAATTTACGGTTGCTTAATTACTTGTTTGTCTCCGATAATTTGGTATAATCGTTCTATCTCTTACTTTTAATTAGTATATTGTTTGTTGAATATATTTTTGTATTAATTTTTGCGTATTTAATATTTATTAATTTAATTTATAAAATGGATAAAGTAAGAAAACTTGGTAAAAGTGTTAAAATTTTATGTCCCGGAAGTAGTAGTGGTAGTAAGAAAAAAAATCACTTCTGGCAGAGGTAGTACAAGCGGTAGAAATAATTATTCTCGTATGCCTCCACCATCACCTAGTGAGATAGGAGAACGAGATATTCCTGTGGGTGCACATGATATGAATTATTTTGAGGCACAAGAAAATTATGGAATTGAAGAAGAAAATGAAGTTGACGTAAGTGTACATAATAATAATAATGATGATGATGATGGTGATGATGATGAACCCACTAGTCTCGTTATTGATAATGCTCAATCTCGTACTCCTAATCTTCCTCCACGGCCTAGAAAGCCCCGTAAATTAACTAGTGTTGCATGAGAATTTTATACTAAATTAGAAGGAACAACTCTTGTTGAATGCAATCTTTGTCATAAACAATATCAGCATAAGACCGGGGGTAATTCCGGAGGGACGGGTCAATTGATGAGACATTTGAGAACCGATCATGTAGGTTGGGAACAACTTTTAGAACAAGGTGGGGCTGGTGGAACACATAGACAAACTAAAATGAACCCACATACCGGTAAATTAGTTGGGACGTATAATAAAAAGAAAGACCGTGAAGAGTTAGCGAAAATGATAGCATTGGGTTGTTTGCCTTTCACGTTTGCTTCTTCTGATGCTTTTGTTCATTACATACAATCTATTTATAACCCAATATTTACCGGTATTCCTAAAAGTACTTGTCGATCAGATATTTTTAGACTACATGGACAATATGCATTTTATTTACGTTGGTTATTAACAAATCTTCCATGTAGAGTTTCTCTTACTTCTGATCTTGATCGTGCAGTTAATAAAAATGATTATTTAACAATTACTTGTCATTGGATAGATAGTAATTTTTTAATGCAAAAACGTATTTTGGCATTTCAATATGATGAAGATCGTAGACATACTGCGAATTTTATTTCTAAATCTATCTCAGTGGTTACAGATTATTATGGTCTTAATGAAAAAGTTTTATGTATGGATTTTGATAATGCATCTAACAACACCGCTGCTATTGATGATTTAAAAATTATGCTTACTCCTCCGTGTGTAGAAATTTTTCATGTTAGGTGTGCTTGTCATATATACAATCTAATTGTAAAAGATGGTCTTGATTTTTTTGAACCTGTGATTGAAAAAATTAGGCATGCAGTTGGCTTTATTCAAGGAAATAATAGAAAGCTTAGACTAACTGAATTTAAAAGAAAATGTAAGGACAATAATCTTAGACCAAGATTAATGCCTGAAGAAATAGACACTAGGTGGAATTCTACTTTTAATTTTGTAAATACTTGCTATATTTATAAAGTTCCTATTACTACGACTTTTAACCAATATGCTAGCGAATTTCCTGAACTTATGTTACAAGAAGCTGATTGGAGAAAAATTAAAGATGTTGTTGATTTTTTAAACTCATTTTATTTAGCTACTGTTGAATTTTCCGGTGCTTATTATCCTACTGCTTCTAATATTTTAGCTTATATAGCCGATCTCTCTATATTGCTTAGTGAATATAAGCTTAAAAGAGGTTACTCGGAAGCTATCACTCAAATGATCGAAAAATTCAAAAAATATTTTTTTCCGATTCCACCTATTTACTTAGTTGGTGCTATTTTAAATCCATGTATGAAATTTGTTAATATGTGTGAATTTGTTTCTATGATTTATAAAAATTTAGAAATTAAGAATGATGAAGTACCTATTATATCTGATGCTACTATTAATGCGAATATTTACATGGAAAATTTATTTAATCATTATGTTACCTTAGTTAATAATGCTAAAGCGACTCATAATGCTCCTTTATCTCATCCTTCGGACGAACCATCAGCTTCCAAAAGACAGGCACAAGGAGTGCCTGCTTATGGTGTAACTAATTTATCTGTTTGGTCAAGATTACAGCCTACAACGCAAGGAAGCATAAATCGCGATGAGCTTAATTTATACTTGAGATCACCCGTGGAGGACTATAAAAATCAAACTCCAACACTGGAGTGGTGGAAGAACAATCAAAGACAATATCCCGTACTTTCAACATTGGCTAGAGATGTGTTAAATGTTTCAATGTCAACCGTTGCATCAGAGAGCGCATTTAGTCAAGGAAGGCAGCAGCTCGGAGACAATCGACACTCATTAGGAAGCAATGTCATGAATGTTTTAGTTTGCCTCAGAGATTGGATTAGAGCGGAGAGAAGAAATCAAAGAATGACAATTGAACCGGATGAAGAAGAACCACGTGAAGAAATAATGTCAATTGGAGATCCTTCAACACAATCAAGTCCAGCGCATGGAGTTGTTGATTTTGAAAATTATGATCCCATTCCTGCCCATGTTAATACGGAAGAATTAGAGAAAATGATTTGAAATATGTAGATTTCTCAATTTATCTATTAAATTTTCATTTTCTAGTTTTATTGTTTTAGTTTATGAAGTTGGAGAAAAGTATTTGTAACCTTTGAATTTAAACTTTATTTTTCAATCAATATATTTTTAATAAAGTCAAAGGCTCATTGAGTCTTTGCATTTTTAATTTTTTTCTCTCATAAAATTTAAATTTTAATTCTTGTCTATCATCTATTTTATATATATTTTATATATATTTGTTATATGTATATATTTTTTATATATCATATGAATATCATATTGTGAATATTCTATATGAATATTCTATATATATCACATGTCATATTGTGAATATTCTATATACATCATATGTATATCATATTGTGAATATTCTATATGAATATTTTATATGAATATTCTATATGAATATTCTATATATATCATATGTATATCATATTGTGAATATTCTATTTATATTGTATATATATCATATGTATATCATATTGTGAATATTCTATATACATCACAATGTATATCATATTGTGAATATTCTATATGCATCACAAGTATAGTGAATATCTATATGCATCACAATATATCATATTGTGAATATTCTATATGCATCACAAGTATATCATATTGTGAATATTCTATATGCATCACAAGTATATCATATTGTGAATATTTTATATGCATCACAAGTATATCATATTGTGAATATTCTATATGCATCACAAGTATATCCTATTGTGAATATTCTATATGCATCACAAGTATATCATATTGTGAATATTCTATATGCATCACAAGTATATCATATTGTGAATATTCTATATGCATCACAAATATATCATATTGTGAATATTCTATATGCATCACAAGTATATCATATAGTGAATATTCTATATGCATCACAACTTATATGTGGATGTGCGCCAATTGGCGCACTTTCGACTCCTTTTAACTAAGAAACAATCGTACGTTTTCAAGCAACCGGTGTCGTTTTGATTGGTTTTTTATGTTATATTTGTAGGAAATGGAGACAAACACGGAAACGGAAGGAAATACGAGCAAAAAGACATTCTGGATAAGAGTGACGGTCCGTCACAGTGACCGTCAGGTTGAGCTACACCACTGCCTAGTGGTGACGGCCAAGGCGACGGTCCGTCAAGCCAGTGACGGTCCGTCAGCCTGGCCGTCACACCTGGGCAGTCCGCGACGCGGAATCCGAGCATTTTTGGGATTTGTTTCCTAGACTCCTATAAATACCCTATGTTAGGTTTATTTTATTAACCAAGCTTTTTACAATAGTTCTCCCAATAGTTTTAGGAGAGATTTAGTCGAAGTGGAGAACAAGAAACACGTTATTCTACTTCTTGAATTCGTGTTCTTGATTTGTTCTTGGGATCTTTGTTTTCTTGTTCTTGGAATAATTAAAGATTGTTCTCACTACATTGTAAGGATCTCTTTTCTTTATTATGAATATGACTTTCTTTTATTCTTCTACAAGCATGAGTAACTAAACCTCCTACAACTAGGGTTGTGGGAGCCATGGCTAAAGTAGCGATATAGATTCCGGGTAGCGACGGGTTCAATATATATGTTGTCACGTTGTTAATCACTCATTATTTAACGTTTTCTAGTGGTTGCAAACATTAGAACATGCCTAGGTTTAATTTGCTTGAGTAAAGAGATTAAAACCGGGAAACTTGATTAACAACGAGGATTCGAGACTACCAACTCTCGTCTTATGATTAATGCTGTAACTAGATTAATCTACTTGATGTTTAGGATTGAAATCTAAAAGCACACCTTTTCAAGTTCGAGAGAATTGAAAAGTAAATTCGTCTATTTCGTTGAGAAACGTTTAGACGATACCATTAATTCAACCACATCGTGACACGCATATAGAAAGAACCCGGTTAAGCTTAGAATCGATATCGTTACCAACGCCATGGTAAACACTTCCCTAGTTCATTCTCCTACTGATTAATTCTCATACGTTATTATTTGCTTTTGTTCACACAAAACCCCCCCTTTATTTACCGGAAACTATTGACCATTAGTCACATACTTCACTAAAGACTTAACTTTCACCATATTCTCTGTGGGATCGACCCCAACCTTTGTTGGGTTCTATATTTGACAACGATCGCTTACGCTTCGTAATTGGAGTGGTACTTTGAGCGTTATCAAATTTTGGCGCCGTTGTCGGGGAATACGGTTGTTTGTTAAGTCCGGTGTGTTTATTTGACTCTTAGTCATACTTTCCTGCTTTTACGTTTATTTGTTGTTTTTGTTTTGTGACAGGGTACAGAGTTGTGCATGCCAAGTACCCGGCGCTCGGGTGAATCAACATTACCTTACGACCCCGAGCTTGCTAGCTAGAACATTAAGGCGGAATATGGCCGCACAACAAGAGGCAACAAGGCTCGCTGCGGAACTGCAGGCCCAACAAAATCTGAATGCTGGTGGTCTGCAGGACGATATTATGCTGAATGATGAGGATATAGACTTGGATGGAGTTGGCGCTACGGGCGCAATTGCTCTTCCACCGCTAGCGCCCGGAGCCAAGTTCAACATCACTAGCACGATGATCCAGCTGTTGAACTTGAGAAGAGTGTTCCGAGGTGTCGCTGGGGATGATACAAACCAGCACCTAATGAATTTCGTGGACATATGCAAGTCGTTCGAACTGCTGGGCGTGAGTCAGATAGAGATCAGGCTCAGTTTGTTTCCGTTGTCTCTGTCTGATGAGGCGGCGTTGTGGTTGACAGAGCTGACCCCCGACTCTATCGCAACTTGGGGAGAGTTGAGAGGAGCTTTCCTAGAAAGGTTCTTTCCTCCCTCTCGGATGAAACAGTTGAGGGACGAGATTAGCAACTTCAGGCAGCAGCCCCAGGAAGCATTGCACGAGACTTGGTTGCGATTCAAAAAGAAGATAACGTAATGCCCGAACCATCAGTTGACCGATAACTTTTTGATGCAGACATTCTACCGGGCACTGAATTCGGCTACCAAGCCGACGTTAGACAACGCAGCAGGTGGTGCATTCATGGGTCTCACTTTTGTTGAGGCCACAACTACTTTGGACAGGCTCACCAAAACCAACAGGGCCTGGCATACACGGGATTCAGAGGTAGCAGCTAGCACTTATGCAGTTGGTATGTCAGCTGAGCAGCGCAGAAAAGACGAGGAGCGCGACCAAAACATGGTGCATCTGAAAACGCAGTTGGACCTACTGACCAAGCACTTGTTCTCAGGAAGTATGGAGAAGGTACAAACTGTGGGTTCCCAAGGTAGAGCAGCAGAGTTGGAGACCGAGGAGGCGAATTACTTGGGGGGTTTCCAGGCCAATGGCCAAGGAAACCAAGGTCGGACCTATCAGAAGGACAACTACTACGAGAAAGCTTGCTACAATCGCGATCAAGGTAGCTGGAGGAATAACACCGATAGAGGTGGGTTGTATGTACCACCTGGTAATCGGGACAAAGCTAGCAATGAGGCAGGGACTTCCAAGCTAGAGAACATGATGGCGAAGATGCTGCTGAAGGTAGAATCAACTGACTCTGGGGTGAAGGAGATAAGGACTGAGTTATCGGCCATGAGTCAAATAGTGGAGGCGCATTCCACTTCGATTAAGCAATTGGAGCAGCAAGTGGGGAAAATCTCGGCATCTCTGAACCAAAGGAAGATAGGTACCTTGCCGAGTGACATGACTCATCCGAGGAATGACGCAAGCTGTATGACGATCACCACAAGAAGCGGAAAAATGTTACCGGAATCATATCCGGTAATACAGACTCAAGGTGATGTTGCGGATGATGAAGAGGCGGTAGAGGAGGAAACTCTAAAGCCCGCGGAGAAAAGCAAAGAAGCTGAAAAGCTTCCAACTATGATGCCTCGACCACCACCTCCTTTCCCACAACGCCTGAAGAAGAAAGCGGAAGATGGTAAGTTCCTGAATTTCCTGACCATGCTCAAGCAGATTTCAATAAACATCCCATTGGTGGAAGCGCTTGAACAAATGCCCGGATATGCCAAGTTCATGAAGGACTTGATCACCAAGAAGAGGTCAGTAAGCTTTGAACCAGAAGATAACCTTCACCACTGCAGCGCTATTTCTTCAAGATCATTAGTGGAAAAGAAGGAAGACCCAGGTGCGTTTACTGTCCCCTGCACTATTGGGAAGCTCAACTTCGGAAGAGCATTGTGTGATCTTGGTGCTAGCATCAACCTGATGCCGCTAGCAGTCTATAAACAATTGGGTTTGGGAGCTCCTAAACCAACGTCCATGAGAGTGATGATGGCTGACCGTTCAGTAAAGCGACCGGTGGGAATATTATCTGATGTGCTGGTCAAGATTGGTAAGCTGATATTCCCGGCCGACTTTGTGATCTTGGATTGCGAAGTGGATTTTGAAGTTCCCATAATCTTAGGACGACCATTGTTAGCCACAGCGAGAGCATTGGTCGACATGGAGAGAAACGAGCTGACCTTCTGATTAAACAATGAAGTGGTCAAGTTCGATGTGTCCAAATTGATGAAGCAACCAAGTGACATGAGGGTGGTCGCGGTCATCAATGCTATTGAGGAAGTCCCTGCGGATGTGTATCTTGAGGAGAAGGGTTGTGTTGAAACCCGAGCTGTTATGAGAGTAAGGTCGCGATCGCAAGAGGACGAGCAGGTAAAGGAAAGCGGTGAAAGATCAAGAAAACGAAAACACCGCAAGAGAATCCGCAAAGAAAGAGCGAAGAAGTTGTCGCGACAAGCTGCGGAGCCAATGAAAGAAGAAGCTGGAACGCAACAGAAGTGGGTCGCGTGCACACACTCCATCGAGTTCTCCTGTTTTGGAGACCCTGGCGGTCTCCAACATCATTCCAGAATCTGAGTCATATCGACTTCACAGGTATTCCTTTCTCTCAAAGTTTTAGCTTTCATATGGATGCATTGGGGACAATGCATGAGTCTAAGTTGAGGGTGTGGGGAAACCTGTGAGTCACCACCGAGGGTTTTTGTTGCCGTGTTTCTTTTCCCTCCGGTGTGCTATCTAGTAGAACCGACATGTTTAGGTTGTTATTTTAAATTTTGTTAGTTGTTTTCTTGTGTCTAGAGCAAAGCATCATGGCATTTTCTTGACTAAAACGAGGCCCCTTTAAAAATTTTCCGGTTTTGCACTTATGTTGAAACGATTGACTGTCTGGATCTTTGAATGTCATTGTGTGATTATGATTAGAATGAGTATGCATAAGCCGAGCGGTTGTTTGATAGTTGGTAGCGATATAGTTTCTTGGTGCCAAGAGTGTGTGAGATTATTGTTATAAATTCCTACTCTGTGCATGCATCTAGAACTTGCCCGGTCTATTTTGTTAAGTTTGAAGTTTGGTTGCTTAGGAAAGGATCACAGGCCCTTTTTGTGTGCAGTCCACTTAACCTAAAAGACCGTCCAAATATAAATAATCCCTTTGATCCCCGTTTGAGCCATAATTGACCTTGTTCTTTCAATAACCTGTCACCGTTCCTGTTTAGCTTTGAATCCCTATTTTGGCCCTGGTCCGTCCTTGGACATCGTGCACCTCTACTCAGGCAATCAGCTTAAGTTGAGGGTGGCTACTATAGAGATAAACCCTGTTTTGGCCCTGGTCCTTCCATAGACATTGTGCACCTCAACCCAGGCAATCAGCCTAAGTTGAGGGTGGCTACTATAGAGGTGAATGATAAGAAAAAGAGGATAGTGAAGATTGGTTGTGAATAGAATAAAAATTCGGGTGTGTGCCTAAGAAAAGAAAAAAAAAGAAGATGAAAAAGATCGAAAAAGTAATAAAAAGAAGTGTCAAAATAAAGAGGCCGCACCCGTAGCTAGAAAGAAGGAAATAAAAAGGTGAATAAGGATGGACAAAATAAAGTTATGTGGTAATAAGACATCGATGGTTCCAAGGAGGGCTTAGTCACTAACCCCTAAATACATCCTACCAGTACCTGAAGCCTCATTACAAGCCAAAACAAGTCCTGTAGTGATCCTGAGCGGCTTTCTGAAGAACTGAAATAGAATAGTAAGGGCAAGCCTATGGTATCGCATGTGCATTGGTTGAAATCGTTTATGAGTGTGAGCACTTACCTAGTCCCAAATCTTGTGTGTGGGATTTCTTTGTGGTGAGGGCACCAAGATGTCTGTATTGTCTATTGATTGTTAGGATAGCTGCGCGTGTGTACGTAGAATGTTCGATCATATCGGAATGACATGTTTGGATCCTTGCAAGTTAGTGTTTCATACATCTGTGTGCTACGAGGGAGCTTGATTTAAAATTGAATAAGATGTTGAATAACCATGAGTTGCTAGAGACACGAGTTTGTTGTCTTAGTTGAGTCGTATTATTGTTTTGTGTCATGTTGCTTGAGGACAAGCGAACGTTTTAAGTTGAGGGTGTTGATGTGCCGCCAATTTACGGCACTTTCGACTCCTTTTAACTAAGAACAATCGTACGTTTTCAAGCAACCGGTGTCATTTTGATGGTTTTATGTTATATTTGTAGGAAATGGAGACAAACACGGAAACGGAAGGAAATACGAGCAAAAAGACATTCTGGATAAGAGTGACGGTCCGTCACAGTGACCGTCAGGTTGAGCTACACCACTGCCTAGTGGTGACGGCCAAGGCGACGGTCCGTCAAGCCAGTGACGGTCCGTCAGCCTGGCCGTCACACCTGGGCAGTCCGCGACGCGGAATTCGAGCGTTTTTGGGATTTGTTTCCTAGACTCCTATAAATACCCTATGTTAGGTTTATTTTATTAACCAAGCTTTTTACAATAGTTCTCCCAATAGTTTTAGGAGAGATCTAGTCGAAGTGGAGAACAAGAAACACGTTATTCTACTTCTTGAATTCGTGTTCTTGATTTGTTCTTGGGATCTTTGTTTTCTTGTTCTTGGAATAATTAAAGATTGTTCTCACTACATTGTAAGGATCTCTTTTCTTTATTATGAATATGACTTTCTTTTATTCTTCTACAAGCATGAGTAACTAAACCTCCCACAACTAGGGTTGTGGGAGCCATGGCTAAAGTAGCGATATAGATTTCGGGTAGCGACGGGTTCAATATATATGTTGTCACGTTGTTAATCATACATTATTTAACGTTTTCTAGTGGTTGCAAACATTAGAACATGCCTAGGTTTAATTTGCTTGAGTAAAGAGATTAAAACCGGGAAACTTGATTAACAACGAGGATTCGAGACTACCAACTCTCGTCTTATGATTAATGCTGTAACTAGATTAATCTACTTGATGTTTAGGATTGAAATCTAAAAGCACACCTTTTCAAGTTCGAGAGAATTGAAAAGTAAATTCGTCTATTTCGTTGAGAAACGTTTAGACGATACCATTAATTCAACCACATCGTGACACGCATATAGAAAGAACCCGGTTAAGCTTAGAATCGATATCGTTACCAACGCCATGGTAAACACTTCCCTAGTTCATTCTCCTACTGATTAATTCTCATACGTTATTATTTGCTTTTGTTCACACAAAACCCCCCCTTTATTTACCGGAAACTATTGACCATTAGTCACATACTTCACTAAAGACTTAACTTTCACCATATTCTCTGTGGGATCGACCCCAACCTTTGTTGGGTTCTATATTTGACAACGATCGCTTACGCTTCGTAATTGGAGTGGTACTTTGAGCGTTATCATATATCATATTGTGAATATTTTATATGCATCACAAGTATATCATATAGTGAATATTCTATATGCATCACAAGTATATCATATTGTGAATATTCTATATGCATCACAAGTATATCATATTGTGAATATTCTATATACATCATATGTATATCACTATATTACATGATTAGAACTCAATTTTTAAATTTAAAATAAATAAAAAAGGTGGAGTGTTTGGAATGTAGTATTATTTATAGATGGAGAATATTTTGAGAAGATGGGAAGTTTTGAAATTTGAATTTCAAAATTCAAATTTTAAATTTCAACTTTGAAAATTGAAATTTCAACTTTGAAAATTGAAATTTCAACTTTCAATGCATTAAAATTTGAACTTTAACTTTGAAATTTGAAGTTTGGAGTGTTTGGATTTAGAATTTTAAATTTTTGAATTTCAAATTTCATATTTTCAAATTACATGATTATAAAATATAAAATATTACTACACTAGTACACTACATTATTATAAAATATAAATATATAATTCAAATTTGAAATTTTAAATTTAAAACGATTAAAATTATATCACACTTTAAAATTGATAACACTACATTACATGATTAGAACTCAATTTTTAAATTTAAAATTTTTTAAAAAAAAAGGTGAAACCCATGGACCGGCCCCCAAACCCGGCCTATGAAAGCCCACTTAATTGGACCGGACCGGCCCGTGAAACCCGGTCCAAAAATGGGTGACGGGCCTGGGCTGGGCTAGCTGAGCATTTTGCTCAACACAGCCCGGACCTGACTGGCCCATTTATTTTGGACCCGGACCGGCCAAGTCCGTGAACCCGGTGGGCTGCAACTTTAGTGGGCCGGTCTGACCCGGCCCGGCCCGTTTGACAGGCTTAAGGTAACAAGCCTCATCTATTAATAACTTTGCCCTCAAATTCGTGCTCATAGGCCACATTTTCAGTAAATCAAATAACCTTTCATACTATATCTGTCATGGCAAAATAAATCCTCATATATGATAGAATGTATGAAACTATGTACAACACAACAACGATACACCTTTCAAGCATCAATTCATTTATTGGCTAAAAACTTTATTTTGGGCATCACAATTCATAAAATCTCAATAAAATACTTCAACACAATATGTCGTTCAATCCATAACATGCTTTACACAATAAGTTTCACCCAAAGTAAGTCTGAGAAAGGGTGTATATATTTCATTTTAAAGTAGTTCGGGGAGGGAGAGAGGGGGGAGGGGTAATAGGACCTCCTAAAAAAAATGTATAGTTAAAAATACAAAAAATGATCATATTTTCCCTTGTACTCTCACACAAATGAGTTATATTTGTCCTTCATTGTATTTTTTCAATATATATTTTTCCTTTTCATCCAACTCTAGGATCATATTTGCCCCTGTACTAAAAAAACGTCATATTTACCCCAACATCATTAAATCCCCTTATCCTCAGCATATTTACCATTTTCATTCAACTTTAGGATCGCATTTGCCCTTGTACTCTCAAAAAAATCATATTTATCCCTACTGCACTAAATCCTCATGTCCCACCTTAATTTTTCTATACGGCATCTACGTGACATATATTTTTTTTAAACTTAAATCGACTAACTCATTTTAACTCGTTTAATCTGACCCACTAAAAAATTAAAACCCAAAAACATCATTGTTCATCCATGGTAGATACAATTTTACCACTTAAATCTCGTACACATTATAAATTCAACTTTTTTTATTGTGATAGGTAATAGTTGTTCCAATAGTTTTTAATTATTGCATTGATTCTCTAAATCAAAAAATTGTAACTATTACAAATAAAAAGATAATTGCCTCAAACTAGAAAACCAATGCAATAAATAAAAATTCTTGAAATAACTATTACCTATCGCAATAAAAGAAGTTTAGTTTTAATTTAGATGAGATTGGAGTGGTGAAATCATATTCACTATGGATGAACGATGAAGTTTTCGTATTTTAATTTTTTAGTGGGTTAGACTAAAAGAGTTTAAATGAGTTAGTAGATTTAATTGGAAAAAATTATGTCATGTAGGCGTCACATAAGAAAATTAATGTAAAAAAATATATAAGAAAATTAACGTGGAACATGAAAATTAACATAGTCGGGGTAAATACAAGGGCAAATATGACTTTAAAGTTGGATGAAAAAGACAAATATATTGAGGACATGATAATTGAATGTTGTTGTCATGACCCAACTATCGGGCCGTGCGGGCACCTACTCTAATCCACCTAGATAGGAGAACCCTTACCACCCAAACCAACAGGTAAAAGTGTAAAAAGAATTAAACCATGAAATAAGCCTTTTTAATATATGAAAATATTTACAAGAATGCGAAAACCTTTTACAATTTTTGAAATCAGCCCTCTCTAGAATCTAGTCTAAGCCGGTACAAGAGCTACTACAAGATGATACAAAATGAAGAAGACTCAACTCCCATCATAGAAGCAAAAGTAGGAGTTACTGGAGAATCGCCGTCATCCTGAATCTGTGAAACATCACCAACCCTGCAACCAGACTATACCAAAAAAGGTATATCAAGAGTAGAATCAGTACAAACACATGTACTGATAGGCATCATCGGTCGACCCGAATCCACTCCTACCATCATATAAGAAATCAAGGTAAATACATGAGTTAAATACTCTAACCCCTTTCACATCCACCTTTATCAAAACCCGCTTCGAAAACAACCTTCTTATCCCTTAGACTTTTCAAGTCACCTTGTCACCTAGACTTCCCCAAGTCACCTTGTTACCTCAACTTCCCAAGTCACCTTGACACCTAGAATTCTCCAAGTCACCTTGTCATTACACGACATCTATGTCCATACCCAGACTATCATTCCTTTACCCCAATCGATCACTATGACTCAACAACTCAGAGTAAACCCCACTACTTAATGACGTAGATCACAACTATCATATCGCCACCTACTAGTACAAACCGTCCCAATGATCCCCAGGGCCATACTTGACAAGTAACCACAACCAACATTATAACTAGGCCACAAGTCTTCCCTTTAGCTTATCAACCGCACGTAACAAGTCTAACTGACATTGACGATTCTCAGTGACAGTAAACATATATCCCTTTTACATAACCCAAACCAAACAAGGATCCCTAGGACATTATCTATGCCAATAACATGCGACCCCGGCCCATAGAAGGAATACCTTTTCACTTAAGCACACTAACCCGACCCTTCAAGGATCAACTAAACGCCAAATAATAATGATAACTCCCGGCCCTCTCAGGAACCCACCATGTGAAGAACAATAAGTAACAATTAAAATCATAACAATATAATTCCAGACTCTCAGTCTTCCTTCTAACTTATCAACCACATGGAACAGGTCAACAACTAATCTTAAACAATGAGCAAATAACAATAGTATATAGCCTTCTTATCTTTCCCAGACTGACCAAGGATCTCTATACCAACACCTAGTGTTAACATGCAATATTTGGTCCACCCTAGGATCATTCCCACATTTAAGTGTAGCAACCCGGCCTCTCAAGGACCAAAATAATTATTCACAGATTCAATAATTAACCCGGTCCACTCATGAAACCATCGTCAGCATATACAGTCAAAGCAAGTAAGATCAAACCCGTACCATGCGTGATATCTGAGCCAACTGATATAGAACCTGTACCAGGCGTGGTACCCAAGCCAACCATTAGTATCTCCATACCAGGCATGGTACCCGAGCCAACCGCTAGTAAACATGTATCAGACGTGATACCCGAGTCAACCGTTAGTATTTTCGTACCAGGCGTGGTACTTGAGCCAACCATTAGTATACCCATACCAAGCATGGTACCCGAGCCAACTGTTAGTAAATGTGTACCAGGCGTGGTACCCGAGCCAATCAAATGTCACACAGAAATCCACAGTAACAAATAATGAACAATCAATACTTGTAGACCAACAAGCAGTAACACCTAGTTCAATTCACAAGACTGATAACAAGACCCTTAGACATTTCTAAATCATTTCCCTAAGCATACAACTCGTAAAATGCTTAGACAAAGGTACACAAACATACAATGCATACATGAATCAATAACCATCACCTACCCTATTTTGGGTACACAATGAACCGTTAAATTTCATTCGGAGACTAACCCCGAATCACCCCCTTAAACATGCCATTAGATACCTTTATTCCTGACCCTCCTCCTAGGACCAAGATACAATATGAAAAAAACCCTAGCCTTGAAAACACAGCCATTACGATATCCTAATTATACCAATTCATTTTTCGGAATTTCCGTTCCTTGCACATTAGTTAATTACTAATCCCTTCCGGTTCCTCGAACCTTCTCGATATTCTAGTCCCTAGATTTTATTATCATACAACACCTAATTAAACATAACAATTCAAAATGTCACAACACATTATCACAACTCCATCAATTTTAGTTTAACCAATTCCACCCAAATAATTTTTCTCCAGACTCCGTGTTCGAAGGCCTAGGCATGAATTCTCCCATTCAATCTATACAACAAGTACGAAATAAAAATAGGTCAATCTACTCAATAAATAAAACCTAGCCTACCTGGATGCCGAGCAACTGTTCCATGCCCTTTATGGCTCCGTGAAGGCGTTCCCTGATGATTGACAAGTCCAAAATCTGTGGTTTCGTGTCCTTTCAGCTGGAATCCCTCCTCCCCATGGCTTTCAAGCCTTGAAGCAGCCTAGGAGGGTTTTTGGAGCAACCCTCATCTGTTTTTGACTAAAGAAGGGAGAATGAGATTAAAAAACCCATTTTTGGGCTTTCTGGTTCCGTCAATCCTCTATAGCAGATGCCAACCACTACGGTGGTACCGCTATAGCGACCTAAATCCCGCTACAGCGAACTCAACTTTTCAGCATGGACAGTCTTCAGTAAAACAGTCATAACTTTTTACTCGAGAAGCGGATTGACGAAGGATCGGTGACGTTGGAAAGAGGACTCACAGATCTTTAATTTGGTGAGTATTGAGGAGGTGTACAAAAGTGATAATGTTTCACAAAATGAAGTTTTAGAGTTGAGGCGTGTTGAACCTCATTCAAAATACTTTTTGTGTTTGATTGGTGACATGAAAATTGAGCCTTTCAAATCAATGAAGAAGTGTGTGGATGCGGAACAAGGCCTTTATATTCTAAAATTTGGTATGCTAAAAAGATAAAATGACATTCCTCACTTAAGGGCCAAGAAGTGAAAGATTTGATATCTATTGCTTGGTTCCTTTATTTTTATACCACCGCCCCTTGAGCGAAGCAGAAAATTTGATGCAAAATTAGGGGTGCAATATATAAGTTCAAAGTGGAAGGAAAAGTGATAAACTTGATGGCGTCGTGCCGCGACGTTAAATCAGGCGCTTATTGGGAGGCAACCCAATTTTGTAATAGTTTAGTTTTTTTTTATAGTGTCACTTCTTATTTTATTTTCGTTTTGCAGGTTTAGGGAAGTTTGAGTACCCAAATTTGAAAGCTAAAGAAGCATGGTTTAAGATTAAGTGTGGGGTCGTTCACCCTTTGATTCATTGAGAAGAAACATGCCTCTAGCTAGGCCTTAGAGGGCCTCAGGGAGTATCTCTAACCCGAATTTTTATCTTATTTATTGCTTTGGGGACAAAGCATGACTTTAAGTGTGGGGTGGGATGTCTTTCGATATTTGTTAAGGGTGATGTATGCCATAGTATTTTGAGTTTTTTTTTATTGCTAAGTTAGATAAAAAAAAAAAGAGAAAAAGAGAAGCTTAAAGCACAAAAAGATTTTTCTTTTATTCTTTAGTTATGATAGTTTTTTTTTATTTTTAAATTTTTAGAGGCATACTTCATCCACCCCTTGGTTTTTCTTTTCGGTTCTTTTCGAGGGGGAGCCTTTTGAACCGAGTATTTTTTTTTTCTAGTAGTAGTTTTTTTGGAGAGAAAAAAAAAGACCTTTTGACTTGTTTGATACTAGCAATTTAGGCCTAAGTTTGAGTAGTACTTTCCTGTGAGTGCTTGAGTGTTAATAAAATAGCAAGTCTTTTGACACCTAGGCTCAGGGTAGTGACTCTGTACATAGCTTATTTTTATTTTGATAGTTCGCTATGATCCTGTCTGTCTTAGAAGTGGAATTGATCCGTCTTGATTGAAACTTGTGCCATGAGAGGTGAGGAGTTCTTGAATATTCCATGTTTTGCATCTTAGTCTAGAACTTGCCCTGCATGTTATGGAAGCGAAATAAAAAGTGTTGCTCTGTTTAGAAGATGATAATAGGCTTTCTTTAATATGTCTTGTAAATTTTAGCCTTTTCAGATATTGTTACCACTAGTTAGCCCCTTTGAGCCTATAGCCTTTCGTTTGGTAGCCGTATTTTTGTCTTGATCCATTTTGTTGAATCCCTAGTTTTTGCACCCTGCTTCCTTGAGCATTGTAGCATAGACTTCGATAAAATTGTTAGATCTTAAGAAAATGAATGATTGAGTGTAAAAAGTGATCAATGAGAGTTACTTGTGATGAAAAAGGCCCTCTTAGAGAGAATGTGATATATGGGGGGGGAGGGGGAAAGAACATAAAAATTGCTTGAAAAAAAATGATTGAAGCGTTCTTGATAGGATGAGAATACTAGTGAAAATAAATTGAAGAGAGGGCTGAAAAAAAATAAAGAAGAAAAAAATAATGGGTGATGAAGTCTAAAAGTGCAAAGTGCTTAGGGAAGTGTAAGTCACTATTATATAGTTTTCCTACCCGTCCCCTAGCCAACATTACAACCCGTTAAAGTTCTATTTGATTTTATTGGAGCATGCTTAATTAGTGGAGATGTACATAATGGGCAAGCCTATGGTTCTTTGTGCATACATGTGAATTCGTTTGTGAGTGCGAGAGTTGTGCTTTGATGCTAAGTCCTTAATTTATATTCGATTCTTAAAATTGAGTGTATGGACTATTTCTTCTTGTGAGGGCACTTGTTTCATGATAGATAGGTAATGTTATTAGCTTTCTTTGACAAGAGTAGGTGAGCGAGCTTAAATTTGATGAGTTAGACTCCGTCTTTGAGGTTAGGAGGTTAGAAGTTTGTTATTTGTTTGTATATCTTGCATAATGATCGGGGAATGTACTTGATGTTTTGAGTTTTTATATGGACTAATTATTTGTATCAACCAAAATGGTGGTATTCCTAGCTTGAATTATTGAGATGAGTTTTGATGCTTGCTCGAGGACGAGCAAGAGTTTAAGTGTGGGGTGTTGATGTGAGGCAAAAAATACATATATTTAACTATTAATTGCCTCACATTTTAGTACTTTTAATCGTTTTTTGAGTACATATTATATTGATTAGTGCTTAATATTATATTTTTCAAGTGTAGGATTAAAACGAGGGGAAGATGATGAGATTTGAAGAAAATAAATTAAAACGGAAGAAAAGAGAAAGAGAAACAAAACAATGAATTAATAAAAGAGACATAATGATTACACATAATGATTGGAATGATCATTAGTATGTAATCATTAGCATGAACAAGATTGAAATGAACAATTCAAATTGAAGCAGAGGAGAACGTACCTGGGCACAACGTGGCAGCAATTGAAGGCAAATGCAAAAGAAGATAGCAGCAGTTGCGCCATCGGAAACAGCAGTTGTGGCGCGAGAAATTTAGAGTCTCTGAATCACAAACAGTCGCGTGCGCCACTGCCTTGCAGCGAGCAGTGGCGCGAGCTCGACGAAATTTATCCCTGTTCAATTTGGATTTGTTTTTTTAAAAGTCTAGATCTTCTCCATACTCTATAAATACATCCTAAACATAATTTTACATAACTTTTGACCTAGGGAGAGCTAGGAGCCGCCGTGGAGGCCGGAGAATATTGGTTCTATCTTTTCTTCTCTATTATTTAATTATTTTTACGTTTTTCTTTGGATGATTTGTTGTAATTGCTCCATGTCTATGTGGAGTTAAACTTCTCATCTAGGGTTATGGTAGCCTCATGATTGTTGGTGTATAAACTTTAATTGATTTGTTAAGATATTTATCGTCGTGCTACGGCTCGTACGGTTACTTACTTTTTCTTGGGCTTAATTATTTGTTTGCTTGATCACCATTCAAATACTATTTGTGGCGCATAAATTGTACTAGGAATAGAGAATTTACGTGCGTAGTAAGAAAAAGTAGGGCTTGGTTGTGAACCTTATAGGGAAAGGGGAACGATTCACTAACGTGGATAGGAATATACTTGTTAGCCTTACTTAGTTGGCACGGAAGAGAAATCACATGCCCTTCACTATCGACCGACGACCATAGGAATGTAGGCGTTAGGAATATAGTCGAGGAGACCTAGAGTTGTTGGCAAAATGCTCAACATGGTTAAAATCAACCCGCAACTAGTAACCTGATAGAAAATCAGAATCAGTTCAAGTGATTACTCAACATAATTGCTAACAAATTCATAGCCCTAGATCGATTTCATCTCATTGATTACGTGAAGATATACTCTTCGTTTGGTTAACTGTTCATTAGTTAGTTTAGTTTTCTTTTTAATTTAGTTAAATTATAATATAATTTGGATTTTTTTGCTTGAATAAATAATTAAATTAATTTAATTTAGTAAAAAGTTAATCGACAAGTCTTTGTGGGTACGATATCTGGACTTAAAATCCTATATTACTTGTATGACCGCGTACACTTGCGTGTGCGAAAGGACACAACACATGTCAAAAAAAGTTGCATTACATGTTCTATGATATTTTTCATTCCAAGAATGAATTTATTTCACCCAAATATTGCATGTCAAAACGGCTACTCAACATTTTTATATTTTCTTTGATAACACTCATGTTAGAGCCAAATACATCAAATCAATATGCAAATAATAACATGTAATTTATTTCAAGACAAATATATGCACTTTTAATACTCTTTTTAGAGCATTCTCAAAGATGCAAAAATCACATTTTTCATGATGAATTTTTTTTCTCATTTTATGAACCCCCACTATTTCAAGAATTTGAATATCATTTTTTCATGAAAAATAGTATCACTATATTCAAGAAAGATATTAGGAAAAAAGTTTTTTACCTTTTTCTCCACAACAAAAAAAAAGTTTTTTACCTTTTCTCCGCTTGAGTTGAGCAAGTAGAAAAAATACTTTACTCGTCTATCTCTTCCCTTTCATCTCTTGAAGAGATCTAGTGACGTTGAAGCGGGATGATGTTGAGATCTCCCATCTTGATATCCGTAATTTTCAAACTGTAACAAAACATGAATTCTCCTTAAAATTGTTGGTGCAATATACCACAAATTAAATAATTACAGTTGAAATAAAATGAACAAAAAAATTGAATAAAAATATATTCAGGCTCTCTCTTTAAGGAGATTCAAGCCCACTGCGGCATAATCTACACCGATCCAGCAGTATCACTCTTGACTTGTCCCTTCCAGGATACAACAGCCCAACAACGTTGTGTAACTCAAGCAACTCCGAATTAGTTGAAGAGTTCAAAACTCCACCAAAAGAACACCTTTCTTCAACATATAAAACTCTCTTTTGTATAGTGAATATAGTTGAAGACTTGGAATATTTTTTGTCTTAACTCTCTCTTTCACTACTACACACTATAATACTTTTCCACACTTCTCATATTTCATCTTATTTTTTCACTATATTTTCTTGTACACAATATAATGCAAGACCTCCACTATTTATAGGTGAGGAATTCTTCCTTGTAATGAATAGGAAGAAGGTGGGGTAGTAATGTGGGTGAGTTATGGGAGGATTATGGCTTGGATGTTACAAGAGTTACAAGACATAATGAGGTAGAATATGACATTGGTGGTTACACAAGTTACACCAAGAATAATAACCATATTCTTGCTAATTTATGCCCACTAACATAAGAAGATAATGATCCCATTTCCACCAACTAATGTGAGTAATGAGGCATCAAATTCTATCAGAGTAAATAGCACAAATGTAACTCGTGAATATATGATGCACCTTAATATAATATATAAATATAATATTAAAATGCATCAACATACTGTATGACCTTAGTAAATACCAAATGCACTCTCATACTAAAGGATTAATCCTAACTCTTGTTACGAACGAGAAGCAACTGCCTTGATCGCAGATATTTTCAGTAACTACGGAACAGGTCGTTATAATTGTAGAGGTAAATATAACTTTTTTAGAGTATAAAGACAAATATGATCCTAAAATTGGATGAAAAAGATAACATTATTGAAAAATATAACGAATGAAAAATATAACTTACTTATAAAAGTACACGAATAAATATGACCCTTTTATGTTAAAAATATAGGGATAGTTCAGAAAACGCTTATGTCTTTTCCCTATTATTTTTTAGGCATCTTAAGACACAAAAGCTAGTGAGAGGAATTGGTTGAAATCACTACTTAGCACCTCCTCTCGAGTTATATAAGGAGTTGGATTCAAATTACGGTTTCTGCTTTCCTTGATTTTTTATTTTTATTTTTCATTTTGAGATGACAATGTTAAAGACTCTTAAAAAATGCATAAAACAGGGTGGGAGCAAATTTCAAACAGGAGACCTTGTGGGTGCAAAGTGGAGCTCACAACCATCAGTCCACACTTCACACAGAGTAAGCTTTATTAAGTAGGGCCATTGAATTTATATTTATTGGTTCTATATGCATGTGCGTTTGATAAAAAATTTGAATGGAGCAATGTGACATGATATCACTTTGACTAACATGCATTTGCCATTGGTAATACCACGTCGTCTTTTAATTTTGAATTTACCTCTGCTTCTGTCTATAACAATATTGAGGATGATAAAGTCTCATGTTGCTCTTAATAATTTATGAGTGAGTTTTAATGATAAACAAAGTGATTCAGGTCCTTGTAAAGCATTCACGTGAAGGTGTACATATCACATGTGCTTAAACGGCATATAAGGAAATAGAATCAAGGATATTCTATTTAAGGAAATTGAATTCAAGGATTCTTAATAAGCAGTTTGAGTCAATCAAGTAATCCTTCCTTATGTGATAATTAGAGTTGCGAAGCAACATCTCATAATTACACATACTATATAAGAAATATGGTCATCACTTGGTCGAGTAGCCATTGAAAACACAAAAGGGTTTTTTTCTTAAGAGGCAATAGAGCAATCCTAACAGCAGACTTTGAAACAATCAAGAACATACTATCTGCTTAATAGTGTTTTGTTGAAGCTTGTATTAGATTGATAGTTTGTGTTTTTTGTGAGGATTGTAACAAAGAGGAAGTCTACCTTCTTGGATAGTTTAATTTGAACAGTTAAATTAACTGTTGAGTTAAGGTACTAAAGTTAATTAATCTCTTTGATTATTGAGTTGTAATCTAAAACCTTCTTTCTGAAGATTAGTAAAGTTGGATTGTGAAATCCTACATATTGTAGGTCGTGGTTATTTCTCTTTGAGCAAGAAGGTTTTTCACGTAACATCATATATTCATACTTTATTGTTTTTTCATAATTACACAAGAAACTAATTTTTGTGTCAAGCAGTTGGTACTAATTCTTTTCAGAGATGAGACACTGAATCATAATTGTCCCACAAAATCACCTTGTATCTAATCTTAAACAGATATTTCCGTGGCTGACAATTATTAAGCATGTCATAATTGATCAAAAGCCCAATTAAATATAGTCACGTCAAATGAAGCAAGTGATAGGAAAAAAAATTACAAAAATTATAAGAAAAAAATGACTGTGCAATTTATAACAAATGTCGTCTTGTGGAAGGCTCCCTTCGTGGTTAAAGTACGTCCACGTAACTTTAAGGGTTTAAAGACCCATGTTTGCTAGAATCCACTAGTCATGACTCGTGTCTGTATGTATATATAGAGAGAGACTGAAAAGGTAGTAGTAAAATATATGACTTGAAATTAATAATGAATACTCCAATGTGTACGTCTTTGGGAGTGAGGAAAGGTGCATGGATTGAAGAAGAAGATTTTCTATTAAGAAAATGCATTCAAAAATATGGTGAAGGAAAGTGGCATCTTGTTCCTGCTAGAGCTGGTAATCTATTCCTTCTATCTCCGTTTATTCTTAATAACATGATTTATAATTATATGATGTGTTTTAAATAAGGCATAATAATAAATGTGCCCATTAACTTGTTTCAGCTTACATTTATTCCCTCCAACTTTGGATGTGCATAAGTAGATACTTAAACTTGTATAAAGTTGAACAAGTAAACACATGTGTCATACGTGGCATCCTATGTGACAATTCACATCCTTAGGCTTCCTACGTGTATTATGTCACTTAGGATGCGTGTGTATACTTGTTCAACTTTACACAAGTTTAAATGTCTATTTGTGCACATTCAAAGTTGGAGGGCATAAACGTGAGCTGAGACCAAGTTAATGGGGATATTTATGTCTTATGACTTCAAATAATAAGTTTCAAGAATCTGTATTTCTTTCTTATTCTTAAATTTTATGTGAATGTGTGCAGGTCTGAACAGATGCCGGAAGAGCTGCAGACTGAGGTGGCTGAATTATTTAAGGCCACATATCAAGAGAGGTGACTTTGCTCCAGATGAAGTGGATCTCATTTTGAGACTTCATAAACTCTTAGGCAACAGGCATGTTTATGTTTAACACTTTTATTAATCTAATATTACACTCACGTACTCATGAATTTAAGCGACCATTTCATTCAAAAGTTTATGATGTTAGAGATTCACAATACATTTTTTATTATGAAATTATATTACTACGTCCCAACATGCCCACTCGTGTGGCAGGCACGATTCTATTATACATGGTGGTATGATATTGGATATGTATAATCATTTCATCTAAAAAAGTTATGTTATTTCGTATAGGTGGTCACTTATTGCTGGTAGACTTCCGGGAAGGACAGCGAACGATGTGAAGAACTATTGGAACACTCACTTTCAAAAGAAGTTAAATACTACATCTCCTCATCATCATCAACAACAAAAGATTAACAACAAGTGCAGAGGCATAATTACTAAGAATGAAATAATAAGACCTCAACCTCGCAACTTCTCAAGCGCCAAGAAGAATGTTTCTTATTGGTGTACCAACAAAAGTATGATCACAAACACAGTAGACAACAAAGAAATAGTAGTAAATATTTGTGAGAAGCCAAGAGGCGAAACAACGTCGTCGATAGACGATGGAGTTCAATGGTGGACAAATTTACTTGAAAATTGCAATGAAATTGAAGAAGCAGCACCAAGTTTGTTGCATGAGGAAATATCGCCACCGTTAATTAATGGTGTAGGAAACTCCATGCAACAAGGACAAACTGATGATTGGGATGACTTTTCTATTGATATTGACTTATGGAATCTACTTGATTAAAGAGATATGTAATGGCATTATTGTAAACTTGCAATAGGAATATGTTCGTCATTAATACTTTGTATCCCAAGTACCAAGTTGTTAGGAAAATAAAATTTTGAATATTCTAGAATTACTATAAGTGCATGCATTCTGATATTATATTTTATGTGATTTTTAGGTTGTGTATGTAATTAAGAAGTGGACATAAATATTGAAATATTGAAAAATTAGACTGAATTAAATTATTTCAGTTCTTTGGTTTTGATTTATCGAATTTTCAGGAGAGATGAATGTTCGATTTTTTGATTTTCAGTTATTCATAAGTGCAAATCAAATACCAAACAGAACTAATTCGCTTTGGTTCATTGAGTTATTTTTTCTGCTCATAAGATTGGCTATTTTTATTACTCTATATTATTCAAATAAAATAGGCTATTTTGTGTTTCTACTTTAAAATATTGGCCACAAAGTTAGAAACACAATTATTTTTCTCCATTCTAAATCATATAATGCTATTAATATTATGCTAATATTACATATGGCTCACCGAATGAATGGAATAAATAAATCAAAGCATTAATTTGAAGGAATTGATAGATTCAGATTTGGATTACAAACTCAAGATCAATGGCAAAAACTTTGCCGCAAAATGTATAAATATTTTTTGGTTTTAACCGTGCGACATGTAAGTAGTAAATTTCTTTTAAAAGAAGTTTAATTTGTGTGTAGAAAATTTTGGTTAATTGAACAATCGAAGAACAAAAAACTCTATAATTGAGAATCAAACCAAATATCTTTTTTTTTTTTACAATAATAGTAATATTATTGTGATTAGGTGCATCGTCTTTATGTTATCTAAGTACATATGATTTTATGTTATATGGTGTCCAAGTTCACAACTAGTATAAAAGATTTGATTTGGTAATCCTTCACAATTGATTTTCAATTTTATATCTTTTTTATAAGAGATATTTTTTTTAATACATAAAAAAATTAAAAATTAATTTTTTCCATTCAATTTATAAATCACCCTAAAAATTCATTTCCTCGCTAGTATATGAAAAGACAATATATTTGTTTTTATAAATCACCCTAAAAATTCATTTCCTCGCTAGTATATGAAAAGACAATATATTTGTTTTTTCTAATCTATAGAAAGAAAGGAGGGTAAATTTCACAAATGGTAATTTAACTTTCACTTTTTTTCACAAAAATAACTTAACTATCTTTTCTTACACAAAAATAACTAAATTTTGGGTAAACAAACACAAAAATCACATGGCTGAAATACGATAACTTTTTCGATGAGCCCTACTCTTTTTCACTCTTTTTTATTTTAAATTTAATAAATAAAATTTAAAAATTAAAACACTCAACCCGATCCATCCCGGCCAAAATTTTATCGGGATGGTTTGGATGTTTTTAAAATTTTATTTATTAAATTTAAAATTAAAAAAGAGTGAAAAAGAGTGGGCTCATTGAAAAAGTTACTATATTTTGGCCATGTGATTTTTGTGTTAGTTTAACCCAAGTTTAATTATTTTTTTACGTCTCAATATATCAAAAAAAAAAGAAAATATTTTTATACGTCTTAACATATTAAAAGAAAAAAAAAATCTTTGAAAATAATAGTTCTTATTCTTTTTAATATATTTTTCAAACGAGTTTTGGATTGGGACGAGTCAGGTTGAGTATTTTAAAAATTTATTTCTTATATTTAAAATTTAAAAAAGAGTGAAAAAGAGCGGGGTTCATCGAAAAAATTACCGTATTTCGGCCATGTAATTTTTGTGTTAGTTTACCTAAAGTTTAGTTATTTTTGTGTAAAAAAGATAGTTAAGTTATTTTTGTGAAAAAAAATGATAGTTAAGTTATTTTTGTGTAAGAAAAGATAGTTAAGTTACTTTTGTGGAAAAAAAGTAATAGTTAAGTTACCAGTTGCGAAATTTATCCGAAGGACAGTTCTATAATATGTCCAAATAAAGAAAGTCTAGTCCCTGCCCAATGAAAGGATAACATTTGTTTTCCATTTTTGTCCAAGAAAGCAAAAACAATAGTACTCCTATGACTTTATGTGACGTATAATTACTTAGATATTTCACTGTTTAATAAGTACATAGTCAGTCTTTTAAATTTTAAATACTTAAATTAAGTGATGTTTTAATTAAATACGTCAATTTCAAATAAAATGTCTCGATTAGATATTTTTGATCAAATTTTGAAAAAATTTCAGGTATGTTCCCATTTGTCTATTAGCAAAATAATTAAGTTAATTATATAAAATATGTTGTTGTTTTTATAATTATATGTCTTCGCCTCAATAAGTACTATAAATCCTAACATTTTCTACTTGAGATTGATGTGTATAATTTAAAAAAATGACATATTTTATGTAATTAATATAATTATCTAGTAGACGAATGAAAACACATACAAAAAAAATACAAAATTTGAAAAAAAATATCTAACTGAAAACACTTCATTAGGAATTAAAATATTCAATTGAAATAAAATTTAATTTGAGTGTCGAAATAAAAAAATCCTAACTAGTTTAAGAAGCCGGAGGAATGTATTGAACCATATTTCAAACTTAACAATTTGCTTTTATGACAAGGCTTGGAAGAAAGATTTTTCGTTAATAATTTTCTTATTTTCAAAGTTAAAAGGCATGCATAACTCTCCTCCAAATGCATCATCTCTCTATTTCCTCTCGTAGGGTTTTACAATAATTTTGAGACATATCTTCCTAATATTCTACTAGATCAGATTGGTGATAGGACAATTTATTTCAATTGTTAATATCATCATTCTTTTTCTCAAAAGATATTGGGAAAATAAGTAATATCTTTTTTAGACACGAGAAGAGTGACAGAAATAAAGCATGTTAATAAAAATATTAAAAAAAGTATTTATCGTAATTATGTGATTAAAATCTAACTAGGAAATGAATTCTAGTACTATTCGGATAGAGAAAGGAAAAACTCTAAAATTACTATGAACTTTATATAAGAATGTGATATTGTGAATATTAAATAAAAAAAAAGAAAATCAATCTCTCAATAATTCATTTTTTATTCTTTGAATCTTTATTTTTACACGTGGTTAAAATCCTTTTTGTTAATCCAACATATTTTTCATTAGATTATTAAGAAGATGTGTGTAAAAATCATAAAATTGTACTTGAGAAACTAAAAAGATTTTGAACGAGATCAACATAAATTGTGAAAAAGTGATAAATATATTTTTTTATTCTTAACGAGAGATATTCAGTTCAAGTTTTGGTACGAATAACATTTATTAGGAAATGCTTTATCTTTTATGTATAATTTTTCGATGCAAATTCAGACTTAATATGAGCATAGACGGAATCTGAATTTTTTGTTTATGGATTTTAGATTATAATTTTTTTATTTTACTGATTATTGAATAAATTATTTATACATATATTAAATAAATTTTTAAATATAAATACAAGATTCAAACAAAAAGTATTGAATTTTATCAAATTCATAACTTTAACGTTAGCTCTGCCACTAAATATAAGTACTCCCGTCATTTATTTTTATTTGTCTAATATTTTAAAAATAAATTTTTATTTTTATTTGTTACTTTTAACATATCAAGAAAAAATAATTTTTTTTTTCTGATTTACCCGTAATATAAATTACTTATTTCTCAGATTATTTTCAAGACCTAAGATTATATCAATTATTATAATTATTGAGGTATAAGATACTCATATTAATTATCGTTGTTTAAAAAATAAGTAAAATTTAAAATGAACAAGTAAAAATTGATGAAGAGAGCATTAAACACCGGATGTCCCACCTATGATTTGGTGTTTTTTGTGGATGTGATGTCCAACCTATAAGATCTGGCTCCTATCCAGTACCTATTCCCTCCAATTCATCCAGTTGGCTAGTGAATTTAATTCACTTGTCCTCTTAAATAATTTATGGTCCAGATTTATTTTAGTTAGCCCCAGTAAATCTACTCTCAAACAACCATCCCCTTCATCCCAGTTCACATGTTGATATTGTCATTATAACTCTGTTTCTTCCTCTGAAAAATTGATCTATTTCTCCCATGAAACAAAAAATAATGTTGCTTCTTTCCATTTCGGACTAAAGGTTGGAAAAGGTATCATTAGTTGGTTGCTCAAAAATTGTAGATTAATGTGATCAATTGGATGAACTGGAGGGAATAGGTACTGGACAGGACCCAGTCCCCCAACCTATAATTTGTAGGGTAACGTAATTGGAAACAATATATATTGTCGACTCATAACACTTGCTGTCGGTGAAACTGTTTTCATCTTATAAACGTGGTTTTCGCCAACTTTGAAAAAGAATAATTAACAAAGATGACTTTGTATTCAGCGGAACTCAAATCGTGACCTTTGATTAAAAATAAAGGAGTACTTACTACTCCATCACAACCCTTGTTGGTGACTATTTTATTTCTTCAATATACTTTTCTATCTGTCCAAGCAAACAAGTTACTACAAAATTTGATAACCTTTTTGGGCTGAACATGTCGGATTCTTGTGTGGAGGGGAAGAGAAATGGGTAGCAATAATTAAGCAGATAGTGGCGGCCCATTTTGTGGAAAATCGTCTCAAGTTGTGAAGAAAAATGTCTTATGGATTATTTCTAACACACAATTATCAACAAATTGTAGGCAATCAGGTGCATGGTAATTGGTATATGGATTTAGCAATTAAAATAATCAAACCTTTCCTCAATTTACTTCATTTTTCACATGTTTCTTTCATGTCTTCCTTGATTTTTATCGTTTGTTTGCGACAAATTTTAAAGTTATGAAAATTAATCTGGCCCAATTACAAACAAAATTATGATGAAACAATTTTTTTTATTATTATTAGAAATAGCAAAAAATGTATTATTAAGACAATGAAAATAATGAAACGTTTCTTCACTTTTTTCAAATTTTCACATGTTCCTTTGATGTCTTTCTTGATTTTTACACTACTATTATTTTATTAGATTTTTAAAAAATAAACAACTCTTTTTTTTTTTAATAATCTCATAACCCATTGATCATTAATGAGCAAAAATATACAGTTTGAGCTTGACATATCAGACTTGATACATGATCATAGAAAAGGGCTTATAAGAGCCAACACTAGAGAAGACCCATTTTATCCTAGCCAAAAAAAAGTATCTTTGTAGAAAAGAGAGTTTCATAATTGTCATATTTGGTGCTACATATGTATGATGATTGGAAGTATATTTTTCTATAGGACTGGAAGCGTTGTTGTTCCACCCGTTTGAGTAGGAGCATTTTCAAGTTCATTGGGATCACGGCAATGACAATTAACCTAGCCACCTTAGCATTGGTGGATAGTCGATTATGAATGACCCTCCAACATGTCCTTTTTATTGTTGTCGATTTTGCTATTAAGGTTGATAACCTGCTCTTTAATTACATATTCCATATTCCATCTCTCAGCATATCTTTGAGCAGAATGTTGTCATTGATTACATTAGTAGGGAAAAGATTAGATAAGGGATTATGCCAAAATACAATTTCTCCTTTTCCAACCTCCCACCTGATATGCCACTCTATATTATTGCTAATATTAGTAAGGTATTTGGCCTTGATGAATTCACTCCAAAGTGAGTTAGGTGTTTTCAAAGACCATTATTGTTTGGATTTAAAGCCATTGCAAACGTCATTAAGCCTTCTAAAGTTGGATCCACCTTCGGATCGAAAATGAAGAGTGCTTACCTTCCGAGTAACTCTCTTATCTTATGAAATATTTCATTAGATTTACAAGCTAATCTTTTTATTATATTAAAAAATTTAAAATATTTTATTTAATCCTTAAATTCAAATAGATTAGATTTTAAATTTTAATTTATTTTATTGTTAACACTTTGGTTTATATATTTTTTCTCTAACCTTCATCACCTAACTTAATTCTTAGGAAATTAATTCAGCCAAAGAGAAAAAAACAAATCTCATAAATTATACCCATCATTATTTTTGATTTGGTGTAGTGATGTCCCTTTATTGTTTCATTCCATATATTAGTAATTTTTTATTATCTTAATAAGAAAAAATAATCTACACAAATAAATATTTTTAATGAAAATTAAGAAAAGGAAAGTATCAAAATATTTGTAAAATCATCAACTAAAATTTATGAAAATGTTCCATAAATATTTTGCTCCTTCCAAAGTAATGAGTGAAACGTTATTACAACTGAAATAATACGGCAATGATTACAATTATTAAATTAATAATTTGCCATCAAAATGAGGCCAAATCAACGGTCTATCTAACATGGCAAGAGTTGTTCTTTATCATAAAGTTGAAGCAACTTTTGACATTGGGGATTCATTTTTTCATCGTTTTTTAATTTTAAATTCTAAAATATGATAATTTATGTAACTTAATGAAAATTAAATATATTCTACATAAATATTCAGAGATTTTTGACACAGTTTGCTTTTTCGGCTTCTTATAAATTTATAGTTTTGAAAAAATTGAATCAACTTTTTATTTGTTAATTTTCTAAGGTTTTCTCCAATTCCAATTTCTTATATAATTTAAATTAATTCTTATACTAAACTTGGAACTTTTGTTCCCCCAAGGAGATGACAATATTTACAACATAAGCATAAACGTTATATTTATGGATTAAAAAAACACGCATAATTTTTTTATTATTATTGATAAGTAAATAAAGATATATCTTTAATCTCTAATGTTTAGCTAAAAGCAATTATTTCTATCATGAAAATATCATTTTATGAATCAATGCCAAACTTAAGTGGTCACCATATTTTGTTGATATTGAATACAAAAAATAGAATGTAACAAACCACATTTTTTTAGCCTCAAATAACTTAAAATATCACGATATCTTGTAATCCACTTAGATTGCTTCTTGTGCTCCAATTTTCTCCGAGGAGCTACAAATTCTTCCTTTCTTGGCTCTTTCACAAATCAATCACCACTATATTTTCTAACCAAAGATGAGAATATAGAATTCATTTTGCCTCTCCGCTCATAATGTCACTGAGAAATAATAGCACCACAGACTTCATTTTTGTTTAACACCACGGACGAATCTATTGTTACGATATCCATTCATCTAATTCAGTACATTCACGTGAAACATAAATTTTTACGTAAAACTTTATTAAAAATACAACAAGTAATAAACATTAAATCAAAAATTTAAAAATATAACGGGTTATTACTAAGAGCGCTAACCATAAATTAAGTTTAAATTCTGGATCGTCCTTCATCTCTTCATATGATATATCACTTGCTCTAAAAAAAAGATAAATAACACTGATGATCATAGAGAAGTGCTACATCATCTTATTTATCTATCAAAATGATATTGCAATATAAATGAATAAATCTAAAATTACCTATGAATATGAAGCAAAAGCTAAAATCCACTTCATTAAGAAACATAGCTAACTACTAAACTTTCATATATTAGTATTTGATCTATTTGACTTCTTTTTTCATTTTAAAAATATTATCACTAATGAAAATTCAAATGATAATGGAACAGAAAAAGGTATCAAAATAGAAAACAAAGAATAACAAAATACATATCTTCAATTATCTATGAGTATCCTTTTACTAAAGAAATAACGATTGATTTATTTGTTTAATCAAAGCACGTAAGTGAAAAAATAAATAAGAAAAGAACAAAAATGAGAAGAAAGAAAAGCAAAAACACCAACAAAAAGAAGAAGACTAAATATTCATACCTACAAGGCTATAACTAGAAAAATCACTAAAATTTATAGTCAGCTCACCATGTTCATTCCATTATGTTTTTACTATTTTTTATTTAATGTCTGGGAGACCTCTTGGTTTTCATAATCGAAAAGTTAAAGTAGTTAATTAACTTTGGATACAAATTAACGTTGGTAATTGAAAGGCTAAGCTAATTAACATAACATGTTCAATGAGTGATTTAAAAAATAGAAAAATAATCTAAACAGTTTAAATTCATCTGAATAGACTATTCGTTTGTTAAACAAATGTGATATCGATTTATATAAAAATCAGTATAATTACTTACATATCGGTACGGTTCAAATTGTTTTTAAGCCTTTGATCCTTAAAGGGTTACCTGAAACATTTTTAGCAACTTTAAGAGATGCTAGAAATTTAAATTTTAGACAATCTTTAATGGGTTCAATCGAATCTACTGTAGCTTATGCTCCAGTATATTTCAATACGCAACCCAATCTGCAATTATTTCTTTCTGATGTTAATATTCTTGAGGCTTTAACATTAAATGTTAAAACGCATGGTTATAATTACGTGCCTGGTTCAGAACTTATAAGTTTATCTTATAGAATTTATTTTAAATTATTATCTACTTTAAATCCAAGATGTAAGTTATACGATACATCTGATCAAACTATATTGGTGGAAACTAATTTTGCAAGGTCCAAGGTCACCACTAGAAGACCTATTAAGTGGGAAGAAATTGATTTCCCAACTACATGGACTCTAAATTCGATCATATCCCCAAGTCAAGTAACTAATGCGGTTATCAATTCTGAGTATTCTCATATTTCGCAAAATCCCGATGGAAGGATTTGTATTCAGTTTTCTGATAATAGTTATACTCCTCATAGGCAGTCATTTTCTAATAGTTTAATGCCTACATTGAATCTTATTTATAATAGACGTTCTTTATCCAGTCGACTTTTGCCTGCTATGCATCATATTTCCCCTGTTGAACCTATTTATGGTCCAGCACGAGATCGTGTTGCTTCATTACATACCATTGCAACTGATAGTAACTCAATGGTAGAAAAAGTTAAAATTGACCCCCCGAACAAATATAGTTCAGGTAAATGATGCTAATTCTGATAAGGATATTCCTTCTGTATCTGAAATGAATTTTGATCCAAACGATTCTTAATGATACCACAACTTCTTGATTTTAGCCCAGGTTCTCTGGCAAGAAAACATATCCAAAAAGAATTTTTTGATAAAAAATAAAACCGGTTTAAAATATGATTTTTTGATAATTATAGTAAAGAGGATATGAATAATATCTCTCAAGAGTTTTATGAAACTTGTGCTTTGCATAATCAAATTATGTATTTTGTTCCTTGGTTTATAACCACTTATTTGCCTTTATATGTAAATGTTATTGAAAGAACTTATAAAGATGGTAGTGATAGCCTTATAAAGGCCATCTACCTTCCTCAATCACCTTTTATATTGCCTAATAATACAGGTATTACTTTTACTGGATTTCAAAAATTCATTGATGAAGATATTGCTTCAGTCAGCATTGCTGAAATTAATAAACTTATTACTCAAAATAATTATTTGAGTTTATATGTTAAAGTTTTGAGTGAACATATTAGTTCTCTTGATAAAAAACTTGATGAATTGACTATCTTGATAAAGGGTATGAAAGCTGATATGGCTAAAACAAATGTTGCCTCTACTTCGGCTAGTAAAGTTGATACTCAGGTTGTCCCTACTCATGTTCAAAGACCTTCTGAGATTCAGGATTTTAAATTTAAATCTTTAAATGATTTAGAAGAACTTCTTGATAAAAAGTTTTCTGGTTTAAATATAAAACCAATAGATTTATCGAAAGGTTTTTTGGATAAAATAGAAACAACTGTTGATTATAAAAATCAAGTCTCTTTAGAGTTTAATAAACTCATAGGTTATCCTAGAAAAAATAATAGCTATGCTAATAAACCCAGCATACAGACTTATTATTATCCTCGTCCTACTCCTCAAGATGTTTTGATAGAGGAACGAGATTGGAATCAGACGAATACTTCTTATAGTGGTTTCGAAATTTATGAATGAAATTTTGATGGTTTGACTAATAGACAATTAACAATTTTGGTTCATAGAATGCTTATGTATGCAATTATATGTAAAAGTGTTAAAAATACAGATAGAACTATTTGTAAAATGATTATTGCTGGTTTTACTTGCCAACTTCGAGGCTGGTGGGATACTATTTGAGTATCGATGAGAAAACTTCAATCCTAAATGTTGTGGCTACTGATGATGGTGTTGATAACTTAGGCATGGCTCTACTAAAAAATAGAGAAGATGTTGTTTATACCCTTGTTCTCACCATATTAGAACATTTTAAAAGTAGATTTACCAATCAGTATGAGACTGTTCGTACCCTCCTTAATGGTCTAAGATGTCAGACCTTATCTAATTTTAGGTGGTATAAAGATACCTTTATGAGCCGGGTGATAAAATTACCCAAAAATAAGTTTGAACATTGAAAAACTAAGTTCATAGATGGCCTTCCCTCCTTATTTGCTGAAAGAGTTAGAAAGACTCTGAGGGGTAGTCACGGTGAAATTCCTTATAAGGATTATACTTATGGTAAGCTTATAGGGGCTTGCACGCAAGAGGGATTAAACTTGTGTAATGAATTACTTTTGTCCAGACAGCTTAAGATGGATAAGCTTAAAGAAAGATCTTAGCTAGGAGACTTTTGTACCCAATTTGGTTTACCCGAGCCTTCTGCTAATAGCAAGAACAAGAGCAAGTATTATAAGTCCTCTAGAACCGAAGGATCCCACAAGAAAAGGAGATCTAGACGTAGGACTAAGGAAGAACGTGAAGCTAGAAAAGGCTTCCGTAAGTCTACTAGATTTACCAAAGATAGATCTGGAAGGGATCTATCCAAAATTAAGTGTTATACATGTGAAAAACTGAGCCACATAGCACCAAATTGTAAGTTGAATAAGTTGAAAATTTTAGAACTAGATAGTGAGACTTATGATAAAGTTTATGGTTTGTTATACACCTCAGGTTCCGAAGATGATTATTACTCTCATTCTGATTCTGATATTGAACTGCTTGATTTATCTGATAGTGATAAAAATATTGATAGCCCTTGCGCCACTTGCCAAGGTAATAATTGCAATTGTGATGATGATGAAATTTATAAACTGCAATCGCAATTTCAGGATTTTAATATTAACACGAGCACCTCTGATAATGTGATTGAGCTTTTGAAATAAGTTACTGATAATAAGCTTCGCGAAAAGATTATCAATCTACCTACTGCAAATGAGGCTCGTTCAAGTTCTTCAAAACCTTTTGAGAATAAGAAGAATGATTTTGAATACTTTGCATCATATTCTTTAAAGGGGTTGAAAACCGTCTTATGATGAAAAATACTTTTACCGAAAGAGATTCTTCTTTTGATGATTTAAAAGATGAAATTGAGAATTTAAAAAGAGAGATTAAGTCTCTTAAACAGAATTAGTTAATTTTGTGTCTACCAAAAATAATCATATGTCTTCTAATGACAAAGGTATTCCTGAAAAAAGGGAAGACTCTGTTAATATTGACCCTAAAAAAGATATGTTTTTAGGAATGATACAAATTATTACTGCCCATAAATGGTACGTTAAATGTACTATTTTAATCGATAAAAGTTTTTCGATCTCTAACATTGCCATGATTGATAGTGGTGCTGATGTTAGTTGTATTCAGGAAGGCTTAGTGCCTACAAAATACTATCAAAAAACTTCTCATATGGTTAAGTTTGCATCAGGACATGCTTTAGATATAAAGTATAAATTGCCTAATACGAATATTTGCCAAAATAAAGTCTGCATTCCTCATTTCTTTTTTTTCTGGTTAAAATCAATTATTCCCTCCAATTATACTTGGAACCCCGTTTATAAATGCAATTTATCCGTTTACCAGCATAGGCTCAAAAGGATTCGTTGCCACTTATAAGGATAATGAAATAAGTTATACTTTTGTTACAGATCCAGTAACTAGAGATATTAATGCCTTAATTGATATGAAGCAAAGACATGTAGATTCTTTGCAACTAGAATTGTTTAGTCTAAATATATTTGATTCTCTAAATTCTGCGAAAGTAAAGGAAAAAATTAAATTGATTTCCTAACAAATTACCATTGATATCTGTGCAGATCACCCCAGTGCTTTTTGGAATCGAAAAAAGCATATTGTCACCCTTCTGTATGAAGATGATTTTTTGGAAGATAATATTCCTACTAAATCGTGTCCCTGTCAAATAAACGCTGAGTTAGTAGAATTTTGCAAAAAGGAAATTAATAATTTATTGCAAAAGGGTTTGATCAAACCTTCTAAATCTCCTTGGTCATGCACTGCATTCTATGTTAATAATGTTGCAGAAAAGGAGCGAGGTGCTCCTAGATTGGTTATTAATTATAAACCTTTAAACAAATATTTAAAATGGATAAGGTATCCTATCCCCCAATAAAAAAGATTTATTATCGAGATTATATGATGCCAATATATTTTCTAAATTTGATTTAAAATTAGGTTATTGGTAGGTACAAATATTTAAAGAACATACTTATAGAACTGCTTTTAATGTTTCATTTGGGCAATATGAATGGAATGTCATGCCCTTTGGTTTGAAAAATGCCCCATCTGAATTTCAGAAAATTATGAATGATATTTTTAATTCATATTTGGATTTTATCATTGTTTATATTGATGATATTTTAGTTTTTTCCAAAATATTTGAAATACATATAAAGCATCTTGATATATTTAAAAAACAATTCATTCAGAATGGTTTGGTTATCTCAAAATCAAAATTGAGTTTGTTCCAAACTAATGTCCGATTTCTAGGACATCATATTTGTCAGAGAAAGATTACTCCAATTCAAAGATCTATTGAATTTGCATCAAAATTTCCTGATGTAATCACTGATAGGACTCAGTTACAAAGATTCTTGGGAAGCTTAAATTGCATATCCCCATTTTATAAGAATCTATCTCGTGATTTAGCCCCTTTATATGATAGGCTGAAAAAGAATTATAAATCATCTTGAACTAATAGTCATACCACTTTGGTACAAAATATTAAACTTCGTGTGCAATCTTTGTCTTGTTTAACTCTTGCTAACCCTGCTTGGAAAAAAATTATTGAGACAGATGCGTCTAATATTGATTATGGTGGGATATTGAAACAAATAAATCCCAACGATAAAAATGAGTATCTAATAAGATTTCACTCTGGAAAATGGACTGAAGCCCAGAGAAAATATGCCATTGTGGCCCATGAAATGCTAACCATTGTTAAATGTGTTTTAAAATTTCAGGATGATTTATACAATCAAAAGTTTTTGATAAAAATGGACGCTCAATATGTTGAGTATATGTTTAACAAAGATTTTAAGCATGATGCTTTTAAATTAATATTCGCAAGGTGACAGGCTCAATTAGCCCCTTTTGATTTTGAAATTCATTATAAAAAGGGAATTGATAATTCTTTACCGAAATTCTTATCCCGGGAATATCTCCAATAAAATAAATTTTTACGAAGTCTTTTCCGATGAAAATACTTTGATTACCATTTTAAAGGTAATTACATTAAATAGAGACTTGAACAGTCTTATAATTGATAAAATTATTGATAACATCGTAAAAGAAGATTTCTCAATCCATGATTACTCAGAAGTTGTCAGAGATGATCTGACAGATTATTATGATTCTGACAGATTAATATGATCATAGATTACTATGTATGCAAGATGGATCCTCCATGGATTCGAGGTAGAGGCAGAGGAAGGGGGAGATCAACCCCAGGGAGATCATCCCAGTCTTATTCCCAAGGATCGTCATACGGATCCTCATCAAACTCCCCAGTTATACAAATGGGAAGAAATAGTTTAGTAAATGAGAAGATTTCTCAAAAGGGTGAATCTTCATCTATTCATCTGGAAGATATTCTAGAAAACAGCCTGTTATACGGTCATTTACAGGCATATTTGGTCTCCCAGGCTGCCCAAAAGCAAAGTAATACTTTTGCTTCAATCGCCAAAGAGGACAATAATGATATCAAGTCCTATGAAAAGTTACTAAAAAGAGAAATGATATTTCTCGTAGAAAACTCTGAGCTCCAGAGAAAAGATGAGCCATAGAAGATACTCCAAAGGTACTTAATTAATGGGTTATACTATCCGGGTGAGCCATACAAAGCCCGTTCTTATTATGAGATAATTCTGACAAGTACAGGAAGTGCAAAATTTTAGCACTTTTCTGGTTATAACACGGATGAGAATGTTTATAACTTCTTCAAAATCATTATTAAACAGATTATATCTGTTGAAGATTGGGTAATATCTACTATGAAAGAAAGCAGATAAGCCTTAACAAATCTCGTATGAACTTTACATACTGGGATTATATTCAAGCATTTGATAAAGTGCTATACTACAATAATGATAGACATAAACACACTTGGTTAATAAAAGTGTGCGCAAAGATATTTGTTGAACCAATCCCAAATTGATTTTTAAATTGGTGGTCATACCACGGTCCCACAATTTAGATCTTGCCCGATCAATTCCTTATGTTATACAAGGAATGGACCAAAGTGTCACCTGATTTGAACAGATTATATCATGCAGATCATATCTGCAATTTAGAAAAAATTGATCAGATTTACTTCTTTATTGAATTCTCTATTCCATGGATTCATAAATGGACTCCTGAATTAGGGTTCACTGAAGAAAAAATATTCTCTGCCTATACAGGACTTTTTGTAATAAATTTTGGGACAAATTGATGAAAACAGATCCCAAAATAAAAGTCTTACATGGCCAAGAGCTTATGAATTCTATTAAACTAAGAATCCAAGAATACACTCGAGCCCCTCAAAAGGGAATTATAGATGATAGTTCAGTCAGGCATATCGCCAGAAAGATCTCTTTTCAAAACGGAGATAAAGAAGAAATGATTAATGAATATTTAGAAGAGGTCAATTTTTTTTTACTTCTGACGATTAACCAGATTGATAAATCAGACACTTCCATGCGGAATGAAACAAGCAACGATGATATCGGAAAATCTCAGCCTATTGAAACAGATAAAATATTGTCTACCGATGATATTCAGAATACAGAAGATTTTTTGCAACAAATCAAAGCCATGGAGAAAAAACATGGTAAAGACAAATAGTAAAGACATCATGGACTCCACAGAACAGTAAAGCCGCCGAGGACTCCAGCAAACAATAGTAGTTACACTGTACCAACAGTAGATACACTTTACAAGGACCCAGATATGGGACTCATTTCACTGTATATAGATTCTTTATGTTTTAATTTTTTCTATTTAAAGGGTCTTTCAGTTTAGTTGAAGGACATCAGAAATTTTCAGCAGAAATTTTCATCAGAAATTTTAGGAAATCTCTCTCTTCTTGTAAATCTCTCTCATTGTAAATCTCTTGTATATTGAGAATTATTTCAGTTCATCATATCTTAGGCGTGGACCTAAGCCCGTTATTGAGGAGAAAAAAAGGGCGTCCTTTCCCTGTTAGAACCACCAGACACATGGGCTCAATAAGAAGTATGTATTAGATCCTTGACAGACCCTTTGCTCGGGTAAAAGTTTCACCATGTAGTCTGAGAAGCTATATGAAAATTCTTGTATATTTCAATTCTTATGCAGGGCGGATTACCGCTAGCTTAAGGATGCTAAGTTGCTAGATTTGGTTGGCCGTGCGGATTACCGCTAGCCGACACCCGATCCTGTAATCTGGTATCCTAGCGGTAATCTGCATGGCCAACCAGATCTAGCAACTTAGAATCCTTAAGCTAGCGGTAATCCGCACTGCATAAGAATTGAAATATACAAAAAATTTCATATAGCTTCTCAGACTGCATGGTGAAACTTTTAAGCTAGCAACTTAGCATTCTTAAGCTAGCGGTAATCCGCACTGCATAAGAATTGAAATATACAAGAATTTTCATATAGCTTCTCAGACTGCATGGTAAAATTTTTACCCGAGCAAAGGGTCTGTCAAGGATCCTATGTTGAATAACTAACTTCTCTCCTATATAGACCATGAACGATCTAAGCTTTATTAAAATATAAAGAAATTTTATTATGGTTTCTCAACTTGGTTCTGAGATCGAGGTACAGTCGGATCTAGCACTACCCTTAGTGACTACGTCTGGTCAGCCGTGGACTTAAGTTCGTTATTAAGGAGAAAAAAGGACGTCCTTTCCCGGTTAGAACCACCAGACACATGGGCTCAATAAGAAGTATGTATTAGATCCTTGACAGACCCTTTGTTCGGGTAAAAGTTTCACCATACAGTCTGAGAAGCTATATGAAAATTCTTGTATATTTTAATTCTTATGCAGTGCGGATTATCGCTAGCTTAAGGATGCTAAGTTGATAGATCTGGTTGGCCATATGAATTACCGCTAGCATACCAGATTACAGGATCGGGTGTCGGCTAGCGGTAATCCGCACGGCCAACCAGATCTAGCAACTTAGCATCCTTAAGCTAGCGGTACTCCGCACTGCATAAGAATTTAAATATACAAGAATTTTCATACAGCTTCTCAGACTGCATGGTGAAACTTTTACCCGAGCAAAGGGTCTGTCAAGGATCTAATACATACTTCTTATTGAGCCCATGTGTCTGGTGGTTCTAACCGGAAAAGGACGCCTTTTTTTCTCCTCAATAACGGGCTTAGGTCCACGGCTGACCAGACGTAGCCTCTAAGACAAAGCTAATAAGGGTAGTGCTAGATCCGACTGTACCTCGATCTCAGAACCAAGTTGAAAAACCATAACAAAATTCCTTTATATTTTAATAAAGCTTAGATCATTCATGGTCTATATAGGAGAGAAGTTAGTTATTCAACATAGATATGAAATATTTCAGCCGGATATAGTCTTGGCTGAAGAGACACAACTAAAAGAAAACTAAACAAAATAAAAATGTACCTTATACTGGTGGCCGTCTGCAAGGCCTAAGATATGATAAACTGAAATAATTCTCAATATACAGGAGATTTACAATGAGAGAAATTTCCTAAAATTTCTGATGAAAATTTCTGATAAAAATTTCTGATGTCCTTCAACTAAACTAAAAGACCCTTTAAATAGAAAAAATTAAAACATAAAGAATCTATATACAGTGAAATGGATCCCATATCTGGGTCCTTATATAGTGTATCTACTGTTGGTACAGTGTATCTACTGTTGTTTGTTGGGGTCTCCGGCGGCTTTACTGTTCGTCTTTATCATATTTTTTCTCCATGGCTTTGATTTGTTGCAGAAAATCTTCTGTATTCTGAATATCATCGGTAGACAATATTTTGTCTGTTTCAATAGGCTCGGATTCTCCGATATCATCGTTGCTTGTTTCACTCCGCATGGAAGTGTCTGATTTATCAATCTGATTAATCGTCAGAAGTAAATTTCTTTTGACCTCTTCTAAATATTCATTAATCATTTCTTCTTTATCTTCGTCTTGAAAAGAGATCTTTCTGGCGATATGCCTAACTGAACTATCGTCTATAATTCCCTTTTGAGGGGCTCGAGTGTATTCTTGGATTCTTAGTTTAATGAAATCCATAAGCTCTTGGCCATGTAAGACTTTTGTTTTGAGATCTGTTTTCATCAATTTGTTCTAAAAATTATTATAAAAAATCCTATATTGGCAGGGAATATTTTCTTCAGTGAACCCTAATTCAGGAGTTCATTTATGAATCCATGGAATAGAGAATTCAATAAATAAGTAAATTTGATCAATTTTTCTAAATTGCAGATATGATCTGCATGATATAATATGTTCAAATCAGGTGACACTTTGGTCCATTCCTTGTATAACATAAGGAATTGATCAAGCAAGATCTGAATTGTGGGACCGTGGTATGACCACCAATTTAAAAATCAATTTGGGATTGGTTCAGCAAATATCTTTGCGCACACTTTTATAAACCAAGTGTGTTTATGTCTATCATTATTGTAGTATAGCACTTTATCAAATGCTTGAATATAATCCCAGTATGTAAATTTCATACGAGATTTGTTAAGGCTTATCTGCCTTTCTTTCATAGTAGAGATTCTCCAATCTTAAACAGATATAATCTGTTTAATAATGATTTTGGAGAAGTTATAAACATTCTCATCCGTGTTATAACCGGAAAAGTGCTGAAATTCTGCACTTCCTGTACTTGTCAGAATTGTCTCATAATAAGAACGGGTTTTGTATGACTCACCCGGATAGTATAACCCATTAATTAAGTACCTTTGGAGTATCTTCCATAGCTCATCTTTTCTCTGGAGCTCAGAGTTTTCTACGAGAAATATCATTTCTCTTTTTAGTAACTTTTCATAGGACTTGATATCATCATTGTCCTCTTTGGCGATTGAAGCAAAAGTATTACTTTGCTTTTGGGCAGCCTGGACGGTCAAATATGCCTGTAAATGACCGTATAACGGACTATTTTCTGGAATATCTTCCAGATGAATAGATGAAGATTCACCCTTTTGAGAATCTTCTCATTTACTAAACTATTTCTTCCCATTTGTATAACTGGGGAGTTTGATGAGGATCCGTATGACGATCCTTGGGAATAAGACTGGGATGATCTCCCTGGGGTTGATCTCCCCCTTCCTCTGCCTCTACCTCGAATCCATGGAGGATCCATCTTGCATACATAGTAATCTATGATCATATTAATCTGTCAGAATCATAATAATCTGTCAGATCATCTCTGACAACTTCTGAGTAATCATGGATTGAGAAATCTTCTTTTACGATGTTATCAATAATTTTATCAATTATAAGACTGTTCAAGTCTCTATTTAATGTAATTACCTTTAAAATGGTAATCAAAGTATTTTCATCGGAAAAGACTTCGTAAAAATTTATTTTATTGGAGATATTCCCGGGATAAGAATTTCGGTAAAGAATTATCAATTCCCTTTTTATAATGAATTTCAAAATCAAAAGGGGCTAATTGAGCCTGTCACCTTGAGAATATTAATTTAAAAGCATCATGCTTAAAATCTTTGTTAAACATATACTCAACAGATTGAGCGTCCATTTTTATCAAAAACTTTTGGTTGTATAAATCATCCTGAAATTTTAAAACATATTTAACAATGGTTAGCATTTCATGGGCCACAATGACATATTTTCTCTGGGCTTCAGTCCATTTTTCAGAGTGAAATCTTATTAGATACTCATTTTTATCATTGAGATTTATTTATTTCAATATCCCACCATAATCAATATTAGACGCATCTGTCTCAATAATTTTTTGCCAAGCAGGGTTAGCAAGAGTTAAACAAGGCAAAGATTGCACACGAAATTTAATATTTTGTACCAAAATGGTATGACTATTAGTCCAAGGTGATTTATAATTCTTTTTTCGCCTATCATATAAAGAGGCTAAATCACGAGATAGATTCTTATAAAATGGGGATATGTAATTTAAGCTTCACAAGAATCTTTGTAACTGAGCCCTATCAGTGATTACATCAGGAAATTTAATGCAAATTCAATAGATCTTTGAATTGGAGTAATCTTTCCCTGACAAATATGATGTCCTAGAAATCGGACATTAGTTTGGAAAAAACTCATTTTTGGTTTTGAGATAACCAAACCATTCTGAATGACAATTTTTTTAAATATATCAAGATGCTTTATATGCATCTCAAATATTTTGGAAAAAACTAAAATATCATCAATATAAACAATGATAAAATCTAAATATGGATTAAAAATATCATTCATAATTTTCTGAAATTCAGATGGGGTATTTTTCAAATCAAAGGGCATGAGATTCCATTCATATTACCCAAATGGAACATTAAAAGCAGTTCTATAAGTATGTTCTTTAAATATTTGTACCTGCTAATAACCTAATTTTAAATCAAATTTAGAAAATATATTGGCATCATATAATCTCGATAATAAATCTTTTTTATTGGGGATAGGATACCTTATCCATTTTAAATATTTGTTTAAAGGTTTATAATTAATAACCAATCTAGGAGCACCTCGCTCCTTTTCTGCAACATTATTAACATAGAATGCAGTGCATGACCAAGGAGATTTAGAAGGTTTGATCAAACCCTTTTGCAATAAATTATCAATTTTCTTTTTGCAAAATTCTACTAACTCAACGTTCATTTGATAGGGACGCGATTTAATAGGAATATTATCTTCCGAAAAATCATCTTCATACGGAAGGGTGACAATATGCTTTTTTCGATTCCAAAAAGCACTGGGGTGATCTGCACAGATATCAATGGCAATTTGTTGGGAAATCAATTTAATTTTTTCCTTTAGTTTCGCAGAATTTAGATAATCAAATATATTTAGACTAAACAATTCTAGTTGTAAAGAATCTACATGTCTTTGCTTCATATCAATTAAGGCATTAATATCTCTAGCTACTGGATCTGTAACAAAAGTATAACTTATTTCATTATCCTTATAAGTGGCAGAGAATCTTTTTGAGTCTATGCTAGTAAAAGGATAAATTACATTTATAAACGGGGTTCCAAGTAAAATTGGAGGGAATAACTGATTTTTACCCAGAAAAAAGAAATGAGGAATGCAGACTTTATTCTGGTAAATATTCGTATTAGGCAATTTATACTTTATATCTAAAGCATGTCCTGATGCAGAATTAACCATATGAGGAGTTTTTTGAAAGTATTTTGTAGGCACTAAGCCTTCCTGAATACAACTAACATCAGCACCACTATCAATCATGGAAATGTTAGAGATCGAAAAAAAATTATCGATTAAAATAGTACATTTAACGTACCATTTATGGGCAGTAATAATTTGCATCATTCCTAAAAACATATCATTTTTAGGGTCAATATTAACAGAGTCTTCCCTTTTTTCAGGAATACCTTTGTCATTAGAAGACATATGATTGTTTTTGGTAGACACGGAATTATTTATCTCTATCTGAGTAATTCTATGATTACAAATCAATTCATTTTGTTTAAGAAATTTAATCTCTTTTTTTAAATTCTCAATTTCATCTTTTAAATCATCAAAAGAAGAATCTCTTTCGGTAAAAGTATTTTTCATCATAAGACGGTTATCAACCTCCTTTAAAGAATATAGTGCAGAGTATTCAAAATCATTCTTCTTATTCTCAAAAGGTTTTGAAGAACTTGAACTAGCCTCATTTGCAGTAGCTATATTGATAATCTTTTCGCGAAGCTTATTATCAGTAACTTCTTTCAAAAGCTCAATCACATTATCAGAGATGATCGTGTTAATATTGAAATCCTGAAATTGCGATTGCAGTTTATAAATTTCATCATCATCACAATTGCAATTATTACCTTGGCAAGTGGCGCAAGGGCTATCAGTATTTTTATCACTATAAGATAAATCAAGCAGTTCAATATCAGAATCAAAATGAGAGTAATAATCATCTTTCGAACCTGCAGTGTATAACAAACCATAAACTTTATCATAAGTCTCACTATCTAGTTCTAAAGTTTTCAACTTATTCAACTTACAATTTGGTGCTATGTGGCCCAGTTTTTCACATGTATAACACTTGATTTTGGATAGATCCCTTCCAGATCGATCTTTGATAAATCTAGTAGACTTACGAAAGCCTTTTCTAGCTTCACGTTCTTCCTTAGTCCTACGTCTAGATCTCCTTTTCCTGTAGGATCCTTCGATTCTAGAGGACTTATAATACTTGCTCTTGTTCTTGCTATTAGAAAAAGGCTCGGGTAAACAGAATTGAGTACAAAAGTCTCCTAGCTGAGATCTTTCTTTAAGCTTATCCATCTTAAGCTGTCTGGACAAAAGTAATTCATTACACAAGTTTAATCCCTCTTGTGTGCAAGCCCCTATAAGCTTATCATAAGTATAATCCTTATAAGAAATTTCACCGTAACTACCCCTCAGAGTTTTTCTAACTCTTTCAGCAAATAAGGAGGGAAGGCCATCTATGAACTTAGCTTTCCAATGTTCAAACATATTTTTGAGTAATTCCATCACCCGGCTCATAAAGGTATCTTTATACCACCTAAAATTAGATAAGGTCTGACATCTTAGACCATTAAGGAGGGTACGAACAATCTCATATTGATTGGTAAATCTACCATTAAAATGTTCTAATATGGTGAGAACAAGGGTATAAACAGCATCTTCTCTATTTTTTAGTAGAGCCATGCCTAAGTTATCAACACCATCATCAGTAGCCACAACATTTAGGATTGAAGTTTTCTCATCGATACTCAAATAGTATCCCACCAGCCTCGAAGTTGGCAAGTAAAACCAGCAATAATCATTTTACAAATAGTTCTATCTGTATTTTTAACACTTTTACAGATAGTTGCATACATAAGCATTCTATGAACCAAAATTGTTAATTGTCTATCAGTCAAACCATCAAGATTCCATTCATAAATTTCGGAACCACTATAAGAAGTATTCGTCCGATTCCAATCTCGTTCCACTATCAAAACATCTTGAGGAGTGGGACGAGGATAATAATAAGTCTGCATGCTGGATTTATTAGCATAACTATTATTTTTTCTAAGATAACCTCTGAATTTATTAAACTCTAAAGAGACTTGATTTTTATAATCAACAGTTGTTTCTATTTTATCCGAAAAATCTTTCGATAAATCTATTGGTTTTATATTTAAACTAGAAAACTTTTTATCAAGAAGTTCTTCTAAATCATTTAAAGATTTAAATTTAAAATCCTGAATCTCAGGAGGTCTTTGAACGTGAGTAGGGACAACCTGAGTATCAGCTTTACTAGTCGAAGTAGAGGCAACATTTGTTTTAGCCATATCAGCTTTCATACTCTTTATCAAGATAGTCAATTTATCAAGTTTTTTATCAAGAGAACTTATATGTTCACCCAAAACTTTAACATATAAACTCAAATAATTATTTTGAGTAATAAGTTTATTAATTTCAGCAATGCTGACTGAAGCAATATCTTTATCAGTGAATTTTTACAATGTAGTAAAAGTAAAATACCTGTATTATTAGGCAATATAAAAGGTGATTGAGGAGGGTAGATGGCCTTTATAAGGCTACCACTACCATCTTTATAAGTTCTTTCAATAACATTTACATATAAAGGCAAATAAGTGGTTATAAACTAAGGAACAAAATACATAATTTGATTATGCAAAGCACAAGTTTCATAAAACTTTTGAGAGATATTATTCATATCCTCTTTACTATAAGTATCAAAAAATCATGTTTTAAACCGGTTTCATTTTTTATCAAAAAAAACTTTTTGGATATGTTTTCTTGCCAGAAAACCTGGGTTAAAATCAAGAAGTTGTGGTATCATTAAGAATCGTTTGGGTCAAAATCCATTTCAGATACAGAAGGAATATCCTTATCAAAATTAGCATCATTTACCTGAACTATATTTGTTCGGGGGTCAATTTTAACCTTTTCTACCATTGAGTTACTATCAGTTGCAATGGTATGTAATGAAGTAACATGATCTCGTGCTGGACCATGAATAGGTTCAACAAGGGAAATATGATGCATAGCAGGCAAAAGTCAACTGGATAAAGAACGTCTATTATAAATAGGACTCACTGTAGGCATTAAACTATTAGAAAATGACTGCCTATGAGGAGTATAACTATTATCAAAAAAGTGAATACAAACCCTTCCATCGAAATTTTGTGAAATATGAGAATAATCAGAATTGATAACCACATTAGTTACTTGACTTGGGGATATGACCGAATTTAGAGTTCATGTAGTTGAAAAATTAATTTCTTCTCACTTAATAGGTCTCCTGGTGGTGACCTTGGACCTTGAAAAATTGGCTTCCACCAATATAGTTTGATCAGATTTATCGTATAACTTACATCTTGGATTTAAAGTAGATAATAATTTAAAATAAATTCTATAAGATAAACTTATAAGTTCTGAACCAGGCACGTAATTATAACCATGCGTTTTAACATTTAATGTTAAAGCCTCAAGAATTTTAACATCAGAAAGAGATAATTGCAGATTGGGTTGCGTATTGAAATATACTGGACCATAAGCTACAGTAGATTCGATTGAACCCATTAAAGATTGTTTAAAATTTAAATTTCTAGCATCTCTTAAAGCTGCTAAAAACGTTTCAGGTAACCCTTTAAGAGTCAAAGCCTTAAAAGCAATTTGAACCATACCGATATGTAGGTAATTATACTGATTTTTATATATATCGATATCACGTTTATTTAATAAACGAATAGTCTGTTCAGATGAATTTAAAGCTAAAGACTGCTCAGTAGTCTTTATCAGCTATTTAGAAGACAGTTTATCAAATCAATTATAATCATAAATAGATTTAATCGGAACTTTAGGAATAATCCATTTGTTTAACAAATCAAGGTTTTGAGGTATATCAACCTCTTCAAGTCTAGTACTTTTAGTACAAGTTTCTCCCGGATCCATATAACAAAGATCATATCTATGTTAAATATTTCACGTCTATCTCATATATATATCATGAAAGTTCTAAGCTCTGATACCAGATTACAGGATCGGGTCAATATTAACAAAGTCTTCCCTTTTTTCAGGAATATCTTTGTCATTAGAAGACATATGATTGTTTTTGGTAGACAAAGAATTATTTATCTCTATCTGAGTAATTCTTTGATCACAAATCAACTGATTCTGTTTAAGAGATTTAATCTCTCTTTTTAAATTCTCAATTTCATCTTTTAAATCATCAAAAGAAGAATCTCTTTCGGTAAAAGTATTTTTCATCATAAGACGGTTATCAACCTCCTTTAAAGAATATGATGTAGAGTATTCAAAATCATTCTTCTTATTCTCAAAAGGTTTTGAAGAACTTGAACTAGCCTCATTTGTTGTAGCTAGATTGATAATCTTTTCGCGAAGCTTATTATCAGTAACTTCTTTCAAAAGCTCAATCACATTATCAGAGGTGATCGTGTTAATATTGAAATCCTGAAATTGCGATTGCAGTTTATAAATTTCATCATCATCACAATTGTAATTATTACCTTGGCAAGTGGCGCAAGGGCCATCAGTATTTTTATCACTATCAGATAAATCAAGCAGTTCAATATCAGAATCAGAGGAAGGCTTAGTGCCTACAAAATACTTTCAAAAAATTTCTCATATGGTTAAGTCTGCATCAGGACATGCTTTAGATATAAAGTATAAATTTCCTAATACGAATATTTGCCAGAATAAAGTCTACATTCCTGGATTTTGACCCAAACGATTCTTAATGATTCCACAACTTCTTGATTTTAGCCCAGGTTCTCTGGCAAGAAAACATATCCAAAAAGAATTTTTTGATAAAAAATGGAACCGGTTAGTTTCACCATGCAGTCTGAGAAGCTATATAAAAATGTTTGTATATTTCAATTCTTATGCAGTGCAGATTACCGCTAGATTAAGGATGCTAAGTTGCTAGATCAGGTTGGCCGTGCGGATCAGATTACACAAGTTTAATCCCTTTTGCGTACAAGCCCCTATAAGCTTACCATAAGTATAATCCTTATAAGGAATTTCACCGTGACTACCCCTCAGAGTTTTTCTAACTCTTTCAGCAAATAAGGAGGGAAGACCATCTATGAACTTAGCTTTCCAATGTTCAAACTTATTTTCGGGTAATTCCATCACCCGGCTCATAAAGGTATCTTTATACCACCTAAAATTATATAAGGTCTGACATCTTAGACCATTAGGGAGGGTACGAACAGTCTCACACTGATTGGTAAATCTACCATTAAAATGTTCTAATATGACGTGAACTTCAAGTCTAGTACTTTTAGTACAAGTTTCTCCCGGATCCATATAACAAAGATCATATCTATGCCAAATACTTCACTTCTATCTCATATATACCATGAAAGTTCTAGGCTCTGATACCAGATTACAGGATCGAATTGTCGACTAGCGGTAATACGCACGGCCAACCAGATCTAGCAACTTAGCATCTTTAAGCTAGCGGTAATCCGCACATTCTTATGCAGTGCGGATTGCCGCTAGCTTAAGAATGCTAAGTTGCTAGATCTGGTTGGCCGTGCGGATTACCGCTAGCCGACATCCGATCCTGTAATCTGGTATCAGAGTCCAGCTGAAAGATTTCATATCTATGTTGAATAACTAACTTCTCTCCTATATAGACCATGAACGATCTAAGCTTTATTAAAATATAAAGAAATTTTCTTATGGTTATTCAACTTGGTTCTGAGATCGAGGTACAGTCGGATCTAGCACTACTCTTATTGGCTTTGCCTTAGTGGCTACGTCTGGTCAGCCGTGGACCTAAGCCCGTTATTGAGGAGAAAAAAGGGCGTCATTTCCCCGTTAGAACTACCAGACACATGGGCTCAATAAGAAGTATGTATTAGATCCTTGACAGATCCTTGACTAGTTATCAAAAATAGTTATCAAAACTCATTTATGTTAGAAATTCCTTGAATTGAATAAATAAAAGAAAGTAAAAGGAACAAAGAAAGGAAGATGAGTGATTTAAGAAAATGATATAAATAAAATTAATGATGAGATTAAAGAAAGAAAATAAAGTACATTCGTAATAAAAGAAATTAAAAAAAATTAAGAAAAGAGATTAATAGCATTTATGATGAAGGGAATTTAATATGGCTATATTTCATATTCTATATAATTTTGTGAAATTTTATGTCTACTTTTTCATCCAAAAATATTTTAAGAATAAGATTTTAGGTAAGGATAAAATGGTTGTTCAATATTTGATGATCATTTTAGTAATACAATATATATATATATATATGGCAAATAAAAGGAAGTGATTAATTCTTTTATTTAGTAACTAATACTAACTAATTTCTTGAATTGAATAAATAAGAGAAAGTAAAAAGAACAAAGAAAGGAAAATGAGTGATATAAGGACATAATATAAATAATATTAATGATGAGATTAAGGGAAGAAAAAGAAATTAATAGCATTGATGGTGAAAGGAATTAAATGTTGCCATCTTTAATATTCTGAAAAATTTAAAAGTAAATTTTTAGTATTTTAAAATTAGGTAAAAAGCTCAAAAAATTAACAAAAAAGACAAATAGGAATTCAGGCCTTAGAGAGTGTCATGTCATCGTTTTCAAAACCTTTCTTTATGTGTGTGTGTATGTGTATATATATATATATATATAATATGATAAAAAAATAACAAAATAAGAAAAATAAACTCGAGTAGGGGTCTGATTAAATTTGAAAAATGTGAATTTATATACCTAAAAATGGAGAAATATTATAAGGCATCTTAAATTTTACAATTAAATAGTTGAAGATTATGAATATGAAAACTTAAAAATCATAAAGTTAATGATATTATTAGGAATAGAAGTATAATAGGTAGGAGTTATGGTTAAAATTTAAAAATAAATAAAAATGAGAAAAAACACAAATAAAGAAGATAAAAAAATTATGATAAAGATAATAAAGAACATTAATTATACAGTTCTTCAATCATTCTAATATATAATATCATAATTTTCAGTTTAAATATGTGGAGCATTAATGTAATTTTCAAGAATATTCATTTTAATTATATCCTCTTATTTTATATATGTTACTTTATTTGAAGAGTTAAGTCCAAAATATTAATTTAAATTTTATATAAAGATAAATTTCTTAGATTGAATAAATTAAAAAAAAAAAATTAAAGAAAGGAAGATGAGTGATTTAAGAAAATGACATAAATAACATTAATGATGAGATTAAGGGAAGAACAAAAATTTAGAAAGTTTTAGGAAAAGAGATTAATAGCATTGATGATGAAAGGAATTAAATATGAGTATCTTTAATATTCTGTAAAATATTATGTCTTTTAAAATTAAAAAAAAAAGTAAAAAAAAAAAACTACAAAAATATAAATTATTTAAGTGTTAAGTCCAAAATAGTAATTTAATTTTTTATAGATATAGATTCCTGGAATTGAATAAATAAAAGAAATTAAAAAAACTAAAAAAAAAGAAAGAAGATGAGTGATTTAAGAAAATGATATAATTAACATTAATGATGAGATTAAGGGAAGTGAAAAAATTGAGAAGTTTTAGGAAAAGAAATTAATAGTATTGATGATAAAAGAAATTAAATATGACTATCTCTAATATTCTGTAAAATTTGAATCTGAAATTTTATGTCTTTTAAAATTAAAAAAAAGCTAAAAAAAATTACAAAAAATAATAATAAGATTTCAAGCCTTGTAGCAGATGTTTGGCTTCTTCAAACAAAATGAAAAATATAAGGCAAACTTTTTACAATAATTTAATAAAATATAATTAAATATTTCATTCTATAAAATGTTAAAATTTTTACATAGTAGGCATTTGAAAGACATGAAACCATACAAAAAAAAAGGAAAAAGCACGTAATCAATATGTAAGAGCAAGGGTGCAATAAAATAATCAAGCATAGGAATAATTTATTTAATGAAACCTAATAATGTTTGAAAAAGTTGATATTATATTTTTAATTTTATATATGTAAGTGTGTATGTCTTCTTTGAAAGTTAAAATTATATATTTGTTTATTTTGTTTCGATTTTAAATGTCAAATTAAAAAATAGAGAGAAAAAAGTGGCTAAAGAAAAGTAAAACAAAAAATAACGTAATAATTTACATTTTTATATTTACTTCCTTTTCTAATTTTATGTTTTCTTCTTTACTGCAGGACTTTCAAATTTTTCCTTTCCTTTTTTTTTCTTTCTTTTCCTTTTTATTTTCTTTCCCCTCAATTCATTATCTTCTTCCTTTTATTTTGTAATTGCCTTTTTTGTTTCCTCATTCTTCTCCAATTATCATACTAATTTTATTCTCTACTTTTAAAAAAGAAAAAAAATCATAAATTTACTTTTTCCTATAAGTTTTCATATCATTTTAATACTCTATAATCCTCATCATTTGTACATAAAATGAGTAGAAAGAAAGAATAGTTATTTCATGGTGAGAATAAGTAGAAAGAAAGAATTATTACTTCATGGTGAGAATAAGTAGAAAGAAAGAATTATTACTTCATGGTGAGAATGAGTAGAAAGAAAGAATTATTACTTCATGGTGTGCATCATCTTTACATTCACAAATTGGGTGTTAGAGGAGATCATGTTTTTCAATCTTTGGTATCTTTCGATCTTTGGTAGAGTAAATTTCTTGAAGAAATAAGATTTCATTCTTGTTTTGTTTGATTCTGTAACAATTTTTGTTGACATAAAATGATCAAATATACACAGATATATTCTAATGAATTTATGTATACAAACAAATCAATATTTTGATTTATCTGAGCCAATAAAGTTTCTCTTGTAATGATTCTTCATTTTTTGTTAGTTCTCCTTTAGATTGTGTCTCTCCTGCCTAGTTTTTATACTTTTTTAATTAATTGATTGCAATATGTTCTTGACAACAGTTACAACTTTTCATTCTCTATTACAATAATAAAGATATCCTTTATGTTATAACTTTTCATTATCCTCTTTAATTGCAGGTTAATAGATGCATTATAGTGATTTAGTAAATTATTATGTCAAGAAATATGTGAAAAAACTAAAAAATTATGGTAAAAAAAATTAATAGCATTGATGGTGAAAGGATTAAATGTAGTCATCTTTAATATTCTGGAAAATTTAAAAGTGAATTTTTAGTATTTTAAAATTTGGTAAAAAGCTCAAAAAAACCACAAAAAAAATAAATAAGAATCTAAGCCTTAGAGAGCGCCACGTCATTATTTTTAAAACCTTCCTTTATATATATATATATATATATATATATATAGATTTGGCCTTGATGAATTCACTCCAAAGTGAGTTAGATGTTTTCAAAGACCACTATTGTTTGGATTTAAAGGCATTGCAAACGTCATTAAGCCTTCTAAAGTTGGATCCACCTTCACAGTTGAAATTTCGTGCTCAATAGAATAACGTTTACATAAGTTAAAACAGAGGGAATATATATAATTAAAAAGAAAAGGTGAAGGAAGTAAATGTGGGCTGCAATTTCGAGGGGTCCCAATTTTTACCGATAATAGGTTATGTGTTAATTTTTTTAAAACTATTTCATATTAAAAAGTTTTTTTATATTAGAAAAAGGAAAAATACCTTTTGTTAGTGTGAATTTATGCAAAGAAAAATACTACTATAACATTTTTAACTACATATATAGTTTAAGTTATGCATGCCGATCAGATACATATCTTAACTTTATCAATAATTATATAGACACATTTACTTGACATAGCTATATCTCTTGGATATTTTATCAATAATTATATAGACATATTTACTTGACATAGCTATATGTCGTGGATATTCGCATCTAGCTGACCTTACACTTCAGTTATAATCGCACATGACATGTCAAATGGATAAATTAACGAACAATAAATATTTTGTCATATATATCGAATTTATAAGAATATAGTTTTGTCATGCATAAGGCTTAGGAAAAAGTATTTCCTACAACTAATAATTTATTTATTCTCAAAGTTCGAACGTAAAATCATGTATAGCTCTCCTCCGATGCACAATAATCTCTTCATTCCCTATCGTCAAGTCCTACAATTTTGAAACATGTCCTCTTAATAATCCAACGGATCAGATTAGTGATGAGACAATTTTTTCAATTTTTGCTTTCTAACTTCGTTTTTTCTTGGAAGATTTGGGGAAAAAGAAATTAAGGAATCCTTTTAGACACTAGAAGAGTGAGAGCTAGTTAAATTCTTTTTGTTAATCCAACAGTTTTTAGAAAAAGATATGTCAAAATCATTAAATTGTACGAAGAAATGAAGAAATTTTGTACGAGGAGGGGGGCCTGATCCATAAATGTTCCATAAGTGTGTTACTATTTTTGTGTTTCTGTGAATGTGATGCCAATTTAATTTATAATTGTGGGGTAATAAAATTGGAAAATCATTGTTGTAGCGTCATGATTCATAACACTGGATGTTGTCTATTGTTCACGATTTGATGAAAAATCAAACCAAACAAAATCGATTAAAAATTGAATACTATTAAATAAATAAATACTATTAATTGAATATGATTTCTTTATGTAAACTACAAGGATAAAATTAAGGAAAAAATAATTCCTTCCTGATTAAATAAAAATTCATTTATTTTCATGAATTTAATAGAAAAGTTCAAAACATCAATTATTCCACTCACTCAACCTAATAAGCGGCAAGAAAAAATTATTTAAAAAGTTGCACAACACACCAAATATAAAAGCCTATTGGAGAGTAGTCTTTAGCAAATGAATGAGAGCAAAAATAAAACAAAAATATCCAAGGAATAGTCAACTAGTGTAGTCACATGTAAGCATCAAAGAATTGAAATTCCTATATGAGTCATGTAAGGATGATTAAAACATGTTGGAAAAAAAAGGGATGATTAAAACTTAGCTATCCTTGCTTATATACAATATAAATAATGTCCAACTTAAAATTGTGATAGAGTGGTACACCTTTATCCTTAATCAGGGATCTCGAGTTTGAGTTCGAGTCCTCCTAGGTACCGAGTCGCCTTTATTAGGGAGCGCTTTACCCCCAATGTGGAGCTTCTCAGCGCGAATCCAAATTGAGTCGGGCTTCAATATAAATATCGAACATCGAGTGGAAAAAAAAACTCAAAATTAATTTGTTAGATTGGAAAATAAGGACATTATAATATGATCATTGCTAGTCACTTCTAATTTTCACTTCATTGATAGTTGAATTAGCACCATCTTCAATTAGACAAAAAATAAATGGAGAAGATAATTAGAGTGGCCCTCAAAATGTACCGTTAGACATATAGAAGACTTTAGTATCGAACAATTCCATTTATCATGACACACTTAATTGGCTTAAATTCTTTGAAGGTGATGTGATTAGTAAATCATAGGGGGCCAGCTATGATTTTATTTGCATCACATTTAATTGATAATATCATCTCTATCGATTTTAGTAAAACAATAGTTGGGTAAAAAGGCCCAACCTTGCAATAAGTTGTTCTTAGGAAATAGAAGATGGCGTCAGAGTCAGCAAATAACTTTTTCCATCACAAATAATCTATCGTGTTTATCTTTTACACATTCTTTGAGAAAACATTACTTAGGAAGGAGTTTGATAATTTAATCATTATTTATATTTTAAGATATAATTTTTCTTTGCTAACTATTAACTCTATTAAAGTGGAGTATTTGTAATTTTCAAGAATAATTACAACTAAAGATAAAATAAAAAAATAATTAATTTTATCTTAAACTTCTAAAATGACAAATAATATAAGACAATTATTTTAAAAATCACAACAGATAATTTGAACCGAAAAGTAAAAATCAACAGCTAAAATAGATTTATTAGCAGCAGATAAGAATATAATGCATGTTCATCTTACACTCTTGGATTAGGTCAATTTTTTGGGAAAACAAAAATCAAATTTTAAAGGTCTGATACAAAACAATCATTTGATTTTCGATACATACAGGCTTATACAAGTTGTATCACTTGTATTTATTTGCAATACAAAAATACAGAAATATATGCTGATACAGGATGTATTTGATAAATATAGGATGATACATGCTGATACATACATGCTGATATAGTTGTATCACTTGCATTCATTCACATTTATATCGCTTGTATTCATTCGCAATATAAAAATATAGAAATTCAAGTTGATACAAGATTGTATGTTGATACAACCATTAGAGTGATACAATTGATAAAGATACATACATGTTGATATGGTTGTTTCACTTGCATTCATTTACTCTTGTATCACTTGTATTCATTCGCAATACAGAAATACAAAAATACAAGTTGATACAAGATAGTATGTTGATACAATCATTAGAGTGATACAATTGATAAAGTTGATACAAGTATCTTCTTCTCTTTATTTTTTTACTATGTTTTCATTCCCTTAACTTGGCAGAATACAATTGAATGAATTGTATCAACAAAGAGAGAGGGGGCAAGAGAGGCGAGAGAAAGAGATGAGAGAGGAAGAGAGTGGAGCGAGAGAGGAGAGAGTAGCGAGAGAGAGAGGGAGGGGGGGAGGGGAGGAGAGAGGCGGGCGAGAGAGGGAGAGAAGAGAATGAGATTGGGAGAGAGACGCTAGAAAAAGTAAAGTATAGTTATAAAATGTAACTTTTTAAAGTATAGCTATATTAAATACATAGTACATATTTGTTATACTTTGTAAAACTCTTTCTCTATTCATTCTTATTGTTTTGAGCCCAATGAAAATCACAAATCCATACATATTCATTCTTATTGTTTTGAGTCCAATGAAAAAATTAGACAAAATGTCTATTAGATTAAATTTCTTACACAAAAAATAGCTCACTTAAAAAAATAACTCCCTTATTACATATATTGGTCGTTTGAGCATTTTAATTACTAAAAATAGTCATTCGGCTGCATGTATGGCAGGTGAAGATTCATCTGCTTCCTCTCTTCTTCTTCATTTTGCTTCTTCTCTTCTTCTTTATTCTTCTATTTTTTTCCTTCATTTGCTTCTTCTCTTCTTCTTCATTCTTCTACTTCTCTCTTTCTTCTTCTCTTCTTCTTTGTTGCTTTTTTTCTTCTTCTTTCTTCTTCATTGCTTGCAGTCATTAAAGTTTTTTTAAAATTTGATTTTAAAAATTTAATGTGTCGTAAATGTGAACTATTTTGAGTGAATAATATATCAAAAGACTCAAAATATTCAGAGCAGCTCATATCTAAAATTTGAGACTATTTAGAGGAGATTTTGAGTTGATCGTGATTGAAAGACTCCACTAGCCATTACTTTTCAAGATGAATTGTTGCAATGTATAAGTGTTGTATAAAAAGTGTATATGGATGTATATACATCTCTAATACATAGCTTGATAAGATCCCAATTAGGACCCAAACAAAATCGAATTCAAACAACAATAAAGTAAGATAGAGGCAAACTATGAGATGAAAAGATAAGAAAGAAAGGTTAAATTGAATTCACAAATAAACCAAGGAAAAAGAGACTTGAATTCCATAAGAATGAGAAACCCAAATGAATTCACACTGAGCAATTCAAGTGAAAATCAAGGTAAAGAGCTCTTGATCAACAATAAAAATTTACCAATTACTAATCCAAATTACACTAAGCTAATCTAATGGGAATCCTCCCTTACACTAAGCTAAAAACTACACTCTCAAAGGAGTTCTTCAATTCTCAATTCATCAAAAATCTGGCTAGTGACAGTAGAGAGCCCCTATTTATAGTTACTACACAAAGGCCCAAAAATGGCCTTGCAAGACAATGTGAAATAAGACCCAACGTCACACTTCAAGGTGGTTTGAGCCACTCCTTGCGATCGCAAGGCCTTGTTGCTGCCGCATTCTTTTGATAACAAACTAAGGCATGTTATGAGCCGTTCTGGTTGCGATGTTGCGATGTGGGGAAGGCCGCATGAGGCTTGATGCTGCCCCATCATGGGTCAGCAACAGAGCTCCATTTGTTGAGCAATCTCGTTTGTTTTTATGGAGCTTGTGGATGTCGCATGACTTCTCTCTTCTTCATTTTTAGCTCCTTCCTTGTTCCAACCTATAATCCAAGTGTGAAATTGTTCCCATTGGAGCCTAACAAGACTCTCTCAAGCTACTTTTTTGCGCCATCATGGTGAGTATGGCTTGAGTCCTCTTGAGTAGACGTTGAAGTATAGGTCTAGTATAAATTGTGTCGGGCGATATCATATCATAAATATACATCATATATACACGATTATACACTATTTATACATTACATAACTATTTATACAACATCAATATATTACATATACATTGTATATACATTACATATACAACGACCATTTTTTATATTGCAACTAGAGGAATTTGAATAGTAGGTTTGTATAGTTTAAATATTCTGTTAATCTTTTATGGATACAATATTATCTTCCTTGTTTAAATTTTTCTTTTCTTCTAAATCATCACTCTCACTAGGATGAGGGTTGAGCACGATATTAAAGGAATGAGTTAAAATTTAGAAAACATACTCAAGGACAAGATGAGTTGGGGATACACTAAGATTACTTGGTTTTGCAGTTGGGTTTTTGAATTGGATTTCAAAGCTAATTTTATGGATATGGTGTGAAAGCCGATTGATAATAATAAGCTCTTTCTATCTATCCACGCCATAGCCATGGCTATAATCTGGTCAGTTCAACTGGGTAGCAATATGTTCACATTATTTCAATTAGATCGTAAAGAGGATGGAGGGATTAGATTTGCTTTTTTTTAAGTAAACAAATTTGGTCCATTTATTTTAAGATAGGACATATGTGAAGCATCCACTTTTCAACTGTAGAAACTTGACGGAACTCCTATTGGAGGGGAGCCGCGTCCTTCATAAGGCAAACCACCACTTTTGGGTTATTTTTTTTGTAAAAAAAAAATGACTATATTTATTGCAAACTAAGTACATCGAAATTATCCCAATCACAAATCTATACCAGATTTCTCTCCTACCCAATTTAACTTCGAAAAACAGCTCAAATAATAATTAAAAGATAGAATAGAATGCATCTTGCATTTACAATATGTTCATCTAAAATAAATTGGGCTGCTATGTTCAAATACAATGCCTACAATTTGTCTAACCAATTAATATGTAGCTGTGGCCCAACACGACGAACGTAAACGGACTAAAAATGGCATGGTCTGGCCACTTACACCCTTCTATTTAAAGTTTAGCCATTGAGAGTCAATTATCAATTGCACTTTTGTCCATATTTTGTGTTGATTTTTAATTTGCGCTCCTCATAATAAATAATTCTTTCACGAGGCATAATTTTGATACAACCCAAAAGAATAAATGTTTAGTTAAAAAATTAGTGTTAGTAGTTAAACTTTGTATTACATAAAATTGACATTGCATAAAATTGTCATTTAAAATAGTCCAAAGAAATAACACTTATCCAGAACTTTAAATAGAGAGAAAAATTGCCACATTTCTAATAATACAAACTTATGCCAGGGTATAATTGAATTTGATTTTTTTAATCATATTATTCTTAGAGTTAGTAAAATAAATTTAATATTATTATTATTGTAGAAATAAATTCTTAAATAGTTATGTAAGAAAAGGTACATGATTTCATGTTCAATTGTTAGTAAGAATTAAGGGTAATTTCTTCTTCTTCTTCTTCTTCTTCTTTTAACTATTTGACTAGTTAAAGGATATTTTTAAGCTAGTTGACTAACGTTGAGAACATTTTTTAGCCAAAAAGGTAATATAGAATAAAATTGACCTATTATAAATAATCCAGTGATATTTTTAGCTTTTTTCCTTTTGTTTTATTGATCTCTTAGTTCTTAGTATTATTCTTGAACAATTCCATGTTTAATAGAAGAAGAAAAACAAAAAAAAAGTAGAACTTTTCCCTGATACCAATTTTAGATTTGGTGTTATTGGACTAGGTAAAATTACCATTATTGGTACTACTTTTAACTCTCTTTTTTACCCTTTATAAGGAGGGCCCAGTGACTCATACCTACAACTTTAGGATTGAAAGTGAAGGGTGTTTTTATCTGAGCAATCCCCTCATGTTCTACTACTCCTAACCTGAATCTTTCTTTAGAGAGTTTATCTTTCATGTGAACGACCTTATCTTCTATCGAAAGCTTTTTACTATTATACATCATGTTGAGAAATGTTTGGATCCCTATCTAACGTTTTGAATTTTGAAATTTTCGTCCCAACCAAATATATATGCAGTTGATATATTGATAGTTCCAATTTTATATGAAAAGCAAGCGACCCTACGGGGTCCTCTGTCCCTCTCACCATTGTGACACTACCAAAAGAAAAGTCACCTTCATATCCTTGTTGTGTTTTTTCTATGGGAAAATTGAACGTTCAATTCTTTCATACCCTGTCATTTTTACTTGCTAGAATTTAGCAGAAGCACATGGATTATAGGGCAGATGCTTAAAGAAAAAAATGGGGAAAAAAACAAAAAGCTAACAAATATTAGCAAGGTCCTTTCGTCCAATGTATTATGTTGTACCAGTTCTGAATACGTGCATTGCACGAACATCTCATATTATTCAGTGCAAACTTTTAAAATCACATAATAGTGAAAATGTGATATAAAATAATATTTAAAAGTTAAAGAATGCAGGTGCAATTAGTAAAATGTGATTAAATATAAATTGCTAAATATTCCATCATAATTTATTAACTAAAATTATATATTTAGATCACACTTATATATATGTTATTAAAGGGACCTATAATGACAATGATTATAGTTTTAAACAAAGCCATAATATGTTGGTAAGTAATTCTCACCGTCCCTATAATCATCGGTCTCTATTTGCTCTAATGTTATGCTTATTTAGACTGCATACGTAAACGTTCAAATTTACTTATTCCTAAAAGAGTATGAAACTGACAAGAAGTGAAAGGGTTAACTACTCCATCCATTTCAAAAAGAATGACATATTTTGACTTGACAGGAAATTTAAGAAAATAAAGAAAACTTTTGAATCTTGTGGTCTTAAATTAAAGTTATGTCAAATGTACCAAAATGCCCTTTAATCTTGTTGTCTTAAACATGTCATGTGAAAAGTTGAAATTAAAGTGTTGCCAAAAAAGGAAAGGATCATTATTTTCGAAACGGACTAAAAAAAAAGTAGGTCATTCTTTTTTAAACGAGGGAATATATTATTAGATGAGTTTGATAGGGATACAAAAAGATTTCACAAGTGCTTAAAGTAATTCATGCATTATTATATAACTCTGGAAACTCAAGTATACCATCATCGTAACAATAGCTAAAAAGCGGACATAACAGAGAAGAGCCTGATAGGCTGATACATAATTAATTCCGATGTATAATAGAAGAAATCAAGCATATTTAATTGAATTAGTAACGTATAGACACCAATCACTATCGGACAAAACAATCTTGAACCTACAATAGCACCAAACACAATAGATATATTCAAAACTGAACAAATCAAACAAAACAGAACATGGGAAACATAAGAAAAGGCAGTAAAATGTAGAGTATTACTCTCTTAAACTACTGGATAAACAAATAACAAACAAAGTACTACTCTATTTTATGCAAAATTTAAATTGGATGAACCAATTGGAAGAGGAGGATCCCTACAACCTTACGTTTCTCAACTTAATAAACTTATATAATGGATGAATCTTGGTAGACAACATAGAAAAATTCTCTTAATAGATTAGGAAAAGAGAACCGCTATTAGTTAATGATCTTTATTATGGAAGCCGGAAGGCTAATGGAAGCAAACAATTATTGATGACTTTATGAGAGAAAACAAACGGGCAGAGCAATAGTGCTTTTATTTATTACATAGACATATTGTGAGCTTTAAATACAAAATTGAGCAGAATACAGAGGAAAAATAAATTTAAAAAATTAGAAAAAGAATAAATATGAATTTATGACCAAGAATATGAAATTATTTATTATAATTTATGTGTATTTATATTTTTGTCCATAAATATTATGATTTCATAAGGGTATTTTCGTAATCCAACTTTTAACTTGGGGGCTTCCTATTTATAGTAGTATATATATGAAGTATGATATATGATATGATATGATATGATGTGTAGTTGATATCAAATAATCTAGAGAAAAGACATTAAAACACCCTTAAACTTGTCCGCAAAATTTACTTTAGCCCTTTAACTACACAGACATTTATTTACCCCTTAATAACTTTCAAGTGAATTTAATACCACCCAAATGGCTGACGTGGCAAAAAAAAAAAGAAAGGACCAGCGCGTAAATTGTAAAGATATGACACTTGGGCCTAACTCAACCCCAAAAGCTAGCTCATGAGGGGAGGATTGCTCAAGTCCATATAAGGAGACCATCAGGCCATTCCCTAACCAATGTGGGACTTTTTACCCACTCTAACACCCCCTTCACGCCCAGGGCCCAACTGGAGCGTGGACCGGGAGCCCAAACGGGAATGGACATGGCTCTGATACCATGTAAAGATATGGCACCTGGGTCTAACTCAACCCCAAAAGCTAGGGGCCAAATGAATCTTCAAGTGGAGGAACTCTCGACAGGCTTCATGCCTGCCGAAGTTCTACAAAACTCATGCTTGTCTGCAATCACCACTTTCGTTAGCATATCCGAAAAATTGTCATCAGTGTGTATCTTCTCACCCTTAAAATCTAGACTTGCGACTAAGCCTAGTACCGTAGAAGACATTTTCACAACAAGAGAGAAAATTTTATCAAAGTCAATTCTCTTCCTCTGGCCAAATTCTTTGTCAACTAATCTCGCCTTATACCTAGGCGCAGAGGTATGTTCTTGCTTTACTCTGAAGATCCATTTGTTCGATAAAGCTCTCTTACCTTTCGGTAATTCTACTAACTCATATGTGCCATTCTCATGAAGTGACTTCATCTCATCTTCCATAGCTTCTACCCACTGATCTCTATGAGTATCTTGCATGGCTTCATCATAATTTCCAGGTTTTCCCATGTCAGTCAAAAGTACATACTCATTAGGAGAGTAACGTGTTGATTTTTGCTTCTCCCTAGTAGATCTTCTATTAGAGGTTTCAGGAGTATCCAAAGTAGCAACTGATTGTTGATCAACCACAACATCATTACTAGGATCATCTATATGTTCTACACCCTGATTATCATTTTGATCCTGCTCACCGTCTATATTATTATTTTGGGTTCCTTCGTGTGCAATAGATGAATCAGTAATAGAAACTGGATCAGCATCGACTAAGCTCTCATTATTCTGAGAATCTATTTTCTCAGTCTTGTCAATATCTTCAATTGTTTGGTCTTTAAAGAACACTGCATCACGACTTCTAATAAGCTTATTATAAACGGATCATAAAATTGATAACCAAACTCATCTTGACCATAACTAATGAAGATGCACTGCTTAGTTTTAGCATCCAGGTTTGATCTCTCATCTTTTGGAACATGCACACAAGCTTTACACCCAAAGTCTTTCAAGTGATCATAGGAAACATCCTTAGCAAACCAAACTCTATTTGGAACATCACCATCCAAAGCAACCGCAGGAGACAAGTTGATAACATAAGCAACAGTGTTAAGTGCTTCTGCCCAAAAAGAATTCGGAAGTTTAGCCTCTGAAAGCACACATCTAACTCTCTCAACTAGAGTTCTATACTTCTATTCATCCTCTCTGCCAGGCCATTCAACTGAGGCATCTTGGGTGGAGTTTTCTGATGACGAATTCCTTGCGTTTTGCAATAGTTATCAAAGGGACCAATATATTCACCGCCATTATCAGTGCGAATACATTTAAATTTCTTTCCCGTTTATCTCTCACATAAGGCTTGAAATTCCTTAAAAATATCAAGTACTTGATCTTTGGATTTTAAAGAAAATACCCAGAGCTTGCGAGGATGATCATCAATGAAAGTCACAAAGTAAAGTGCACCACCTTTTGACTTTACTTTAAAAGGACCACACAAGTCTGAGTGAACTAGCTCCAATAATTCAGGCTTTCTTAAAGGGGGATGACTGTGAAACGAAACTCTTTTTTGTTTCCCGGCTAAGCAATGGACACATCTTTTCACATTTGCTTGTTTCACACCAGTAAGCAAATTCTTCTTAGCAAAATACCCAACAAATCTCCCCCTTGACCTGAATTTCTGACAAAATAAATTTGCTCCACCTTCTTCACATAATCTTCAACAGATGCATCTCCATCTCTGAATCTCCTCCATTAAATCTTTGTCTCTACACGAAGTAACACTCCAATAAAATTTCTCAAACAAAACTCTTCATTACCGTCAAGTAGGCTGCGGCTAGAACTCAACCCGCCAAGATGAACATCCATTTTTAACCTCGCTCTGATACTACTTGTTAGGACCAAAATAATTAAGTGTCATGCGGAAGCTAACAAAGCAAACCTCGAAAGACGCCAAGTAAGAAGACAAACGAGAAATATACCACAAAAAATATAATAATTTAACGTGGTTCGGTCAATCGACCTACATCCACAACAGGAGATGAGCAATCAACTATATAAAAGAGAGTACAACATATCGAGAGAAACAACCTCACAAAATTCACTCTGAATACAAAGGAGGTTCACACAAGTGATACCATAACACTTGTGACTCACAAATTCTCCCCCTAAATAAAACTCTCAAAGCCCTTAAGACTACATTGTGGATGCTACCAAGTTAGGAAGAATGAGCCTCTATTTATAGAGTCATAAACCTTTTCCTATAAGAGAAATGACTAGCCAATTATGGAAGATTTGTGCTTTCTTTTTACAAAAAGGAATAACCAATTATGGTTAGAAAATCAGGGCAAATATCCAACAAATCTCCCCCTTGACCTGAATTTCTGACAAAATAAATTTACTCCACCTTCTTCACATAATCTTCAACAGATGCATCTCCATCTCTGAATCTCCTCCATTAAATCTTTGTCTCTACACGAAGTAACACTTCGATAAAAAATTTCAAACAAAACTCTTCATTACCGTCAAGTAGGTTGCGGCTAGAGCTGAACCCGCCAAGATGAACACTCATTTTTAACCTCGCTCTGATACCACTTGTTACGACGGAAAGCGACAAACCCAAAAATAGAGAAAATAAACAACACCAAAGTTAACTGCAGCAAAATTCTCCCTTTTCTTCTCTCTTCTCTCTTGGTAAAAGTTCTCTCAAAAACCTCTCTTATGTGCTATTGTCTTTCAAAGACAAATACCAGTGAGCTCTTCAATAATTCTCTCAAAAGTAGTCCTATTTATAGATGATGAGTGTTGCTTTTTCCATAAGTCAAAACCAACTCCAAGTAGGATTAGGAATCCAACTTCTATTCCAAATAGGATTGGAAACCAAAAGAGAATAGGATTAGGCCATGGGCCTTTGGCTGAAACATGGGCTTTAGCCAAACATAAATTGTAAAAATAAAGAGAAAAAATAAGTGGGGCCCATTTCTTTTTCACTCCTCTTCCTTCTTCTTCACACCCCACCACCCCCACTGCCCCCACCACCCCCACTGCCCCCGCCTCCATCTTTTCAATTCATTCTTCTTCCTCACAACTCCATCCCCACCACTCCATCACTCCCTCTCTTCTCCTTCCTCAATTTCTTTCTTTATCCCATATCTACACTTTTTCCTTTCTTCTAAGCATTTACAACACAAGAAAAAATTTCAAATCAAAATAGCAGATCTATGAGAATTTTCAAGTTGATAGCTTTGGTGATTGATGTAAGTATCTGATGAAAGCACTTGTGAAAAATAAGACAAAATCAGTGATAATTTTCAGTTTTCACCATTGATATAAACTCTTAAACACTTCAACACCAACAATAATTTCACCTCTACCTCAGTCAACTTCACAACACCCATCACCAACACCTACGATGTCAACTTGAAATTCCACAAGAATCTTACGAAAATAAATTTATAATGAAATTAAAGAATAGTGTAATGAAGAAAATGAGTGTAGAGTGAAAATAAGAACAAAAAATGATGTGGGGATGGGTGGGTGGTGGGGGTGCTGGAGAAGGGGTGGGGGTGGGGGTGGATGGGGCGGGGTGGCAGCTTGGGGGGGGTTGCATTGGAAAAGAAGACAGGGAGGGTGGGGGTGAGGGAATTTTTTTTTTTTTTTAATTACCTCATATTTAGTGGTTACTATTTTAAAAAAATAATTCCCAACGTGGCTTTGACGTGACACTGATGTGTCAACGATGTGGCGCGTGTGTAATACACTCTTCATTGTGAGACTGGTATAATATTTTTAGGGTGATATTAAATTACTTGAAAGTTATTAAGGGGGATAAATAAATGGTCATGTAATTAAAGGGCTAAAGTAAGTTTTGCGGACAAGTGTAATGGTGTTTCGATGTCTTTTCTCAATAATCTAGCCTTTAGTGTTTCTTTATACCATTAATAGTTTAAATTTTTAAATGGGGTAGTCAGAAAGTTTGACCTAATATTCAGTTACAATTTGAATAATCTTTGAGTTGCCAGTTTTTTTTTTTAAAAAAAAAGTTCCCTCGGAGAAAATTAAATAGATAAGCCAAAGGAACATAGAGAGGAGGGGGGTGTTACGAAAACGGGTAGTTCGCCTGATGTTGGACGAACTGCAATTTTTTTGTTAATGCCTTGTCCATCCCTTTTGTTTATTAATTGAATTAGAAAAGAATAAAGAGATTCGTCAGCCTTTGGGCGAACCCCATTTCAATATTTTCTTTTGCACTTTGCCTTATTCCCTTGATAGAAAGGGTGGAGGTCTTCAAACATGCCTGCGCGATTTAAGGGAACAAGCTCAATAGAGATATGACACATTAAATACAGAGGAAAAGTAAAACACATCGATAGAGGATTTTTTTTCTTGTTTTTACCCATCGATAGGAGCTTCAACCTTTTTTTTGCTCCCTTGATGACCCGAGCTCACAATCTTCGGGTTTAAAGTGATGAATGCTTATCATCCGAGCAACTTTCTCTTGTCATCGATAGGAAAATGTATAAGCTAAATGATTTGTTTTTTGTTTGTAGGAAAGATGGAAAATTATGAGAAATCACTATCTCTAAATGAGGCAATAGACATTTCCTTTCCTTTTGTGTTTCACAGATAGCTTTAGTTAAGTGATTTCATGACAGTTCTGGTATTATAATAACTTTATCAACTATGCATATAATTAATTGAAAAAGACACTTTCAGACACACCAAAAAACTTGAAAAGCACAATATACAATGGTATATTCTTTAGATTTTTTTCCACCTCAGGAATCTTTCACAATAATATCATATGTAGATCTATTAAAAAACAATACATAGAAAAGAACAAGCAAAACTACAAGGTTCAAACTTTAAAAACCCATCTGCAAGGACAATGAAGACATTTATACATAAAACCTGCAAAATCCAATCTTTTTATCACCAAAAGAATCTTACAAACAAATTCCCATAAAGTGACAGTCTCTTCCAAAATAAATCGTTTAAAAGACATAAAATCACTAAAAGAACTGCAAAATGAAGATATTTCATCACCAAAATATATTAAAAGATAAATTGTTGGCAAGACACATAATAGAACTAGAAGAATGACAAGATCCAAGACACTTTAAAATACATCATTAAGAAACTAGAAAAAAAAAGAAGCTTTTTTAAGGGGTTCATCATCCTTTGGACGAAATCATTTCAATTTCTATTTTTAATTCAATTAACAAACGAAAGGAATGGATGAGGCTCTCTAAATTTTTTATTTCTATTCCCAAGAAGAAAGACTTATATAGTTCCTAAAAGCTCTCTAAATTTTGATATATACGTTTAATCAAAAGTTCCCTCAAGAGAGAAATAAATAGATAAGTCAAAGGAACATAAAGGGAAAGAGGAGGGGGAGCTATGCTTGACCTCTTCAGTACAATATTATGAATGAAAAAAAAGGGTTGCTCCTCATCAATTAAGCTTTAAAAAAACAGAATTGAACTTCAAGAATTTAGAGCTAGCAGAAGAGACTCATCCAAGACAAAAAATAAATTGTGTCCTCCTTAATTCACTCGAATTCTAATGTTACACTTGTGCGTTATTTTTTTTCTTCTCTATTTTCTTTGTGTGTTGATTGCGTGCTAGTTAACCCACGATGATATTTCCGCAACATAGCCTATATCTGATCAATATTGCACCTATATTTCCAAATTTCCCAATAGATTATAGATGGAGGCTAGGTCTAGAGAAGAAGCTGATCATGGACTTGATTAACAAGCTTCATCAGCATGTAATTAACAAGTTATTTTTTTAAATTTTTTTGAAACAATGTCTAAACTTATACAGTACTACAAAAAGTGATTGGAGTAGCACGTGATTTTTTTGGGCAGCACGTTCTACTCCTAGATATTTGGGACTCAGTATTAACTAAATTAATCAAAAGGTCCCATTTTTCAATCAAAAGATGATACCAAATCCAAGGTAAAATCAAAAGGGAAACTACATGTGTCATCACTACTCTACACATGAAAGTATTCCAGTACTACAACAAATATTGTTATGTGCTACGTACTTCAAAAATCAAACGGGACAAACACAAATAAAAAGGCAACTAGCAACCAATGAGAAAGCACAAGTTAAAGCAGGACCACCCCAAGCTCCTCTACTTGCCACTTCTATATTCGTAGTAAAGTAAAGTAATCAGCTTGTTAATATGTGAGATACATAAAATAATAATACTGAAAAGCCAATTGTAGGTCGTTAATTTGTCTGATCACATGTATGCCACCAACTAAAAAAATTGACCGCCATGTCCGTAGATTAAAATCGAACAAATATATTAAAACGGAGAGATAATATATTATAATATAGAGTAAACTGTGTAGTATAATCAGCTCGTCACTTGTCATTTTGTGAGAACTAATACTGAAAAACCTAGTGTACGTCGTTAATTTGTCCGATCACATGTATGCCGCCTGAAAAATTGACCCCATACTTGTCCAATTACTGTTAGCGGTCGTTTGGTATCTAGACTAAATTATCTGGAGATTATAGTTTTGAGATTATAATTCCTGGACAAATTTATACCATATGAAAGATGGAATAAAATAATCTCATGTTGGATGGATAAGGTGGATATCCAAGACTAACTGATATTAAATTTATTTCATGTTTAGTTGACGGTATAAATTAATCCCGAAATAAAATTATACAATCAATCAAACATGATATAAATTTAGTACCAAACTTAATCTAGGAATATCCCATTTTATCTCGCGTACCAAATGACCCCCGGAGTTACTATGCCTTCGGATTCCAACCAAGCTATTTGCTCTAATTTATTTCTAGCATATTACGTCCACATTATTGTACCAATCTCATTCATTACCACAAACTACCTCATCATTTTTCCTATATAAAATGGAGACATATCACATAAGGTCACTTCATTTTAGAAATAATCAACCTCTCTTTCTACACAATATACCCTATAGAACACCTAACTTCACTTCACTATAGAAATGAAGGACCAAAGTACTCACCAAAAGCCTCATGCTATATTATTTCCTTACCCTCTCCAAGGTCATGTAATTCCTTTTGTTAACCTAGCCATTAAACTTGCATCCAATGGCTTCATAATTACCTTTATAAACACTCAATCAGTTCACCAACAAATATCGAAAGCCGGTCAACCAAACATTAATGACGATGAGGGCAACGATCTCTTCTCGGGTGCACGAAAATCAGGCCTGGATATCCGAGATGTGACCATTTACGATGGTTTTCCAGTAGATTTTGATCGATCACTTAACCATGACGAATACTTTGAAGCTATCATGAATGATTTTGGTTTCCATGTTGATGAGCTTGTTGGAAAATTGGTCCTCTCAAATCCATCACCAAATATATTAGTTGCTGATACTTTTTATTTATGGTCATCAACCATAGCTAAGAAGTATAATCTGGTGAATGTCTCATATTGGACTGAACCAGCTCTTGTTTTAAGTGTGTATTATCACTTGGACCTTCTAAGGCAAAATGGCCACTACGATTGCATTGGTAAGTAGTATTTAATACTCACTTTATAAATGGTCATATTCAGCTAGCTAGTTATTCCCCCAAACTTGATTACGTAATAAAGATTTCACAAAGACTAGTTGAAAAATATTTAGGCTTAATTAATTGAGAGCAAATAAATGAGTAATAGACGTTTGAATCTGAATATTAAGATGTGCATTAAAATCTAGATTTCTGAATCTGAATACTAAATAATTAATATTGTTTGTTTTAAACATATATGAATGTATAAAATTTATCTATAAAATACTAAATTAATATAATACTATATCAATAAAATATTTTAAAAAATTACATGGTTATCGGTGGTAGTGATGGCTAGCAATCATGGTTTTGGGTGTCGATTGACGATGATATTGGCCAATGATATGTGTTGTGGGTAGTAGCTAGTGGTGATGGTAGTTGCTAGTAGTTGTTGATGGTGATAGTTTGTGGTTGTGATTGATAGTTGTGATGGATGATAATGATAGCTAATGATGGTGGATGTCGGCGATCTATAGTGGTGACTGATGGTGGTGATTGTGTGTAGTGATTAAAGGTTATTGTGATAGTGATGGTTGATTGTAAATGATATATGACTAGTAATGGTGATGATTGATTGTAGGATTGACAACGATGATGATTGTGATTGAGAGTTGTGGTTGTGGGTGGTGGGTGGGAGAGTAGTTGATAATAGTGGACAACGACGTGGTAGTTGATAATGGTAGGCAATGGCGATAGCGGTGAATTGATGAAACTGGTGAACTGTCGTCATTAGAAACCTTTGAATATATACATCTTAGTGATATTAAGACTTTATTGTAGATTTTAATCATTCAGATATATTCAAACCTATTAAATGGTTGTGATATAAACAAAACAAATACAAGTAATGGTCATGAATATGATTCATACCTAAAAAGTAAACGAACATAATAATTAAAATCTGAATGATTAAGATTACAATTCGTATAAAGTGCTAATAAATGAGACCTTACATACTAATTTTTACCTCTATGGATTTAAGAAAGAATTTTTACATTATTCCTTCCGTCCATTTTTACTTGTCCACCATTAATTTGACACATCTCTTAAGGAGCAATAAATGACAATTTTACTATATCATTCTTTGAATATAATAAATGTAATGCTTTGAGAAATAATCATAGATAATGATAAGGATAAATTAGAAACTAAGAGATAAATTATCTCTTGATTTTCTAAACTAAATAAAATGGACATCTACTTTTTTGTATAATAGACAAGTAAAAATGTAGAGAGAAGTATCAATCAATAAATTATGTGAATTTACCTATAATTAACTAATCGACGACCTTGTGTAAATATTTTCTTATTGCAATAAAACTTGAACTCTTTTTCGTAAAATTCAACATATCAAATATGATATTGGTTAGCAATTTAGAATCCCCATTTACAAGAGAATGTTATTTTATGCCAAAAGATGGAATAACTAAATTTTATGTAGCCGTTTGGCCATGGATTGTTTTCACTTTATTTCGGAAAATTATTTCACTTTATTCAAAAAAATTGTTTGGACATAAAAATATATATTAAATACAACTTGAAGTTGTATTTGGGATTTAGAAAACAAACCAATACTTATTTTCACTTTTACTTTTTCACTTTTTTAATTATTTATTTTTTTGGAAAAAATCCTAATTTTTTTATTTTCATAAAATAACTCCATTCAAATTATATTTCATTTTTAAATTATATTTTATGTTTTTTTAAAAAATACATTAAAAATTTATCCTTTTATTGCAAAAACTATGGTCAAACGTAGTTTCAACTCTAAACTCCAACTTTGAAAATTCCAAATAAAGTGAAATTTTATTTGGTTTTCATGGCCAAACGGGGCATGACTAATCTCTGCATTACTAAAACTTGTCAACTTAACCAGCCACTAAATCACCCCTAAATGCATTATACACATGATTAACTAGGATTGCCTGTGATATTTATCCTGTTTTAAAGCCTATTGTTCTATGCTTATGAATAATTGTGATTAAATTTTCATGTTTTGCTAGAGAATAAACGTGAGGACATCATAGATTACATACCAGGAGTGAAGGCCATAAAGCCAACAGATTTACCTTCCTATCTTCAGTCTAATGGTAAAAATATCGTGGTGAACCAAATAATCAACAGGGTATTCAACGAGGTGAAAAATGCAGAATTTATCATTTGTAACACTATCCAGGAACTCGAACCCGAAACCATTGCAGCATTGCAACAGAATCAGCCTGTTTATGCAATTGGACCAATTTTCTCCCCTGGCTTCACCAACACCTCAGTGTCCACGAGCCTGTGGTCCGAGTCCGATTGCACCGATTGGCTAGACGCCAAGCCTCATGGCTCGGTCTTGTACGTCTCGTTTGGGAGTTATGCTCATACTAGTAAAGAAACTATCACGGAAATTGCACGTGGCCTGATGGTCAGTGAAGTGAATTTCATTTGGATACTTCGTCCTGATATTGTTAGCTCGGACGAGACTGATTATTTACCCATTGGTTACGAAGATAGTATTAAGGGTCGAGGATTAATCGTGCCCTGGTGCTGCCAAACTGCTGTAATTTCTCATCCGTCTGTCGGGGGATTCTTGACTCACTGTGGTTGGAACTCGATCTTGGAAAGCATATGGTGTTCTGTTCCATTTATTTGTTTTCCCCTGCTGACCGATCAATTCACTAATCGAAAATTAGTAGTTGATGATTGGAAAATCGGGATTAATCTTCGTGATAAGGGTTCGATTACAAGGGATGAAGTGGCAGAGAAAGTGAAATTTCTGATGAGAGGCAAAGAAGCAGAGGAAATGAAGCAACAGATGAAGAAAATCAAGAAGGAATTAGAGGATGCATTGGCAATAAATGGATCATCTCAAGTGAATTTTACAAATTTTATGGATGATTTGAAGACCAAAATTACAAAGAAAAATGCGTTAGCCGTTGAATACGAGGATCAGCAATTAAACCATATTGCAAAATGATCATTTTGTATCCCCTTAAAAATAAGAGTTTCCGATAAGGAATGATATGTTCATTACTTTATTACGAAGAGTTTAAGTTACCTCCTATCAGCAACAGGTATGGACAGATAAAAAGAAACCTAGTATTTTTATCTCCACAAAATTTAAACGTGAGACCTCATCATAAAATCTAAGTGATGAGACCTCATCATAAAATTTAAGTGTGCACAAATTCTGGAATCTGTACTTTGTTTACCATGCAATAATTCCTTTATTAAATAAGGGATGTTGTATTTTGGGTTCCTCCATCTTCCAGAAAGCTAAGTATTCAATAATGTATGCCTATTGTAGAAAAGATGATAGATAAAGTAATGAATTGGACCACAAAATTTTTATCATACAGTGAAAGACTACAACTCAATAAAATGTGTCTTGTTGAAATGCAGACATATTAGGCTCAGGTTTTTCTTCCCCCAAAAAAGCGATGCAAAAATGTTTTATCTTTTTATCTATGCTTTTTCCCAAGCTAGTTGGATGTTTAGGAAGTTGTTTGATGCAAGAACATGGTTTGACAATGCCTAGACATCAATTTGTTACTTGGCTAGCCATTCATGCTAGGCTAGATATAGTGAATCGACTTGAGCATTTGTTTTTCGAGTGCTCTTGTTCTAGACATGTTTGGTAATCCTTGTTAAAACCGGATGGGGGGAAACTAGACGCATAACAAGCCAGGAGAATGAAGTGGTTTGGATGTCAAAGCGTGTGAAGAATAAAGGAACAAAGATTGAGATACTAAAGTTCATGTTTGCAGTTTCAATTTATCACATCTAGATCGAGTGTAACCTGAGAAGATTTCAGAGCACCTAGAGAGCTTACACCAACCGAGGTGGGAGAGACTATGAAGACAATTGAACAGCTATACTACGTAGGAATTATACTTCTTTTCTTAAATTTGAACTATTCCTAGTGTATTAAGAGGTTGAATTTTGAGGTCTAGTTCTGGAGTATAAAGAACGAGTAGCTTTGTAAATATTTACTTGGTTGAATAAAATCGTTACCTCTTGACCCAAAAAAAAGGGTTATTGCAACTCTGTAATTCTTTTTTCAACTGTCTATTCTTTCTTTTTAAGGAAAAATATGTAAGTTTTGGTTGCAACTCCATCATATTCTGGCAAATAGAAAAGGTTTAGTCAAACTAATGGAGTTTCAACTGTGTATTTTTTTATTTATTTCTTCTTTAGATGATATGACTATTTACTTCCATGGTGTTTTTTTAGCCAAATTTGAAGAAAAAAAAAAGTTAGCTGAAACTTTATTATTTGTCAATTGTAGGTAGTAAATTTGTACGATCACATGTAAAAATTGACCACCATATATACTTATCCAATTACTGTTAGAGTTACTGTGACTTCGGATTCCAATCAAGCTATTTGCTCTAATCCACATTGCCCAATCTTATCCATTACCTTATCATCTTTCCTATAAAATAAAGAGACACAAATTCACTTCATTAATCTAAAAGCCCAAAATGAAAAATAAAGCTGATCATGAAGAGAAACAACACATCCCTCTACTAACCCCTTATAAAATGGGACATTTTCAATTATCTCATAGAATTGTCTTGGCACCATTAACAAGACAGAGATCTTATGGCAATGTTCCTCAGCAACATGCTATCCTTTATTACTCACAAAGAACAACAAAAGGTGCTCTTCTAATAGCAGAGGCATCAGTAATTTCTGAAACTGCCCCAGGGTGCAAAAATACACCTGGTATATGGACAAAAGAGCAAGTGGAGGCTTGGAAACCAATTGTAAATGCAGTTCATGACAAAGGAGGAATCTTCTTTTCCCAAATTTGGCATGCTGGGAGAGCTTCCAACAAAGGTATATTGACTTTTCCCCAATGATGTTACCCATTTTATCAAGTCATATATCTTTTTCGTGAATTCGACATCAGTGATCTACGACCATCCTTTCTTCTTTCCATTTCAAAAAGGAATAGTTGACTGATAGGTAACCAGGCTGGGACATCATTCTCTTCTCCTCCTCTAGCTGTTGGTGAGGGGCAATCGACCTATTTGATACTACGGTGTTCACGGTTTTGGGTAAAAATTGATCTAAACCAAAAAAATTGAACCAAATCAATATTTATTGGTTTGGTTTTACATTTTTAAAAACCGATAATATATGATTTGTTTTTTATTTTGTTCAAAAAAACCGGAAGAAATAATCAAATCCACAAATTATATATCTATTTTTAATAATTATAGATACATAATATATATATTTTTATGAACAATTTTAAATATCTTATACCGTATATGTTTTCATCAAAATTTATTTTTTTTTTAAATATTTTGTATTAGACGTACGTCATGTTACTTATGTGGTAATTTCAGGAAATGAATTGTTGTCTTTTTCTTTTTCCTTTTGAATGATTGTTTCTTTTAATTTCGTATATGAATAATAACCGAAGAATCGAATCAAACCGAACCGAACCAAACTGATAAATGTATATTATATTTGGTTTGGTTTGATTTTAATAATTTTAAAATCGATGATATTGGTTAATTTTGATTTTGACCAATAACCGATCCAAATCGATCCGTGAACACCCCTATTTGACACTTTGAGAGAATTGTATCACTAAAATTTTACTGTTGTGCTTCTTAACTAGAGGTGATTTCTCAGATGGTCATTCAACTGATAGTTATTATCTTAGAAAATTATTTTCTCTGTTGAAAAAATTTGAAATCAAGAAAAAAAAAATGAATTTCTGAGATAATAACTATTAGTTGAACGACCATGTGAAAATTCAATCTTTCTTAACTGACTCCTTTCTACAGATTTTCAGCCTAATGGACAGGATCCTATCTCCTGCACAGACAAGCCATTAGCACCTCAAATTCGTTCCAATGGTCTAGATGTTATACAATTTACATCACCACGACGGCTGATAACACATGAAATTCCTCAAGTTGTTAACGATTTTCGTCTTGCTGCTAGAAATGCAATTGAAGCTGGATTTGATGGGGTTGAGATCCATGGAGCTCACGGCTATCTAATCGATCAGTTTATGAAAGACCAAGTCAATGATCGAAGTGACCAATATGGAGGGTCTTTGGAGAATCGTTGTAGATTTGCACTAGAAATAGTTGAAGCAATTGTGAACGAGGTAGGAGCAGACAGAGTTGGAATAAGGCTTTCCCCATTTGCAAACTACATGGAATCAGGAGACTCGAACCCAAGTGCTTTGGGCCTTTACATGGCAAAATCTTTGAACAAGTATGGTATTGCTTATTGCCACGTGGTCGAGCCTAGGATGAAAAAAGCTTGGGAAAAAGTTGAATGTCCTGAAAGCCTAGCACCCATGAGGAAGGCATTTAAAGGTACTTTTATGGTAGCTGGTGGTTACGATAGAGAAGATGGAAACAAAGCTGTGGTTGAAGATCAAGCTGATCTTGTCGCATATGGGCGTCTATTCTTAGCCAATCCAGATTTGCCAAAGCGATTTGAGCTAAATGCTCCTCTCAACAAGTATAACAGGGAGACATTTTATACATCAGATCCTGTTGTTGGCTATACTGACTATCCAAGTCTAGAAACCACGGCATAATGCCAAGGGAGGATTGAATACCCTTTTTTGGGTTGGGGTGGCAGAGAAAGTGAAATTTCTGATGGAAGGCAAAGAAGCAGAGAGGAAATGAAGCAACAGATGAAGAAAATTAAGAAGGAATTAGAGGACGCATTGGCAATAAATGGATCATCACAAGTGAATTTTACAAAGTTTATGGATGATTTGAAGTCCAAAATACCAAAGAAAAATGTGTTAGCCGTAGAATCCGAGGATCAGAATTAAACCATATTGCAAAATGATCATGTTGTAGCTCTCCCTAAAATTAAGTGGGCATTCAGACATAAAAATTGTGAAATTTGAAAAAAATGTGTAGTATTTGTTTTCAAGTTGAAAATGATATTTAAAGATGGAGTTGTGTTTAGACATGAATACAAATTGAAATTACTTTTGAATTTTTGTGAGTAATTTGAAGAGAAAATTGTGAAAACAACTTTTTGAAATTTTTGAATTTGGAATTTACTTAAGAAAAATAATAACAATTCTATGTCCAAATAATTTTTTAAATCAAATTTGCCAACTGAACTGCCTGGGAGACCTTTGTACTTAACTCGGATTGTCAGCTAGATCCTTCTGCTTACAACTTTGTCAACTGAACACTTAAGCTCAATCAGAATAAGACTTTCAAACCCCTCCTACCATATGTGTAACTCACTCGCCCTTGTATAAATGACATGTCATATCCACGTCACATAAATTAATGACATGTCATAATTATCTTCATTAATTAATTTTTTAATTATTAACCAAAAATGTTAAATAAAAGACAAAAATAATAAGTTTTCTATTTATTTTTTAAAATAAAATTGTTATTTCTCTCACCTTCCTCCACCTCCTCCACCCCACAACCATCGTCACCACCATCTCCACCCCACTTATTCTCTTCTTCTCCAACCTAAATTTTTCTTCACATAAAAAAAAGAGGAACACTGAGAGAAATTCTTTGACACTCACTGATTTTGTATTTCAAAAAGAGCATTTTTGTGCACAAAATCACAAAGAAACTCACGGAAATTCTCAATAATGAACAAAAATTTGGATTTGCTTGAGGTTTCCTTTATATTTAATCTTGAGAAGCATACTTGTTTGATTTTGGGGTTATGTGATGTATCAAATATATGGTAAGTTGTTGGTAGGAAACGGATCGCATTGCAGATTTGGGAGAAAGTTTAGGAAACATCACTTTATCAAAAGAAATTGGACAGAAATTGGACAAATTTGCAGAAATAGATTGGGTCTTCTTCTTCGAAAAGAAAAGCAGGCACAATAAAAAACAGAGCACGACGCAAAAAGAAAATCTATTTGCTCTCCTCTCAATCCCTCTTCATCGTCCCTAACCCAAACCACCACACCACCACCATGAAAGACCCATAACTTAGGAGCAAAACCACCGCCAGAAACGATCACCATTGACGACCAGTTCTCTTTCAACGTCTGAAACCTCCATTGACGCCGTCAAAACTCACCAAAACACTCTACATTGACGGAGATTCGATGGAAAAAACAGTGCGGAGATGCAGTGGAAGAAGAGGGAAAGGTTGAGAAATTTTCTTTTTTTATTATTTATTTTTTTCTTTTGAATTTAATTTTATTTAAAAAGTATATTCATTGCATTCACTCGCTTTTAAAGTGTGACACCACGCGTCTTAACTGAGTCAACAAAATAAATGCCACATAAACTTGGTTAATGGTCAGAGAGGTTTAATATATTGAGTTTCATCGAGTTTAAGTATTCAGTTGGCAAAGTCGTGAGTACGAGGGTTCAGGTGACAAACAAAAACAAGTACAAGAGTTTCCTAGATCATTTCGCCTTTCGAAAATAAATAAAAACTATTCATGGTCTTCCGAGAAGGATGATGTTGTTCATTGTTTTATTACGAAGTGTTTTAAGTTTTTTTTCTTCTTGGGCCTAGCAACCTGCAACTCTTGGCTACTTAAGTGTTTTAAGTTATATTCACCGAGGATTCTAAAATATATTTATATAATTAGGTCAATTATTAGGTCATTACTGATCATTATGAATAGGGAAAAAGGACTGTTAGTTTGCAATAATACTTCTTGCATTTCAATTTGTTTGGCCTAATTTAATTTAATACGAAATTTAAGAATAAAAAGAAAATTTTTGAATCTTGCGATCTTAAATTAAAAATATGTCAAATATATCAAAATATCCTTTAATCTTGTGATCTTAAACATGTCACGTGAAAGTTGAAATTAAAGAGTTACTAAAAAGGAAATGATCATTTTTTAAAACGAGACGAAGGGAATAATTAATAATAGATTTCAAGTGTGATTTCCCTGTGTTTCGGGTTAATTATGTGCATTTCAATTAATTTTACGAAATATTTATACCCTTTCGCAAAAAATTGAATCTGAAACCTCACCATTCCTCGACTTTATTGAAGAGTCATAGAATCTAAATGTTCATAAATTCTGGAATATGTACTTCGTCGATTATGCAATAATTCCTTTAGAGTATTAGATAAGGGTAATTGCAACTGTGTAATTTTTTTTTTCAACTGTGTATTCTCGCTTTTAGGAAAAACTAGTGTGGTTCGCGCATCTGTCTGTGGACTCGTATCATTGATGGCAACGATAACATACCTGGTGAATTCTCTAGGATTTGCAGAGAATAGATTGCACGCAAATCTTATCACTAACTCGTGAAGTTAGAGATGCTATTTCTAAGAGGCCCCTAGACTCGTATCGACGAGTTAGGAGAAATGTTGTTGAGGATCATTTCCTACAAATGATTCAAGAGAAGGAAAGGAGAAACAACAAGTATTAAATAAATGTTAAAAGGAAATTATTCATTAATTAAACTCTCACAACATTGCATAACCTTAGACAATTAAACAGACACATAATTCTGATTAGAAGCTTAAATCTCCCAAGAAACCAAAAGATGTCAATGGTCAAAGGGGAGTTTCAAGAAACACTTTGTTGTTTAAGCAGAGATGTCAATGGCCTTCACCTCAGTTTTCTTCTCCTCTTGTTTCGGAAGAGTCACAGTAAGCACCCCATTCTCCATCGCTGCCTTAATTTCCCCTGTCTTTGCATTTCCCGGCAGCCTGAATCTCCTTATAAACTTGCCGCTGCTCCTCTCCATACGATGCCACTCATCGTTATTCTCCTCTTGCTCTCTGCTCCTCTCAGCGCTGATCTGTAAAATCCTTCCTTCTTCAACTTGGACTTTCACTTCCTCTTTCTTGATCCCCGGAACGTCCACTTTGAATACGTGAGCTTCTGGGGTCTCTTTCCAATCGATTCTTGCATTTGCGAAAGCAGAGGTTTCACTAGGGATTGTGCTTGACTCGAATGGATCCCATAAATCAAGGGAAAATGGATCAAAAACATTGCTCCTGCGACCGCCGAAGAAGCTTGGAATCAGAGACATTTTTCGAAGAAAACAGAGGATGTATAATAAAGCTTGAATTTTTGCTTGATGATAATCAAGTAGAGAAGAATATCACGAACTTATGTAATCTAGGATGTTCTTCTGCAATATTACATAGAAACTTATCCAATTCCAGGCTAATCTAGGATATTCTTTTTTTTATAGGAACAGTAAGAGGCTTCTACAATATTCCAGAGATTTTTTTGAAGTAGCAACTGCACTTTTAGTTAATTTCTCAAATGTTCACTCAAATTATAGAAATATTGTAATTTTTTTTAAATAATACGATCATTGAATTTGTATGTCACTGAAGTAATTTTTAAATTTTTTTTTAAAAATGATCATCAAACAAGAAGGTAAAAAAAACTAATAGCAAGATTCATTTACATCATTTTAGCCATGACAATAATATTCAAAGTTGAAGAATTACACATTAATGAGCGGAAAGTTTACGATAATTTACAATTTACGGAATTACACATTGATTTTTTTTAGTTAAAACCAAATCAAATCAATTATAGTCAGATTTTTTTTTCAATATCGAATCAAGTCAAACCAAACTACTAGTCGGTTTTTTTTATGTTTTGATTCGATTTACAATTTGATTTTGTACACCCCTATGATGCATGATGACATAAAAGGAATGGAGAATTTGGTCAAACCACTATAATATTTAACTTGCAGGCCTCAAATAAGATTCCTTGGCTAACCAAGTTCCTGTACATTTACCGAAATGTCCTTGAAGTGCTCAACGATTGAAATATAAAGAATAAATAAGGTTCGTCCGATCATAGAATGTACGGCCAGGATCTTTTTGGTCGTCCAGACGACCCACGCTTATTAATAAGGAGGAAAAGGATAAGGATAAGGATATTACGTCCACATTGTGCCAATCTTATTCATTACCACAAAATACCTCATCATCTTTCCTATAAAATGGAGACACAAAGTCACTTAATTTTACAAAAAAAATTAACTGTGACAAAAACAAGAAAAACCCAAAATGGAAAATAAAGCTGATCATGAAGAGAAACAACACATCCCTCTACTAACCCCTTATAAAATGGGACACTTTGAATTATCTCATAGAATTGTCTTGGCACCATTAATAAGACAGAGATCTTATGGCAATGTTCCTCAACCACATGCTATCCTTTATTACTCACAAAGAACAACAAAAGGTGCTCTTCTAATAGCAGAGGCCTCAGTAATTTCTGAAACTGCCCCAGGGTGCAAAGATACACCTGGTATATGGACAAAGGAGCAAGTGGAGGCTTGGAAACCAATTGTAAATGCAGTTCATGACAAAGGAGGAATCTTCTTTTCCCAAATTTGACATGCAGGGAGAGCTTCCAACAAAGGCATATTGACTTTTCTCCCATTATTTTTATACACCTTACCAAACGACTCCTAAATGTAACTTTTCTGTTGTGCAACTTAACTGGAGTTGATTTTTCATATGGTCGCCTAACTTTTAGTTATTATCTCAGAAAGACACTTTATTTCTTGAAAAGATATGGAATCAAGAAGAAGTGTGTCTTTATGAGATAATAACTATTGTATTAGTTGAGTGACCATATGAAAAATCGACCCATTCTTAATTGACTCCTTTCTACAGATCTTCAGCCCAATGGACAGGATCCTATCTCCTGTACAGACAAGCCATTACCACCTCAAATTCGCTCCAATGGTCTAAGATGTTTTACAATTTACACCACCACGACGGCTGACAACACATGAAATTCCTCAAATTGTTAACGATTTTCGACTTGCTGCTAGATATGCCATTAAAGCTGGATTTGATGGGGTTGAGATCCATGGAGCTCATGGATATCTAATCGATCAGTTTATGAAAAACCAAGTCAATGATCGAAGTGATCAATATGGAGGGTCTTTAGAGAATCGTTGTAGATTTGCACTAGAAGTAGTTGAAGCGGTTGTAAATGAGGTAGGAGCGGACAGAGTTGGAATAAGGCTTTCCCCAGTTGTAAACTACATGGAATCAGGAGACTCGAACCCAAGTGTTTTGCGACTTTACATGGCAAAATCTTTGAACAAGTATGGGATTGCTTATTGCCACGTGGTCGAGCCTAGGATGAAAAAAGATTGGGAAAAAGTTGAATGTCCTGAAAGCCTTGTACCCATGAGGAAGGTATTTAAAGGTACTTTTATCGTAGCTGGTGGTTACCATAGAGAAAATGGAAACAAAGTTGTGGTTGAAGATCGAGCTGATCTTGTCGCATATGGGCGTTTATTCTTAGCAAATCCAGATTTACCAAAGCGATTTGAGCTAAATGCTCCTCTCAACAAGTATAACAAGGAGACGTTCTATACTTCAGATCCTGTTGTTGGCTATACTGACTATCCCAGTCTAGAAACCACGGCATAATGCCAAGGGAGGATTGGATATCCTTTTTTGGGGGTGAGGTTGCCAGATACTTCATATGTCTCACAAAAGAAGTGATCTATTAATAAAGATTAGTAACATTTTCTGCACTTGGATTTTGTATATTTTCATCTTATTTAATGATAATACTCGTGTTCCCAATATAAGAAGCCCCTTTAATGCACAAATTCATGCTCTACCTAAGAAAGATATTCATTATAGAAATGAACCAAAGCACTCACCAAAAATCTTATGCTATATTATTTCCTTACCCTCTCCAAGTTCATGTAATTCCTTTTGTTAGGCTAGCTATTAAACTTGCTTTACAATTACCTTCATAAGCACTCAATGATTAGTTCACCTCCAAATATTGGAAGTCGGTCGATCGAACATTAATGACGTCGAGTGCATAAAAATCGGGCCTTGATATCTGAAATGTGACCATTTGTGATGGTTTTCCTGTAGATTTTGATCGATATATCACTTAAGCGTGATGAATACTTTGAAGCTATCATGAATGATTTTGATCGACATATCACTTAACCATTATGAATAGTTTGAAGCTATCATGAATGATTTTGATTTCAAAAGTATATTGGGCATCCCTTCTTTTTTTTTACCAAAAAATCCATTCACACGGGAGTATACACCTCCCGTGTGCTGGGGGGTTTGGTAAAACCCCAACCACATCTATATCACTTCAACAAAAAACCATTTACATAGGTTGGAGGGGGACATAAGGCCTAACCTCCTTTTACATCTTAGAATACAACAAAAAGTATCCTAGTAAATATTACGATTTATAAGATATTAAGGCAACCAAGCTCACAGGTGATGCATCCAGATTGCCACAATGAATGCATTCACAAAGATTCTTATTGATTACTTAATTTTTATGTCACAATTTTAAAAAAATCATAATACATCATTCGGTATGTATTAAGGAGGGAAATTTGGTATATATATATCGTTTTAAAAGGCAAGGGCTTAAGGTGAGGCGTTTTACCTGTTATGGAGCGAGGCGTAAGCCTCGAGACAATGGGGCTTATACTTTAATTTTTAATATTTTATAATTTTACATAATTAAAATAAATATTTTAAAAATAAATAAATCACCAAAAAGGGGTAAAACTACAGTAAAAATTATTTAAAAAATTAAAAATTAGTGGAAGATATATCTAAAATTGCTTCGGCTAAAAAACTAACCAAAGCAACACAGTACATCCAATATATAGAGTCAACTTTTCATGTAATAAGCCATTATATGTCCTCAAAAATACAAGTTTGTCAAAAAAAAAATACATTATAAGTAAATATTAAATATACTTCTGAAAGTTTGAGTTTTAAGTTTTCGACTTTTCTTTTACTTTTGAGTATTTAAGTATTATTTAAGTTTAACATAAATATTTTAGTAATTAGGTTTAAATTAGGGATTTAATAGGAAAAAAATATTTACATTAGTAGTAATTTTTGGGGTTTACACCTAATTAAGGGCGTTCGCCTCAGCATTTCCTTCGCGCTTAGGTGAATGCCCCAAATTGTGGGGCATATGCTTTTTAATATTTTCGCCTCTCTACAACGCCTCGGTACGTTTTGGCTACGCTTCACCCCGAGGCTCGCCCCGACGACCACCTTTTAAAACACTAATATATATATATATATATATATATATATATATATATATATATATATTATGTGTTATTATAGTTATGGCTTAAAAATCAATGAGTTATATTAAAGAAAAGATAGTTAAGTAAATGTGAAATTTTGAAATGGTATCTTCTCTCAATTCTTGGCAGAGAGAAGCTTCATGACCGATCGAACCGAGGTTGGATTAGATAGAGAAAGAGAGGATTTACTGAATGCTCTCGAACATTTATTTAGGTAGTAAATATTATATATTTCATAAGAATTTTATTTTTTTCGTAAAAAGAGAATTTTCTCCTTAATGCAACTGCTTTTTGCATAGAAAATACAAATTTCTACTAACCCCATGCCAAAAAGTACAACTTCTATGTTGATCAAACACCTCAACAACTTGCTCCTTTTTTTGTTTTCCTAAAATAATATATTTTTCAAATTCTTTGACCAACTAAATATCAGAAAATAGGACAACATTCCTTCATGCCAGACACACCTTATATAATTTTCCAAAAGTTAGTCAACATATCTGCAAGAATACAAAAAATTTTAACACTACAGTTGCATGAATTCCTCATTGATGTAGAAACACAATAATTATGAACCAAACTAATCATGCAATTCATCATTGCCCATACAATTTGTATGTGATGCACACAATACACATGATTATTTTCCTATAAGAAAGCTACACAATTCAGTCATTTCTTCAACCAAATCAAACATCAATTTCAATATATTTAAATATTTGTTTGCCTAAGTGTGTGGCCATGGCTGAACCAGAAAAGATCAAGTTTAAGGTGGAGTCAGAAACATCAGATTTCATTGTGGAAATGAAAAAGACAGACAAAGTTAAAACCTTGCTGGAAATAGTTAAAGCCAATTTTGGTGATGATTTGTCTTACAAACTTGAACACAATTCAACTGAAATGAAAACTGATAAGGCCTTGTCTGCATACAACCTCAAAGATGACTCAGTTGTTAAAGTAATATGGTTTCTCGAATCACCTTAAGTTGATTTATTACAAAAGGCTCTATAAATACTATATATAGTAGTACTATGTTATGTTAAGTCCAAGAATATGATGTCTTGAACATCCTTAAGTTGGTTTATTATAAAAGGCTCTACAAATTAAGTACTATAGTAGTACTATGTTAAGTCTAAGAATATGATGTCTTGAACATCTTTATTATCCTTATTAACTAGTCACTACAGACACCAATATTGTAATGAATCTATTATGTTCTCTTAATTAATTATGGTTCTGTTGAATTAATTAATATAATTATGGTTCTTGAATCTACCGCATTTGACGAATCTATTAAGTTTCCATTTTTTTTGTTAAGCCTCAAGTAAAATAGTGTTGCCACTTTTCAACCCGTCTTTGAAAAATAGTTAGTATCATGACATTCCAAATTTCGGACATGCCATGAGTTTCACTTATGAAATTTAAAATTTCATGACAATGTCTAGTTGCTCTTCCAAATGGGTCATTTGCGTTGTGCCCTAATTTTATGTTGATCTTTAATTTATTCTCCTAATAACCAAAATAAAAAATATCATGAGGTACAAATATATATTTTCTTATCATTATATTTCTCAAGTTATGCTTTACATGACTTCAATTTCTAAAGAACATATGCCCCATTGAGCATAAATTCAATTATTGAAGACCGGTTGTTTTAAGAGCAAAAATTTAAAATCAAACTATTTTAAAAGCAATTGATGCAATTTCAAACAACAAAACCTTGCAATTTTTGTCCATGGACCAGTCCACAATACGTGACCCTCCATTTTAATTTTATGTGATAGCGTTTGTCTACACATGAATTAAAATAGGGGTTGACTGATTAATTTTTTCATTCTGATTAGCTATACCTGTGTTCTAATACTATTATGCTACGTTTTGTAATGCTACACTTTAGTGATTAGTGAAAGCTTTTAATTACCAAAAAAATTAGTTTCGTATTAGCTTCATTGTTATTGGTAATAAGTATTAAGAAAATTATTTAAATATTTATATCAGAAAGAAACACCCCAGTTTCCAAATGTCTTCACATTCACCTGATTTTGTATCATTTGGACCATATTTTTGCATATGTATAATATATGAATCTTTACCCAACCATTTTGAAGTGCTCGATCTACGGTTACCACACCAATGCTTACCTTTTCATTTCTGTTTGCAAACTTGCATATGTAATGGGGAGCATGTCCATCCCATTAGGTGTCATTTGAGGTTCACTTTTTTAAGATGTCGGATGTGATACTGACGCATGAATTTAATTATTGATTTGATGGGTCTGTTGGCAAAAGGAAATTAAGGTCTGTTCACTTGTTCAGAAATATGCTTTCGGCCTATCTATCGATTGCACCAGGATTGTGCTCTTGCCAACAGACATAAGAAGTGGGATAAAGAATAGGAGAAGAGCAACTCTACTCATACTTCTGCTTATGGAAAGACAGAACAGCCTATAAAACATGCAAGATCTCTTAGTAAGCCCTTGTTGGCATATAAAATACCAACTTATGTAGGATGGAGCTAGACCTTCGATTACGGATCGGTCGAACTCAATATATACTTTTGATTCAAATTATGTATTTATTTTAAGAAATACTTTGAATATGTAAAAATTATAAATTTTAGAACCCAATAATTTAAAAAGACTAAAAATTTCAAATTCATAAACTTTAAATGCTAACTCTGCCTCCGATCTTGTGCCAAAACAAGATCATTATCATTAGGAGATGTGCATGCTTAAATCATGGAGGAAAAGATAACATTTTCATATTCACGATAGTCAAAGCTTCCTTTCTATTCTCACTCTCATTCAACTAATGAATGTAATTGGAGTAGAATAGTTTTTCCTTACTAGATTTAGGAATCCGTAATTCTTCAAGAAGACAAGACCAGATCAAAAAAAGCTTTTTATCGATATTTAGTTTCACACGTATCTTCACTAAAACATTGTATAGCATATTTTTAGCCTTCCAAGTGTCAAATAATGTAAATACTGATTAACTTAATTGATTCGTGAATTAGCACATTTTTTCATGTTTCATATTCGTGAATTAATGTAAAGTCCATCATGGACAGAGTTGAAGGCTAATAGCCTAATATATAAAACACGTACGGAGCAGTTGATAAATTCGACAAATTGTTGGAAATCTTAGCAACTCAATTAATTGATTATCTGAACTTTCACCTAATTAATGAGATTTTGTTTCTTTTTAATTGTACAGTATCATCACTTAGTACTTTAATTAGATCCAATTGATTGTTACACATTAATGATATTTAATTTTTTTTTATTTTTAACAAAAAGTACCTAAAAATCGGATGAATTGTGTAACCATGTAAGGTAGAATATGTGCAAAATTTAGAGAATTACCTAAAGTTTCATGTTCACAAAGATTTTTTTGACTTTCCAAGTTCCTCGATGAACTCACCAAATATATTACTCCCTCCGTCTCATTTTATAATGCACCCTTTCGTTCTTAATCCGTCCCCAAAAGAATGTCACCTCACTATAATTAGAAAAAAAATAACTTTAAAATTCCTCATTTACCCTTAATGAAATAATTTACAACTACACAAATATTCAAGGATCATTTTAGACCACAAATTTCAAAAGTGTTCCTTTTTTTTCTTAAACACCGTGCCAAATTAAAGGGTGCCACATAAAATGGAATGGAGGGAGTAACATTATATCTCTGTAAAATATATTACTAGTAATTAATAAATTACTTTTTAATTATTTTGAAATAGTACAATAATTATGTAGCTATTTGAGTAAGATTTTTGTTATAGAGAAATAATTTAATAAAAAATATACTTTATTGTAATAGCTGTTGATGTTATAACTAAAACAAGAAAAAAAAGATAAAATATAACATAAAAAATTGATTTAAAATTTTCTTATATGTTAATATTGTTGTAAAATTACATTACAAAGGATGTCTATTCGTAGAGAAGTTTGACTATATTTGGTATGATGTATTTTTTTTAATCATCCTTAATATTCAAAATTTTCATCGCAAAATGCTATCTAGTTTGTTAAGTAATATTTTTTTTATACCAAAAATCAAAAAATGTTTTAGAAAAAAAAACAACCATTTTAGTAAATAACTATAGTAAGGAAGCTATAGAATTGCAATTCGAAGAAACCCAAAAACAATGATATCGGCATTTCGAAACACTAGTACTGTTTTCTCTCATTACTTGTTAAACCCTAAACCCTACTTCCCTCTCCTTGTCATTTCCACCCAAAAATTCTCCATTGTAACCTTATCGACTTGTTCACTCTTCAAAGCTCGTTGTCACTCTACTTCGATGACTGGTGGTGATTTCCCTAATCCTTCTTCGCCTTCGTCGGAGAAATTGGAGAAACAGTTTGAGGATTTTCGGCATCGTTTGGAGGAGTCCGGGAATCTACGGGAGAGGATACGTGCTGTGGCGACGGAGATTGATTCTGTTACTCGGTTGATTTATGCTAGTCTTCTTCTCGTTCACCAGTCTCGCCCTGTTGCTGGTATTCGTAAATTAGTACTCCCTCCGGTGTAATTTATGTGATTTTCTTTTCATTTTGTGCGTTTTTGAAATGATTGATGCAATTTTACATTTTTAGAATTTCAAATTAGTTATACTATAATTTTTTGATAACCGTGATGTCCTCGACTAATTCCACGGGATACCATGTTACCTCCCAACAACAACATGTATCAGGTAACTCTGTCAACAAGGCTAGGAAAGATGGAAAGAAATTACCTAGTGTTTTTGGTCTCTGTCGGGATTTGAACCTGATACGTGATGGTTCTCAACCCACTTCATTGACCACTAGGCCACACCCTTGGGTGCCATTATACTATTCACATTTTATTACGTGCATTTTTAGCTGGTGTCCAGTATAATTGGAGAGTAGTATCATTTTTCTCCTGGGTATGTTGTTGTTGTAGTATCATTTTTCTCCTGGCTATGTTGTTGTTGTAGTATCATTTTTCTCCTTTCCTGCCCTTACATAGAGAAGGTGTCCCAACAACAACATGTATCAGGTAACTCTGTCAACAAGGCTAGGAAAGATGGAAAGAAATTACCTAGTGTTTTTGGTCTCTGTCGGGATTTGAACCTGATACGTGATGGTTCTCAACCCACTTCATTGACCACTAGGCCACACCCTTGGGTGCCATTATACTATTCACATTTTATTACGTGCATTTTTAGCTGGTGTCCAGTATAATTGGAGAGTAGTATCATTTTTCTCCTGGGTATGTTGTTGTTGTAGTATCATTTTTCTCCTGGCTATGTTGTTGTTGTAGTATCATTTTTCTCCTTTCCTGCCCTTACATAGAGAAGGTGTTCTGGAATGCTGCTGTAGGTTGAGTTTTGAAATAATTGTGCTTCATTTGCTTTGCTTTAAGACTATTTGTGCCTATGTATGGATAAAATGCTTTTAGTTTGGGTCTATTTGTAACATGGACATCAAGGACAAGCGAAGATTGAAATATTTATCTCGAAGCGTGTAAATGTCTTAGGAATTGTCTATTTTCACACTGATTGAGTGATGTTGTTGGTGAGGTGAGGGCATGAGGCACTTCACATTTAAAAGATTGTAGATATCACACTATTTTAGAAATTCTGAACTCAAACCATTTGAAAGAGCTGAGATAAAATTTCATGAAAAATTAATTACTTCTATGATTACCTGCTTAGTAGCATGCTCATATATGGTTTGCAACAATATGAACTTTTAGTCTCAGAATGCCCTCAATGCAAGCTCGTACTTGAAATATAAGATAAATCAAATTATTTTAATCATTGTTTTTCATCTGCAATGTTGTCTTTATCAGTTAACAAAGTCGAATTTTCTTTTAAAAGGTAACAGTAATATGAATTTTAAGAGAGAAGGGGAAAAACAGCAACATAAACTAAGAAAGGTGAGTTGGTGGGGAATTGCAGGAAAGTGGCAGAGTAATCTGGTCGAAGGGGAGGATGGAGGGAGAATAGATGCACGGGGAGGGTGACCGAGCTTTGGGGACACTGATGGGGAAGGGAGAAGATCGAGGATAAAGGGTGATGCAAAAGAGAAGGTCATTCTTTGACTTACTTAAATAAGAGGGGGAAAAGGTCATTATGCCATGACTATGATCTGAGCCCCCATAATCACCCCATCATTGCTAACTCCATGTAGTTGTAGATTCTCTGTAGAAAAAAGAAGAAAAAGGCTACCAAATGTGAGATTGTTCTTATCCACCCTCTTAGTTATCCAACTAACTATGAGTGTATGACCCCTAGAGTAGTACAGGGGAAAAAAGGACCCCTAAACTCTAAAGAAGTACAGAACATCCATTCTTAAGATTGTAGGAATTAGAACTGAATCAATGAAAGGAAATGATATTTCTCTTTACTTAGCATGCATAAAGCCAATCAATATGTAATATAGCTAAGTGCTTAATGCTTATAACAATATTCATATAGGTTTCATCATAAATTATCAGTAGTGAACAATTCGAAATATTACTTTCCCTGAGTCGTTGGGAATCAAACTGTATAGTAGTTTATACAGATATAAATGATAGTTTCTTTAAGAAGAAAAAGTTCAAACTATATAGTAAGAGTAAGAGAAAAAGTATCTGCCCTGTGGCTCCCAGGGTTTTGGTCTAGCGGTAAGAGCGTCCATTATGTGTGGGCATATCATAGGTTTAAACTAAATGTTTGGTATTTAAGTGGAGAACGGTAGAGTGGCGGGCGCATTATTCATCGAGTTTCGAATTGTGCGCCATTGGCTCTCGGAGATTTCTCAGTTATAAAATCAACTTTAAGCTTAAAGTTGCTGGCATATGTTTGTTGGATGTGATAAACTTTTCGAGCTGTTTCATTTGACTATGCATAAAGGTAATTCCCGTGATAGAGGGAGCGACATGGTGCAATATATACTCTTTTTTTTCAATGGAAACGGTTGTTTTGACTTTGGAGCTTGTCAAGTTCTTGAGAAATTTTACTAACCAAGAGCTCTACTCTTCACAATTTTCTGTTAATAACTTCCAAACATACAATTGTGGCCCAGATAACTTTTCTAGTTTTCAGTTGTTATTAGCATAGATTTTCTTTTGACATGTGACATAGCCTAATATTGTTCTGTTCTCTATGCTGCAATAGAGGTTATAGAGAAGGCTAAGTCTCAGATTGGAGTGCTGAAGGAACTTTACAGTCGGCTTTCAGAAATTGTACGTGAATGCCCTGGTCAGTATTACCGGTGAGTGATACTTGGAACTATTAACTTTTTTACTTGATTTCTCAATATTAGATGATTTTATTGTTGCCTTTCAGCTATTGTAATTTTGCATTTTTTGGTGGATTAGGTATCACGGTGATTGGAAGAGTGAAACCCAAACTGTGGTCTCATTGCTTGCTTTTATGCATTGGTTAGAAACAGGGACTCTTGTTCTGCACAGTGAAGTTGAGGAGAAACTTGGGTGTAAGTTTTTTTCTCTGTTTACAAAATTTCCTTTTCCCAAGAAGTCCTTGGATATTCTCTAGTGCAAAATGCGTTGGTATTTCCTAGTATAACATAATTACTATTTAATACTCTACCGTGGTCGCATCGGGTGTAGCATTTATTTTTCTTGTGATTTGTGATGTTTAGCTGTTCTTCTCATATTTGGAACGCCAATCTTTCATTTGAATTGCCAATATTGTTTCTTTTTACCCCATGGCGCTCTAAGGAAGCTTCATATTTCTCTTTTTCTTTCCCTATCTTTAGAATTTACTTTCTTAACCAATCAAATGTGAATTTAAATGATATATCTTTGAACAATTAGGGTTTAAATAGTGAATATTGACCAAGAAATTTTAAATTATGGTTGGAAGCAGGGAAGATCAGTGCTTGCTCACCCTTGTTGTAGTGCTTGGTGGTGCCTCTCTTTGCACTACAGTTCCTGGACAATTATCACCTTTCTTTATGGGAATTGATTTAGGACCCCTATATTTGAATTCTCTGACAGCAAGCGCTAATGAGGGAGTGTCAACCTTTTAAAAGCAAAAGCCAATTGAAAAATCAAAGCAAGAATAATCTCTTAAATTGGCTGTTTCTGCAGAAAAATTCTTTCATGCCTTTTGAGGTGAATAGGCTCTTGATATTTAAAGGAACGTCATGTTTATTTGTTTTAAAAACATCATGTTTATTTCTCTCAGTTTTGATCAATGTGTTTAATTTTGGTTGGATTAGAGAATGTTTGAAGTTTTTAACTTTTGATACTTGTCTACTTTGTAGTGACGCCAACAGAATTTGGACTTGATGTTGACGACTATCTTATTGGTAAGTGTCCCTATATTTTTCCAGAAATCTTTGGTGTAAAACTTGCTCTTATTCTTGTTTGATGGGTAAACTTGCTATTATTCTATTGGAAATGTTTCAAAGATAACTAAAAGAGTAGGAGATTATTTGGTTCTGTTGGTTTGAGGCTCTAGTCTGCCACATGTTTAAGAAATTCATTATGCATGTGCAGTCAGTGTTATTTCCAAAGCAGAAGCTTATCTGTGAAAGCCTGAAACTTGCTTTTATAGGATTTTTTGCTTGCCAGATCAGAGGCATCTTTCATGCCTTCCATGTTTGCTAAATACTACCTAATCGTCCTGTATATGCATCACTTAGGAAGTCTACCTGATTCCCTTGAAAGAAAGATTAAGGTCTTCTAACTTCGTTGGATTGTTTGATTCAATATTTTTGGAGGTGCTAATACTTTTTTCTTTCTGGCAGGTATTTGTTTCATGTCCAATGAGTTGGTAAGCACAATAAGCTAGAACCCAGAATATATTTGATTTTCTGTTTTATATGACTAGATCTTGGTAGCTCTGTCGTGGTTTTGACTCAAAGCTCCTCTTGTGTGAAAATTAATGTATAGAGTAATACGTTTAAGGTTGTCTTCAGTTCTTCCTTCTCATGTGATAATCGGTGAATTTAAAGCATTTCTGGAAGTTGGTTGTGGTTAGCTGTGAATATGTCATAATGCTATTGATGTGCAAAATTTTCAAGCAATGGTATCTTAGCCAATCTAATAGCAAGGGCTATTGATAATATCTGTTTTTGGATTGATGAATCATGTGGTAATGGTGTTGCAGCCTAGATATGTGGTGAACCAAGTGACAGCTGGGGATTATGATTGCCCACGGAAGGTTTTGAAGTTCTTGACAGATCTTCATGCAGCATTTCGCATGCTTAATCTCAGAAATGATTTCTTGCGCAAAAAGTTTGACGGTGAGCTTGCAATTCCATATAAATTAGATTATCCTTCTTCTCCTTGATTTATAGAAAAGTTCCTTATAAATTCATCTGAGGTAAAGGTACGGTCTGCGTACATTCTACCCTCCCCAGACCCCACTTTGTGGGAATACACTGGGTATGTTGTTGTTGTTGTTGTTGTTGTAGATCACTAAGATTTCAAAGTATCTTTAGTTGAAATTTGCTCTTGAAATGCCTGAAAAGAAACACAAAGGAAAATATTATTAAATCTGAAAAATGAAATCTAGTCTTCTTTGAGCACTTGGAGAAAATATGAGAAAATTTAGAGGTTATCTAGATTATAGGGTAAATTTGTGGTTTAAATCAAAGCTTTAGGACAAGCGAGGAGAGAGGATTAAAATAAAAGTACGACTGGTTTGAAGAAGAAAAAAGAATATCAGACAAATTGTCCAACATGCATAAATTGTGTGTATTTATTTACCAACCAAAGAAAGAGGTAAAAGAAATGCATTATTTTACAAAACCAGTCAGTCTAACTTCTCCAGCTTGAGCAATAAACTAATTTTGATGTGGACATATGGTGGACTTTTACCGTTTCTCTAAAGAGGGTAATGAGTAAAATAGCATTGAAGCTAGACTGATTATCTTCACCCCCAAAAGAAGTATCCTCCACAATAAACCAGTGTGTGAATGCATGTTAGAACTAGGCCTGGTCAATTCAGTATGTTAGGTTGCTTCCCTTGACCATATGATGGAATGTCCGCCTGTTGGCTAGTATTGGCTCCAATCTCTCTTTATTTGCCTCCAAGCATTGTTTCCAAATGACATGATGTCTTTCAAAAGTGTACGGGAGTTTACAAGTTAGCAGATGTGAGAGTTCAATGTAACAGATGTAGTGGTGAAGAAATAAACCTATTCTTATGTTCTGCAACGAACTCCACAATTTCTTTCGTCAACACCTCATCTGATCTACATTATAAGACTACTGCTCCAGTGAAACCCATCAACCTACTAAGCAATGGGGAGAAATAGTCGAGCATTGAAGAATTTCTTTTCATCATTCTTTGCTGGTGAATCTCTCTTATTAAGCAATGGGAATTGGTCAAGCATTTAAAAGAAATTCGTCATTCTTTACTGGTGAATATCTCCTATAAGTTGATGTCTACAAACCATTAGACATTAAAATTGCCCCATCAGGGTGAAGGTGAGGAAGAGAGATGTTGAACAAAATACAAGTCTAACCGTAAAGGTGGCTCATGGGTGTTTTGATGAAATCACAACTCTAATGCATGTTCTAAAGTCCAGATGCTTACTTAACCTTTTCTTGGTGTAGTTTTAGCGATGCGATGTAAAAAGTTCCTTGAGTTTTTAGATAGGAGTTCAAGGTAATACAGGATCTCATTTCTCTTTTGCACTCAGATGATGCTTCTTTGAATGAATTACATGAAAAAGGGGTTGTTTTTTTTTTTTTTGGGGGGGGGGGGGTTCCCTTTAGAATCCAAATAGTCTTGGATTTACAATTTTAAATCAAAATCCTATATCCAATGGGTTCTTGACTTTAGTGTTTCTTCTATTTGACTTTCTGAATCATGTTTTTATATGAAGTTGATGTCTGTTGTTTTGTGCAGGAATGAAATATGACCTGAGAAAAGTTGAAGAAGTCTTTTATGATGTAAAAATCAGAGGCTTGGCTGCCAATGGAGACTCAGCTGGAGAGAAGCAGGCACAAGGACAATCTTGAATATCTTTCTGTGCACTGACATTTAAAATAGGATTTTGCCTTTGTATCTGTGTATGTTCAAGGATGGGTAGTGGCTCTGGTCCAGTTTTAGTTTCTCCTGTAATGTCACAATGCAGGTTCTGCTGATACTGTCAATGAAACATGAAAGAGTTGAAGTCTCTGCTATTCCTTTTGCCAATGTGAACTGTAAATTTTATTCCTAAAAAGGTTTTCTTATCTCTTGTCAAAATTAAAATATTGGGGAAGAAAATAGTTGAGTATTGAAAGATATTCCAGATAAGGAAACGCAGAAAATGCACGTGCAGTGTAAGTGTACAAGTCTAATCAAATCATTGCTAGAACTGAGCCCTCCTTGCATTATAATGTTGTGAATTTCTTTCTCCCCCGTGGGCTTTTGGTGGTAGGCCCCAAACTTCATGTGCTCTACATCCCTAGTTAATCAATGTTCCAACCCAATCCTTCCCCTCCCCCCTACCCCCACACCTCAGGTAATTTACAAGAATGACCTTGGATTGTCTTGAACTTTTGATCTCGTTTGTCATACGACAAAACGTCAAGTTTGACATTTGTCCTTAAAAGTTTGTGCACGGGCCAAGTGGAGGTTAAAAGTTCAAGATCACTCATTTCCAAGATTATTTGGTGTAATTTCCTGCCCCACCCCCACAAACACATACAACTCGTGTGTGTATATTATATACATACAATTGCAAATGCAGTTAATTGAGAGGTTGGTTGTAGCATGAGTTAGAAGAGGTAGAGAAAGAATTGTGGGGAGGTGATTAGACAGGATATGACATAATTACAGCTCACTAAGGACATATCTTTAGATAAGAAGGTTTGGAGGTAGAGAATTAGGAGTAGAAGGTTAATAGGCGTAGCCGAATGTCGTCGCACTTTTTATGGGAGAGGTAGGGGGCTAGTTCCTCTTCTCCTTATTAGTAGTATTACTTAATAGTTGTGTAGTCTCTTATTCTTCAATGTGTATTACTAACTATTGTTTCAATTGCCTTGCATTTTGCTATTTTGCTATCATATTTTTGTAGCAATCCTTCAAAAATATTTCTTTTGAGTTGAGTGTCTATCAAAAACAATCTCTTTTACCCTCCAAAGATAAAAGTAAAGTCTGCGTATAACCTACCGCATGTTGTTGTTGCTGTACAGCTCTGAATGCACCTGCATACTAAACTGTTCCAAACTTTCTGTTGGGAGTTAAAAGTTGAGTTTCTTCAAGTGTAACTGGATGTCAATTAGTAGTAATTATGAAATTAAGGAACAGTTTCTTATAATCAGACCTCAGCAATAGTTTTTAGTCCAATAATATGATGACTTACATGTGGTCATTTTACCATACTAGTCCTACTACAACTTGTAAAAAAGAACAGTAAACTTTTCGAAAGAAGAATAGACAAGTTCTAAATTAAGGAGAAACTTTTTTTTCCCAAAAGAACATTATGGAATAGTTGAGAAAATAATTGTTGGAAGTACAAAACATGGAATTTCGAAGAAACTTCCTTCATGTAATAGGCAAGGTTTCCTTGATTAAGACACCACATTCTTGTGATATGTTGTAAGAATATCATGCCTGTAGGTAGCAAGACAAACACCATGTTATATATATATATATATATTAATCATTTGATTATTATTCTAATAAATGACCAATATTCTTTCCTTCCTATAATGCTTTCAGAGCAAAGATCCAGCTCCCCTTTGTCATTCTCTTTTGGGAAATGTAATACCTCCTATTTTATGTACTTGAGCCGGCGTCCTTTGAAACAGTTTCTCCGTATTCACGAGATAAGGGTAAAGTTTATATACACTCTATCTTTTTGAGACTCTACTTATGGAATGAGAAACTTACATAAATATGCTATATTAAGAAAATATTTACCATCTATAGCAATAATATTTTTTTTTCACTAGACACTTATAATACAATTTTAATACATATTGCAGAGAACAATTTATAAAGCACATATAATACAAGTTTTATTCATGTATGATACATTTATCACACACTTTAATACACGTATAATACATTTAGGGGTGTACATGGACCGGGTTGGTTCGAATTTTTTAAATACCAAACCAAATCATTAGTGTCGGATTTTTAAATTTATAAACCAAACCAAACCAATAAAAGTCGGGTTTTCCAACCTCGGTTTTTTCGGGTTTTTTCCGGTAAAGTCTTCATATAAATATATAATTAACTTGTGCTTCAAATATTTCTTTAGTCCGAGTAAAATACAACTATTTACGGTATTTCTTAAGAAAAATAACACAAAATATATTCATTTTATTTGAAATTTATGAAATGAGTGATGACAATAAAATATTCAACCAAAAAAATAATGAAATCGCATTATTTGAAATTTTTATTTGAAATTGCATATTAATAAGTCATAATAAAAATAATTATAATTTAAAAGTATTAAGTCATGCTAAAATAAGTCTAATAAGTATTAACTACATGACTAAATATTAAACAGAAAAATAAATTAGTATATGCATTTATGTAAAATTAAAGAATAAATATCTAACATGATTGTCATTCCTAGTGTTAGATTGAATAACCTTTTGTTAACATTCGTATTGATTTGAGCTTTATTTGAGTTACTAATATCTATAGGTTATAAAAAGACTTATTGAACCATTTAAAATTCTAAGTTTAAACTTAAAATAATATATTGAAAGATAAAAACTATGAAAAAGTTGAAGAAATATTTATTAATTACATCATAATAAATATTTTTATGTATAAAATATTTTTTAAAATAGTATATATGTAATATCGGGTTGGTTCGGTTCGGTTTGACTTTTTTTAGTTAAAACCAAACCAAACCAATTATAGTCGGGTTTTTTTTTCAACACCAAACCAAGTCAAACCAAATCACTAGTCGGGTTTTTTTGCGGTTTGGTTCAGTTTGCGGTTCAATTTTGTACACCCCTAAATACATTATGTCAATTTCTTATCAAACAAGCATAATACATTTTAAAACACTTATAATACATCTATATAGCATGCATAATTTACTTTTAATAAATAATGCAGATTTATCATAGTATTGCTATGTGTTGCTATACATGGTAATAAATAAAAAGTATCGCTAAAAATAATAATATTTATTAAAAAGTACTCACCAAAGTAATTTTCCTTATGGAATTTCACCGGATATGTTATTATTGTTGTTATTATTGTAATATACCTCCTATCTTATGTACTTGAGCCGAAGATCCTTCGGAAACATCATCTCTACTTTCACGAGGTAGGGGTAAGGTTCGGATACATTCTATTAGGAGTGGGTATGATATGGTATGGTACGGTATTTGAAACTTTGGTATTCGGTTTTTAAAAATACTATACCATTACCATACCAAATTAATTCGATATTTTGAAGTTCTGTTTTGATATTTGCAGTATGATAAATCGGTAATCATAATTTTTTCATCTTCAACTAATATATACTCGTATAATAGAGTATTATGACTTCGACTTTTCAAAGAAAGGTCTCAATTGCATCGATCATACTAACACATTATACATGTCAACATATATCTTAAAAGAAAGTACAAACAACTCCTTTTGTTAATCAATTACATAAAAAGGACATTTCAATTAAAAATAGAGTGGTCAAAATTTCAACTTCTAACCATTTAGTTTTATATTAATAATAGGTTGTATATTTGTTATAGTATTTTAATAATATATATAAATTATTTATGTAATTACATATTTTGGCATGGTATTCAATATTTCGGTATGTCATTTATAAATATTGAATATCATACCGATACAAAAAAAAAAAAATGTATATCATATATCATATCAAATACCATAAATCCAAAATCACGGTATCAAAAATTTTGATTTAGTATATACCATATCATGTACCATTCTACGTTCTATCATTTCGAGACCCACTTACGAGATTTCAATTGTGATGCTATTGTTGTTGTTGTTGTAATACCTCCTATTTTAAACATATTCCAAGTATTGTTTTGAATATTTCTAATATCTTAAGTCATAATTGGATATTGATTTAAAAAAGAAGAAAGAAAGCTAGTAAACTCATTTTTGGTGTGATATTAATGAATATTATTAATGAAAAAACATTCAAATAGAACAAGCTTTCGAAGTATATGCCCATCTTTTCTACCCATTCGAAGTATATTATTGCAATTGCATATTTTATTTTATTTTTAAAAAAGTGATATCTTTTGTAATCAGTGGCAACAAATTTTGTTTTTTTTTAAAAACAGAAGCAGGAAGCTGCAGGTACATCCACTAATGAACTTGCTTTTTGCCTCAAGACAAATGCAAAAATACTGCAGCCTTGCCCTGCCAGTATTTTTCTCTTTCTCCATTACCATCTGTTCCCCAATATTCACACTTACCAAAACCAAAAAAAAAAAACACTAAAATAACGAAAGTCTCAAGTATGCATATACTAAAATTTGGTATTTTAATGGTGTGTTCGGTACCAAGGAAAATGTTTTTCATGAAAATGAAAAATAAGCGGGTTTCAGCAAAAAAAAATAGTATCTTAAACATATTTGTGTATAATCTAGACAAATACTATGAAAGATGGGGGCGTGGAAGTAGGGGCTTTGATGCTGGGATGGGGTAGGAGTGAAGTTGAGGTGTGTTGGAGGATATGGAGGACACAATTAATATGAAATGTCACTTGTGAAGCTTGTTTTCACTTCTCCCACTAGAAAAGTCATCTTCGACTGGGCTAGCATGCGGAAAGCAAGAGCGAGTTTCTTCGTTCCATACGCAGGTTCAAGATCTATCAAAGGCTCATAATCCAAGGACCCTTTACTTCATAACCTTCAACCAAGGTCCTGTGAGATGGATAATACGACACATTTGTGTCTTTCCCATCAAATCTTCAGTTCCCAGACAAGTTCTATCTGAAATGATTGAATGTAATAATTCATCTCTAATAAAAGCTGGCAAAAGACCGGCTACACAAGCTTGGCTCCAAACTAGATAAAAGAATTCCTGATTTTGTCGGAATGAAAATAATTATTTCATTTGAATCTGTCTTGAACTGAAAGGATGGAATGGACTAAAAAGTCGTCCTATCGTGCTACTGGTTTTGAACTGAACTGATCTAGTCCCAATCTTTTCAACAAGTGAGCGAGTGAGACTGATGAAACCCAAGCACTTGGAAGAAAAAGTAATTTATTGTGTACATATAGACTCATAATCAACAAGATAACGACGTATCAACAAACTCGATTAGACAAAGAATCATTTCAAAAAAAAATTATTTTCATAAATACAATATTTTTCAAAATTTTAATCAATCTAGTATGAAAAAATTAGAACGTCGTATCAAACACACCGAAGTGTCAGAAAAAGTGAGGTGGCTTTACCACTGTACGGCATGCCGCACTTTGAGTGCTTAATGGGCTGTTCTACGCAAAATTAAAGAGGAAAGGATAACTACACTAGCATAAAAACATGTACACGCCAAATAAAAAATTACAAAGTTTAGAAAGTTAAAAAAGTCAAATGATAATGAAAGTTTGGTTCAATCTTTATCTATCAACATGGTTTTTGCTAATGTCAGCACCACTCAGCCAATTATAATCTAAGACCTAAGTGCTCTAATTAATTGGATGATTATTATACTAATCATCCTTCCAATACAATTAGCCTTTTTTCCGAGTGCGCATGCATTAGCTGTTCGGCTAAGTTAACTCAAAGAAACTCTTAACATAGTATAATATGATCGGTTTTGAATTAAACTTGGACGATTTCTTCCAAAAAATTTAACGCTATCAAAAGTTTTCTTACATCTTATTAATGTCATAGCATATCATATTGGTGACAAACGAGAATCTTGAGCTCCTTATAAGACAATCCTTCTCTCTTTGAGCTGATTTTTAAAGTATGAGTTAGACTCAAAATCTAATTTAATATTATAAGAGCAATGCCCGATTCGATATGAGCCTACAGATGAGGGGAGGTAGGGGTGGAATGGCCCCCAGACCAATTGAAGGGGGCTCAAAAATACCTCCGGACCCGACCAATTTTGAGGGGTGAAAATATTATCGATCGATGAACGTGCATACTATAGCCCAAAAAATGAAACCTCGGATAAAGAATATCCGGATTTGGGTGTGAGGGGTGATGGTGATGATGAATATAATGGAATATCACATCGGTGACAAACAATAACCCTAGGCTCTTTACAAGGATCAATTAAGCAATACGTCTTCCTTTAAGTAAGCTTTTGACGTGTAAATGAGTTAGATTTCAGACCTAATTTGACAATATCTTATTTTCTTAAATCAATTTCTAATATGAGATTTTATCCACACACTTGATATTACCAACCTTTTTTTCTCATTAATTTATTTTTTGATCAATCAATTCAAGGTGAAATATTAGAGGAACATGACTCAATTCAGATTTCAAGCCCCCACTTCCCACTCCTCTCGTCTTTTTTCATTACTTATGAGTTGTGACAACAATTATAAGTGGGAGATGGGCATTGCACTTTCCCCAAGAAACTTATCTCATGATTTCATCTTTCATATCTTATCAACTTTGTTTTCCATATGTGGGGTCTAAAAATAAAAAAAATCAGTATATCACTGATAAAAAATTAGCCTATCAGAGAAAAGATGAAAAAAAAGCTAGTGCAGATTTTTCATAATTTACAAATGCACGTTCGTACATTATAGTATCAAGAAGTACTATACGTACTGCTAAATACTTTTGTCCCTATATATATTTATTGCTAATATACTATTATTTACTATTGCCGATCAAACGTTGCATTTATAGTTATGCTGAGATTATTTTTTTCTTGTATGACTAACTAAACATTGTGTTACTTATGCAGATGTTTATTTTATTTTTCATCATCCTAAAACAAACATTGTAATATTTTATGCGTTATTTCAATTTATGCTGGAATTAGTATTTTCTAGTCCCTCATGATATCAATCACACGTGCATTGCCTCTCTCAATTACTCAACAGTATGTTGACCTTTTAGTGATCCCAAAAGATTGGCTCTTACCCTCAACTCGTATATATACACATGTTTCACTTTCATAAAAACACCATTCTCTCCTCTTCATCTATAGTTTCATAAAATACCTGATCACTCTCTTTATATTCTTTTTCAAATTAAAGGGATTATCAAAATGATGATGGATGGAAAATTTGTCAAGGCATGCCAAAAGATGGGGACCAAAGTCATAACTTGTGCAACTAATTGTGACAAATGTTGTAAGTGGACAAAATGGCCATTTGTGCAAGAAGATAACACTATCCCAAGAGATGTTCCAAAGGGTCACTTGGTTGTGTATGTAGGAAAATACCAAAAGAGGTTTGTAATCAAAGTCACTTTGCTCAAGCACCCACTTTTCAAAGCATTGTTAGATCAAGCACAAGAAGAAATTTATGATTTCACTCATGTTGAGTCCAAATTATGGATCCCTTGTGATGAAAATATATTTGTAAGTGTCATAAGATGTGCCACATCCCCAAAAAATCGACGTATCTCTATATGCTTTTGATGTTTCAATCATATATATATATAGCTTGTGATTAAATTTCATTAATTCATGATGTTCAACTCATTGATAGAATGTTGACATCTATTAAGTCTATTATAACATATCATATGTATATTCGTTACCTATGAATCTGAGAAATTAAAGCCGGTAAATTCATTTAGAGTTGCACAGTGACGTATGCAAAATTTTGTAAAGTAATATCAGTTTGTCATCACAATTTAACTTGTATGTGTTCAATCTGTGTCGTTACATCTTGTGTAAATTGATGCTTATTTTACGTTAATTCAAGCAACATGGGCGGCTCAACAAATTTTATGATTTAAAACTAAATTTTAATAAGGCCTTAAATTCTTTCTTATAAAATAAGACTTCATAACTTGATCTTAGTCAAACCATCCACTTAAGTCTCCATTCCAATACAACGTCCAAGATAGAACAACAATTTAAATAATACTTTACAAAAGGAGCGAAATAAATTAGTGTGCTATAGGAGTCCATAAGTCATAACAATAGCCGTTAAGGCCTGGGCCATTATGGAGGTGCTAATTAATTAGTTTAGTACGCTATATGTAGAAATTAAATAGAAACTTCATTTTGCATGTTAGTTTGGTTAAAGTTTGGCTTTCACACGTCATTTAGATTCTGGACTCTTCTCCCAAAAACATAGTGATAGAAAACTAATTTCTCGACGGTTGTTAATAGGGAGGAAATCAACTTTCTCCTACTTAGGTATAGATCATATAGATCAACCTCACCCTCATCCATAGCCTCCAATGCGCAAAAGCAAATGGAGTTTTATCTGGATCGAATGGCGATGTGTCTTTACATTTTACTTCCAATAATTGTGATATGTATTTATACTTACTTTATGATCAATAATTCAAAGGAAAAAAAATTATGTATAATTTTTTTAGAAACTTTTTACTTGAAAATTTTGTAATTGGTTCATTGCCATGGATGGCTCGAAGGAGAGTCTAGTAAAGCCTTTGCTTTAGGCTTCCAAAATTTTAGGGTCCAAAAAAAATTTCATAGTGAATTTTATAATTTTATTTTTGATTAAAAAATATTGAAGTTTGTAGGAAAAAAATTATAAAAGGGAAAAAATATTGCCTATTTTTTAACCGCAGAAATATTTTAGAATTTTGAATTAAACTATTCAAATCTTCCTATTAATAACAAAAGTTTTATACAACAAAATCTAACGTGATACATAGAAAATACATGGAAAACGTCTTATTAAATTGAATTAACTTTTACCAACATAAATAATATTATTATCATAAAATATTTGTTGTGAACTTAAAGGCGCTATTATCTTTTCCAAAATTCGATACTATAGCATTCGTTTAAGAGATCATGCAATATGAATATATGGATCACCTTTGATATATGAGCCAAGACCACAAAAGGAATTTTCATTGATAGACTAACAAAAGAAATGAAATCAAATGATAACTTAGTTTCTCAACATTTTAAACTTGACGATTATTTTTTTAATGTGAAATTAGAGGAGGGACTCTATTTGAGATTGCATTTTTTTTATGATCAGATACTAATTGATAAAAGTTATTAGTACGAAAAAGTCATCGGACAACATTTTTGGTATGAATGTTGTTGAGAAACTAGATGGTCAATTCCCTTCCCATGTCGATGGTGCATACTATGATTTAGTAACTTGGAGAGTACAAGGATGAAGATATTACTATTCGTGATTTTTAGGAGGCAAATCGGAAACTACAATGTAAGATTGTCCTATAATAATTTTATTTTCGAGGTATAATATTTATTTGAATAATCTAACTATGTTTTATTTTTAGAATTAGTCAATATTTTAGGAATAAATTTGTAAGTCTTACGTATTTTCTCCTTTTATTTTCCTAATCTTAGTGTCAAATTTTTAAAAATATACTTATATAGTTGATTTTTGTAACAGGATCACATCGAATAGATAGACTACATCAAGGTTAGGCTCAATGCCGAACATTGAAACATGGAAGAAAGTCAAATTAAAAGTTACTAAATATGTTTTTATCTTAGATCAATTCATGTATTAACATAAAAAAAATTAGCATGCTACATCATTTTGAGCTTCTAGTGATACGTCATGAACATCATAACATGGATGGTGTAACGATTGTTACTTTAACAGGCATGATTTTCAATATAATGTCGTAAGACTTTTTTTTCATGTTCTGCGGTATATATTTTAGTGTCTTATCCCAATCAATTTTAATTTTGTTGAGTTATAATTATATTCATAGATAGTTTATGTCATTGGAAAGTAAGTTAACATACCTAATCTATGGTTATTAATGTTACTCCAGTCATTACAATTTGAAACTAATTTTTTCAAATGTGGTATATATCACCATTTGACTCCTTTTTAGCGTCAACGCCACACTAAAAGTCTGTGCGGTGTACATAGTCCCACCAAACTACAAGTCAGCCTAATATTTATCCCAGGATTCTAGGCACGACTCTGTGCTTATAGTGAAGCTTACTTCAGAGGCTTAACTTTAACGGTGATGCATGTTTAGTGTCATGCTTCAACCTTGACTTTATATCATACTCTTGTGGCGTATTTCATATGTGGGGATTTGTCGGTGCTCACACCCGGGGTTGTCCATGGATATGTCAGTCCCTCGCCAGGCACTAGGCATCGCTCTCGCGTGCCGCAATCCATTCCTCAAGCTTGACACTTGCCTTTTGCATGTGAACGTTGCTTGTGATTTGCCCGAGTAGGCAAACTCTTTAGTATTTAGCCTTTCTAATGTCGTCATTCATAATATGCCCATGGTTGTCTTATGACATCTTCAAACATAGACCTCATGATATACTTCCATCCCGTGTAGTGCAATGTTTCCCACCGACTGCAAATCTAGGTCAACCGACCCTTGCTTGCAAGGTTGAACCCAAGTCAAGCTCATAAGTTAACATACGAGGCTTTTAAAAGTGATCAGCACGAAGATTTTTATCATTCCCAAAGATATCCTGTAGGATATTATCGGTCCATATGTCAAGCCTCCGACATTCATTGTGCACCTAACAATTGCGCTGAGTTTGAGCGTTGTTCATAGAGTTTCTTAACTCATATGAGTACCTTGAACACTCCTTAGAGATGCCAAGGCAGACCCTTGAGGGATCCCCTCAAGGTTACTTACTTGGTACGACTTGATGACAACATGCACAGGGAGGTTGGTTGACCATGCAACACCTCTACCCCCCCCCCCCCAACATGCTTTTAAGAAATAAACTTACATGGCCCTAGATGACATGTTTTGGTTAGAGAACTATGAAAAGTGATTATGACTGATCCGAACTCCAAATAAAAAGTTGTTTGTTCCTAAAAACTCATCTTGACTTCCTTCACACATCCATGAAGTTTAATCCCGTTCTCATACTCGTGGAAAAAGCTATAGCCCATAACATCTTTAATTAATTACGACAATAGCATTGGTTAAGTCAATTCCATAGGTGAACGATTTCTCAATAGAACCAAACCTGATAAGCATATTCAACAACATCCTATAAGTGGATCTCTCACCCGAAATTCCAAGATTCTATTGCTCAACAACGTGCGACACTAGCACTCATGGAACGCAAGCGGTCGTTGCCCGTAGGCTAGACCCTTGGGCTCACCCCAAGTTCTTGTTAAACTCCTTTGGCACTCTTAGGTAGAGCCGTCAATACGGGCTGGCCCAGCCCATCTGGACTATCCCCCACGGGCTTTGAAATTTGACGGGCCAGGCCCGGCTGGCCCATCAAAATGATGGGCTCGAAAATAACAAGCCCAACCCATCACTTTGTGGGCTGCGGGTCTCGACGGGTCAGCCCCTTTTTTTAAAAATAATATTATTTTTATACTTTTTTAAATTTAAATTGTTAATAATATAAATATGAGAAAAGACATCAAAACATCCCTAAACTCCTCCACAAAACTTACTTTAGCCCTTTAACTTCATGGACATTTATTTACCCCCCTTAACAACTTTTTTTTAAGTGATTTAATATCACCCTAAAAATATTATATCAGTCTCACAATGGAGAGTGTATTACACACGCGTCACGTCACTGCCAAGTCAGCGCCACATCATCGCCACATCAAAGTCACGTCACTAATATGAATATTATATAATAACATAAAAATAAAAATAAAAAATTCATGTCCCACCCCCTTTAATTTCTTCTTCTCCAACCCTCCCCACCCCCCCCCCTCCTTCTCCAACACCCCGACACCACCGCCTCCCCCACCCCCTTTAATTTCCTCTTCTCCAACTTAGCACTGCCCCCCTCCCTTTCCTTTCTGAATATACAGAGAACAATTTGATTCAATTTTTTTGAAAATTAGGATTTTTTGTTCTTTTTGTTCTTTCCAGTGAATGAACAGAGGTAAAAGAAAGGGGAAATAGATTATCATTAAGATTATCACCACCAAAATATTTGTGTTAAAAATTTTATTTGTATTGGAGATCTATTTTCCATAATGAACAAAACAAAGTTAGTTAGTATTTTTTTTCACCATAAATCTATCATCTTTCTCTTCCACTCGCATCTCCCACTTACCATCATTGCTTCATCAATGGTATCCTCGCCAAAAATATCTTTTGAAATTGACATTATAATCTCTTTTGAACCTGCAATTTATTCCCATGGTAAACTGATTTGGGTATTGTAATGGGTCTCTTTCTTTAATATTATTTTAAAAGAAACTTTTGTTAATTGGTAAAGGAAAAAAAAATAAAACATGGTTGAAAATGGTGAAATCAAGGAAGAAGAAAGGGAGGAAGGGGGTGGAGGGTGGGGGTGGGGGTGGGGCGGACGGAGAAGACAAAGAAACAGGAAAAGTGGTTGAAAATTAAAAGTGAGTTTACTTATTAATTTTTTTTAAAATCAAAAATAAAAAATAATGAAGATGGGCCCACATTTTCATTTTAAGCTTTTAAACGCGCTTTTATTTCTTTTATATTTAAGTTTTTATCCACGTCAACATTAGGGTGATATTTAATTCACTTGAAAGTTGTTAAGGGGGGTAAATAAATGTCTGTATAGTTAAAGGGCTAAAGTAAGTTCTGCGGACAAATTTAGGGGTGTTTTGATGTCTTTTCTCTATAAATATTTACAAGACGGTATTACATGATGTTACTACTTGCTAATTAAGTTCAAGTTCACAAAAAAATAATCATAATAATCTTTGAAACTAAATAATTTTTGAGATGATATTGTTCGAACCTTACATATTTTATAAACATAACTAATATTTAAATATTTGTGATAGTTTAAGTAAACTTTGAGTTTGAACTCATCTTGTTCTTTTTAGTACTCTATTTTATTTTTATTTTTTAATAATTTTTATTTAGCCCACGAGCCGGCCCAACCCATATTGCTCAAGCCTTACGGACCAACGGGCTTATCCGGGTCGGACTAAAAAACCCTGTTCTTTAATGGGCTGCAAGAATCTTAGCTCAACCCTATCAAATTACAGGCTGAGTTGGACCAGCCCAACGGGTCTAACCCATATTAACGGCTCTACTCTTAGGAAATGCAATGCATACATGGTCGTTGCCTCCCGTGTTGCCCTCCTGTCAGATGCTCCCTATGAAGACCAATGTCAATGCACAACGACTGACATTCATGCGGCCCGCTTGGGCGCACCGTTATGGATGCCAAGAGCCAATAAAGCAATAATTAGTTGAAGAGGCATTCAAACTAGGCTAACACACTTTCTTATTACGAATGAAACTATAGAACCATCCTAATTGCAACAAAATGCAATTACAATAGAATGTTACTCTCAAAGGACGAAAAAAAGTAATTAAATCCCTTACAACATATGGGATGAGAATTGGGATATAAATATACCATTAGCAACGGGCATAACTCAATCAAAAATAGTAAAAGAACCAGAAATATAATATTTCTCATTGATTGGAGTAAAGCCCACAAGGGGAAAATCCCTCGTTCAAAAATCGGGCTTCTCGGGGTACGTGCAACCAGGCCTTTGGATGATAACATTTGATGCATAACACCCAGCTTTTACACAATCTGCAATAGGTTTTTCTTGGACCAATTGTGCAAGGAATCCTCCAACAAATGCATCACCTACAAAAGTGTAAACACAAATTATGTAATTCTTTGTGTATTCTTGATTTGTTTACCAAGCAAAAGCACTATAGAACAGGGTGTGTAAATGACAAATCATTATGCATTCCGTGCATCACGCGACACAGTTCAACCAAGTCATGCTAGTTAATTTTACTCTAGCGGAAGAAACATATTATCTAGAAGGTAACAAGAGGCAGTTAGGAAGTGTTATATTTTATAAATTTTGTGATTAACTATAAGAATTGGTATAACACTTCACATTTCCCAAAAACTTGTAAAACTTTATGGAAGTAATTTTTCAGAAACAAAGTTAAGTAGCTGCAAAAATATCTCTTGTTCTCTTTTTAATCAAGAAAGTGGCAAAGTATCTTTAATAGTTTGGTAAATGAGAAGTCCGCAAATTTAGGATTCTGGTTCCTACCCACTTTATAGTTTGAATTTTCTAGACAAAAAACTTTGCGTTAATGCGTTAATGTGTGCAGTTTAATCAGTACAGAGGCAAATATGACAGAATTCAAACCAATGGTTAATTTCTTGTATGGTCACTTGAACAATAAAGTCATAAAACTATCTTGTGACATTGAAGTAACTAAACTTGACCCACTATAATAGTAAAGTCACAAGACTATTTTTCATTACATTAATAATAAAGTCACAAAACTTATCAACCATAACAGTATAGTCACCTTGATGGGACGTTATAGTGGGTTAAGTTTAGCGACTTTACTGTTATAGTAACAGTGAGAAAATTTCAGTTACTTAATGTGACAAAAGATACAACTTTGTAACTTATAGTGTGTTCAGTTTAGTTACTTTAGTGTCACCAACAACAGTCTTGTGACTTTATTATTATAATGAATAAAGTTCAATGACTACGTGAAATTAACCCTTCAAATCAAAGTACCAGTTAATTGGGACAAGCATATATGTTCCACTAAATGAGTGGGTAGTTTAATTCTACTGCAATAGAAACAAGCAAAATTGTGTAAACCACATACCAGCACCATTGGTGTCCACAAGTTTCTCTTTTGGCAATAGAATTACTGGGAACAGCTTCACCTTCCCATCCTCAGCCACAACAACTGGATCAGCACCCTGTGTAATGACAGTGATTCTCTTGCGTGTTCCTGATGCCTTTGGCCATTGAGAGATCTTCAAAGCTATTTCTTCAACATTATCAGTCTGGTCATTACAGCATAAGTTAGCTATACAAATACAACACAAATCCGAATAGTAACTTTGAGAAACTCGGAGCTAGGCATCCATTACCTCCCAGCCATGAACTCTAGAGAAGGTTCGTGCTTCTGTCTCATTACCAAAGACAAAGTCCATATACCTGAAAATAAGAGATGCAAGTACTAATCAGTATCTTCTACATTCAAGTAACCTTAAAGAGGTGGGACATTGGCCTTACGGCAAGACTTTCTCTTGTTGATCCTTGAAGAACTCACAGATAAATGGTGCTGAAAGGTTCATTGAGAAAACCTGCAGCAATTAGGAAAATTACATGATTGTTTCATTTTCACAATACAAAAAGCAGTCAAACATAATCGATGTCAAGTCAGACCTTGTTCTTAGCAGCTGCATGCTCAGCAACAAGCTGAATAGATTCTGGAGAAACAGTGAGAAAGAATCCAGCGATGTAGAAATACTTGGCCTTCTCCACTGTATACATATACACATAAGTTTAACATGAAAATTAGGCATCTGCGTAGAAAAACCAGGACTAAATGGATTCCTACCCAAAGCCCAGTTCTCTGGTCGTTTCAAATGGTCAACCTTGTAGCAGTTTGCAGCTGATAAGTTTGCAACCAGCGACCTGGAAAAGTTAATTTCCAAACGTAATCAGTTCATAAGAAGCATTTGAGACCTTGAGAAGACAAGAGTTTATCATGTTTTTAACCTCAAGTACTTGAAAAATAATCTTTTCTTCTTTACCCTCCTTTTCGGTCAGTAGAAGCTAAGATTTTAATTGTACAACAGCAAGGAGGTAAAACGGTAAGCAAATTGCTCTAGACTAACCTTTCGCCATCAAGCACACAGACAGCACAAGTACCCGTTGGACTCTCATCCTCATAGTAGTGAACCTAAATGCACCCATGTGTAAAGATCATATGAAATTAGAGCCTCACTTTACCATGTTATCACTCCAAATGATAGCAAGACAAAGGCAAATAATAACCCTGCACCCCCACCCCCCGGAAAAAGAAGAAAAAATAAAGGCAGACACGGAGAAAATTAGAGACAAAGAACCTACATTAACACCAGCATCTTTCGCATTTTTCTTCATTTCCTCCCCAAACTTGTCCTTCCCTATAGAGCCCATGTAACTTGTTGCACCTGGAATTTGAAGCATCCACTACAAATGAAAATGGAAAGTTATTCTTCTGGACTAAATAGGCCATGTAAGATTGCAAGAACCAAGGGAAGAACAAAAATGACAAACACACCTGAGCTACTCTGATTGAATTTTGAGTTGCACCTGCAATTCAGAATTGAAAAGAGAACGTGTTTAGTGTGTCCTGCTACCTTCAATGCAAAATATCATTCAATACAGATGTTGTTAAGCAAAGGATCAAGTGATGGCAGTTTACCTCCAGCAATGAATTCAACACTGTACTTGGATGTCATTTCTTCATACCTAGGATATAAATTATTATCAGCATTTTGAATGAAAAAGTATTCCTTATTAAAGCACAAGACCCAACTTTTTTCTTCAGCACATTAAGTTCTAGTGACTACTCTCTCTTCATGTTTGTACTCTAAACATACAACTATTCAGCAAGGCAAACACTTCACTAGAATTTCCAATTTCACACGCAAAGTTTGAATGAGAGTGTATTGCAACCAGCTATGCACTTATGAACATCCAATCGCCAAGGAGAGGCCAGTCTACTGACTAGAGTTAAAAGAATTACCCAGGCATGGATAAAGGGCAAGAGGAGCCGAGATGGCAAATCGAGCAGCCTATTGCGCTAACAGTAATGGATGAAAGGGAAGAGGGACGAAGTGAAGATGGGGTTTACTCAAACGAGTTGAATAAGCAAGCCTATAAGATCAAATTGCTCTTGTTGAACCAGCTACTAATCACCAAGTCCGTTGTTTAGCCAAATCAGCTTGCGATAGCCTGGTTGGTGAGAGAATTTTAGCATTCATTTGATTCATAGATGCAAAGAATTCACCAGCTAGGAGTTCGATTTCGAAGTCGATAGGCCTAGTGCAATAAGCTTATTTATAGAAGAAATATAGTGATTTTTAGGACGATGCTAGCATTGCCTCTTTTTTTCACATGCAAGGTTTATAAATTTTTGACAAGTCATATTCAAAGGTTGTGATGATGGGGTAATTAATTAAGAAATCATGGCACCACGTCTTAGTTTCCCGCAATAATATAGCTTGAACCATTTGAATCCGCATATTCAACAGTAATGCTAGGTGATACAATCTATGACTTCCAAAATTGACTAGACGTTTCAATTTGAAATAAAATGAGCACAGATCAATTCAAAATAGGCTTTTAAAGCGGCTTTGTAGTAACTTTAGCTTGTAGAATAATTATATGGTGTTTAAGAATTATTCAAAACCGATAAGCAATTAGGCAATCCAATTATTATTTTACACATGAAATCAGGAATAACTGCAAGAAATATTATAATCAATCTTCAACTAATAATTTTGAATAAAATCCTCATTGCCTGAATCAAATTACAAATCATTTTATCCTGAAGTACATCATTAATGACTCTGAAACACGGTGTATTCCATCTTTCTTACACAAGGTCATTTATTTCTCTTTATTTTTTCTTATTACAAAGGAACTAGACGTGTTCTCTAGTGTTTTACACAACACATAAGTAACTATCACAATCAACAGCTCACAATAACGATACCTAGCTTACTGCCTCCGAAACCAATCAGCTGAACTATGTGTGTCAATCCAATGATAAATAAGCTAATTAGAGGCGCAAACTTATCAAAACGAACGAAAAAACTATTTAGTGCAAACACAAACACAATTTCCTATCCTAAGCTAAGCAATGTGGCTTAGACACATCCAAATTAAGGCGAAAAAGAATAAACTTACATGGGCAAGTGCTTGTCCTCAGCAAGAATAGCATTGTTTGGCTTGATATCGTACCTGAGTTAATTCAAATAAGAATATGATTTTGTACTCTCATATACAACAAACCCAATGTAATGCCATAAGTGGGGTCCAGAGAGAATAGAGTGTACCCGTACCTTACCCTACGGCCCACCTTTGAGGTAGAATACAATGATTAAAAGAAAATCCAAATCCAGGTAAAACCAAAGGTAGGGTAACGTCCGCGTACAAATAAACATGTAGAGATAACCAGATCTATGAAATCAAACTATAACAATAGCACAAAACTAAACATATTTTGATTAGCTAAAAAAAAAGAGATTTTAAATAGCTTACTTGTCTAGGAAATCTTGATCAATAACAGCAGAGATATCGAGCAATGGATTACCCATACCCAAAAGAATTCCTTCACAGTCCATTTTTTGATGTTTTGCTATGGAGTTTGTTTCAGATCTTTGAAGTAGGTGCAAATTCGGCTCTAGGTATGTCTACTGTTTATATACAACAACAGCTTGGGTCTTGGTGTTGGTGAATGGTGGGTAAGTGATGGTGACAACCTTGATTTTATTGTTCCAACTTTAATTAATTCTTAGTAGTTTCTAAATAAAAATAATACTCCAACTAGTCCACTATTATCATTCACTTTTAATTGTAACTTTAAACATATAAAAAAATAATTATTTTTTTCAGATTTTATCTTAGCATTAATTACTTATTTCTCAAATCATTTTTCAAGACCTAATACTAGACATACATATAATAATAAAATATTCATATCAATTACTCCCTCCGTTTCAAAAAGAATGACTACTTTTTTTTAGTTCATTTAAAAAAAATAACCTCTTTTCTTTTTTAACAGCATTCTAATTTCAACTTTCCACACGGCATGTTTAGGACCACAAGATTAAAGGGCATTTTGATACATTTGACATAACTTTAATTTAAGACCACAAGATTCAAAAGTCTTCTTTATTTTCTTAAACTCCGTACCAAGTCAAAATAGGTCATTCTTTTTTAAACGGAGATAATATTATTTTTCAAGAGACGTGTAAAATCTAAAATAAACAAATAAAAATAAACTGGGAGAGTATTAAACTGGTTAACTTACCATAAAAGCGAATAATAACTTTTTTTTTAGTTTTTCACTCAATATTTCATATCCATTTTAGGGTCTTGATTAATGCAGATACATATAAAAAAAGTTAAAAAACACTTCTTACCAAAAAAGAATTAAAATAAATAGTAAGATAGTATAACATTTCTATAATGACAGCATTTGTCCGAACATTTCATGACTGTTATAATAAAGTATTGTTATATATGTATACGGACATTTGACGTTTAAATGTCATTTAGCTGTTATAAATAAAAGTATGTAAAAAATAACTTAATGATTTTGTTAACCAGTTTAACCCAAAAAAATAAAAATAAAAATATGAATGTAAAAAGGCAAACATCATTAGTGTTTACTCGTGAAGTTATGACCATAACAGATGAACACCATTTAGATACAATTTATTTCATTTTAGATATTCGTGCTTGAAATTTACTATGTGTATGATATTAGTAGTGATCATTATAAATATTTTAATATTTTATTTTAGACATAATTATTTTTTACAAATATTATTACACATTTTTTTGAGTATGAATATTATAGAGGGATATTTACAATGAGTATATTGCTATAATGAATGTGATTGTTGTTATAGATAAAATATTGTTATAGAGAAGTAAACTTGAAGAATTTTGCAGATTTTATGTGTTAGAATCTGGACACAACTCTTTCAATAAAGGGAAGAAAGAAGAAGATGATTAGGTGTAATGTATTGTGTATTTTGTGTGTAGTACATGATCTATCTATATAGCTGAGTGAGTATTTAGCTTCTTAGTGAGAACTTCACTAATTAACTTATTACTTAGACTAACTAACTAACTTTCTGTTTTAACTAACTAACTAACTCGATTCTTTATTTTCAACGCTCTCCCTCAAACTTGATGTTGAAAAAATGTTGAACACATTAAATTTGGAGAGCAAATATTCATGTTGAACCCTATCAAGGCTCTTTGTCAAGGCATCTGCAGATTGATTCTTAGTAGAAATATATTGAGGTTTTATCAGACCTTATTGTCTTCTCTCTTATAAAATGTCAGTTTATTTCAATATATTTGTTCCTTTCATGATGAACTGAATTAGCAGACATTTGTAAAATAACTTTGCTATCACAAAAAATGCTCACAAGTTGTTGAAGAGGAATGTTAAGGTCTTTGATCAATCGTGCTAACCATGTCAGTTCAGTCACAGTAATTGCTAAGCTTATGTACTCAATTTCAACTGAGCTTCTAGACACTGTGATTTGCTTCTTTGATTACTAGATTTTCAAAGACCTTCCCAACTTTAGAGCAACTTCTGTTACTATTTTTTTAGTCATAACACATGATGATCAATCAACATCACAATAAGTTGTTAAAACAACTTTTTATTTGCTTACAAGTAGAAGACCTTGTCCTGATCTATTTTTTACATATCTGATGATTCTCAAAGCAGCATTCATGTGAGATTTCTTTGGGTGTTGTATGAACTGGCTTAATATATGTACACTGTATGATATATTTGATTTAGTGACTATGAGGAATAACAATTTTTCAATAAGTCTTTGATATGCACCTTGATCAAGGATTAACTCATATGTAGCCTTAATTTTTTTTTTTGTTATTTTGATCATACTCTCAAGTTGTCAGTTTAATAGTGATGTCCATAAGTGTATTTCATTCAATCCTGTATTGGATATTAATTCAAAAGCATATTTTCTCTGGTGCATAACAATCCCTTGCTCAGACCTTCAAGAAGTCGATTAATCTGAATCAACTCAAATTGCAATTAATACACAAATTGTTGAATTCCTACGCTCTGATACCATGAATTTTTTTACAGATTCTATGTGTTAGAATCTGAACACAGCTTTTTCAATAAAGAGGAGAAAGAGAAAGAAGAAGAAGAAGAAGAAGAAGAAGAAGATGATGATGATGATCAAGTGTAATGTATTGTGTATCTTGTATTCATTGTGAATCATCTGTGTAATACATGATTTATATATACAGCCGAGTGAATATTTAACTTCTTAGTGAGAACTTCACTAACCAACTTAACTAATTAGACTAACTAACTAGGTTGGGCTGTAATTTGTATTGGGTAAACCCAAGCGTTAAATAGCGATCGTTTAGTGGCGTGCAGGGAGTAGTCGTCTTGTTGCTGATAGGTGCGACTATGTGAGTTGATAACAATACACCGCGGTATGTGAGAGTCAAAATTTTACTTGTCATAGCTGACAATTAACTAACTTTCTGTTTTAACTAGTTAATTACATTTTTTATCTTCAACAAAAATATAACATGAAAAATCAATTTTAAAGATAATCAAATTGTTATAATAAAAAATATTGTTAGAGCGAATGATCGTTACAGAAAAATTTAACAGTATACTCATGCAAAAATTTACTTCCTCAAGAGATTTATTGAACTAGATAGGTCAGTAATTTAAAATTACTAGAGTATTAAAGAGTCATTTCTTACTGCGAATGTAGGACTTGTGCTTAAACAAATTGATCATTTTTAAAGTAATAAAGATTAGACATGATCGAATATGAGAATTTTAAAAGGATATAAATAATTGATTATTTTATGGTTAGATCAAACTATGTATATTAAAGGTACAAATAATAATTAATAATAATTACACTAAATTTGGCTTAATTACTAATTTTAAATAATAAATAGTAATTGTTTTGAAAACTAAAATCAAAACCTAACTCAACACGACATTAGGTTTTTCAAATTTCGAAGTTCAAAATTCGTAGGTTTCACTTCATTTTGGTGTCTTTTTTTGTTTTGATTTTCTCTCGGTGTCCAATATTTATATTGGAGTCCGATTAAATTTAAATTTGCACCAAAAAATTTCACATTAGGAGTAAACCGCTCCCTAACAAAAGCAACTCCATATCCAGAAGGATTCAAACCTGAGACTTCTAATTGAAAATAAGCAGTAAATTACATGGAGTGTTCTCAAAAGTGAGTGGTCTTCAATTTATGCCCCTCATAAGAAAAGTCTTTAAAAAAATAGTCTTCCTTCCTTTTTATGTATAGAACATATACATTTTTGTCCCTCTACACCATAACTCTACATGTTCATTTGTCTCTCAACTTTTAATTTTCATTTTTTCTTTTTCTTTTTTTTTTTAATTTTTTCTCAATTTTTTTTAATTCTCGTTTTCTTTTTTCTCAACCTTTATTTTCTTTTATTTTCTTAACTTTTTTTTGTTCTTTTTTTTTCTCAACTTTTTTTTTTTTTTGCTTTTTTATCTTTATTTTTTTCCTTTTCTCTTTTTTTCTTTTTTCTTAACCTCTATTATTTTTTGCTAATGAACAAAAAGTTGGATAATCCACAAAGAAGATCTTCTTTCTTTGAAATCGAAGTAAACTTAAGAGCGTGCTTTGTTGTTTGGAAGTCCTTTGGAACAAGTCTTGCTTCTAAGACAAATATTATAGAACATCTCATAAATCAAGACACAATGAGGTAGTGTCAAGCCTTGCTCGTGGGGAATAACTTGTTGTTTGAAAAATTCTTGAGCTAAGTCTTACCTCTAAGGCAAGAGTTATAGAGCATCTCATAAATTAAGACACAATGAAGTAGTGTTAACTCTTGCCCATGGGCGTAACTTGTTTTTTGGGAGGCCCTAGGGCTAAGTCTTGCCTCTAAGGAAAACGTTAATAGAGCATCTCATGATCAAGACATAATGTGCTAGTGTCAACTCTTGCCAATGAGGCATAACTTGTTGTTTGAAAGTCTTTGAGCTAAGTTTTGCCTCTAAGGCAAGAGTTATAGAGCATCGCATAAATCAAGACACAATGTGGTAGTGTCAACTCTTGCCCATGGGGCGTAATTTGTTATTTGGAAGTCCTTGGGCTAAGTCTTGCCTCTTAGGCAAGCGTTATAGAGCATCCCATAAATCAAGCACAATATGATAGTGTCAACTCTTGCCCATGGGGCGTAACTTGTTTGAAAGTCCTTGGGCTAAGTCTTGTCTCTAAGGCAAGAGTTGTAGAATGTCTCATAAATCAAGACACAATGAGGTAGTGTCAAGCCTTGCTCGTGGGGCATAACTTGTTGTTTGAAAATACTTGAGCTAAGTCTTGCCTCTAAGGCAAGAGTTATAGAGTATCTCATAAATTTAGACATAATGAAGTAGTGTGAACTCTTGCCGATGGAGCGTAACTTGTATTTTTTGAGAGGTCCTTGGGCTAAGTCTTGCCTCTGAGACAAGTGTTATAAAACATCTCATAAATCAAGACACAATATACCAGTGTCAAGTCTTGCTCATGGGCGTAGTTTGTTGTTTGGAAGTCTTTGGGCTAATTCTTGCCTCTAAAGCAAGAGTTATAGAACATCTCATAAAAAAATAAAGGTCAAAAAAATTGATTAAAAAACAAGAGAAAAGAAAAATTAAAACCAAAGAAAAAATAAAAAAAATAGAAGTTGAGGGAAAAAAATAAAAATTGAGAAAAAAAAATGAAGAAAAAAAAGAAAACAAAAAATAAAGGTTGAGAAAAATAATTAAAAAAAAAGGAGAAAAAAATAGAATTGAGAGGAGAAAAGAAAAAAAATAAAGATTGAGAAAAAAGAAAAAAACGTAGAAGAAAGAATAAAACAAAAACTTAAAGAAAAATAAAGGTTGAGAAAAAAAAAAAAAAAAAAGAAAAAAAAAATAGAAATAAAAAAAAAGAGAAAAAGAAATATATATAAAAGTTGAGAGACAAATGAGCATTGAGAGTTATTTAAAAATATTTGAGGTGTAGAGGGGCAAAAATGTAGTTGCTCTATACATAAAAACAAGGAAGACTATTTTTGTAAGACCATTTTTATGGAGGGCAAAAATGCAAAGTCACTCCCTTTAAAAAATATTTGTGTAGTTGTCCCGAAAATAAGAGAATGTAGGGTGTTCACGGGTCGATTTGGATCGATATTGATCAATACCAAAATCAAATCAATTTAATCAATTTTTAAATTATTAAAACCAAACCAAATCAAATATATTCAATTATTAATCATACACAAAAATTATATCAAAAGACAAGATAGGGGAATAGAAAAACATACATGTTTGGAATACATACATGTTCAGAATACTTTTTGTTTTGGACATTTCTGCTTTCATAAATAAATTTTGATGAAAATATATATAAGATATTTAAAATTATTCATAAAAATAATGTATTATATATATATATATAATTATAAAAAAATGTATATAGTTTATCGGTTTAGTTATGTTATTTCTTCATTTTGATCAAAATAAAATTAACTATTATTAATTTTTAAAAATATAAATCAAATCAAACTAAATCCAACTAAAATTAATTTATTTAATCAATTTAATTTAATTTTTCAATTTAAATCTATTTTTATCTAAACCGTGAAGCCCCTACCTACCACTCATTTGGTGTGTTAGTGCATTGCGGGGTCCTTTCACCAACCATATCAGTTTTTTTTTTTGTTTTGTTTTGTTTACTTTTTCCACACACGCCTCTTATAAGAAAAAGAAAACAAATTATCCTCCAAAATAATCCCATTAAATTTGACATGAACAAATAGATCTCGATACGTGTAATCTAAAAGATAAAATGTCACCTCCAAATAAATGAAATACAACAAATACCCCTTTTCCCTTGGTAAATATTTTTTACCACATTCAATATTTATATCAACACAATAAATATATGACACACTTTTAAGATATACTTTTATTTATGGACAAGTAAGGCTAATACCCACATTCGATATTTTTATTAAATTTGACTTGAAAATGATCTTCCTTTCATTCTTTATTTTATCTTTCATTTCGTATCAGGGAAAGGGAAAAATGGTACAATTAGAGTTTTTATTTTTAAAATTTGACTTGACAGAGAAAAAAAGGAAGGAAACTAGGAAAGCAAAAATATTTTTATTTTAGACCACTAATATTAGAACTGTCAAAACGAGCTAGACTCTAACAACTCAGTCTTTCATTTAAAAGGGCCTCCAAAATACTAGCACAATCCGAACCCCAAGCGAACATGTTGAATTCGTTAAATTGAAAAGTTGTTGTAGAGGGACAAGGTGGGGAAAGGATGCAACATGACTTTCAAAAGGTATTTTAGGGGAGTTGGTGGATTTGGGAAAAAGGTTTGGTGCTTTTGGGGTTGTTGGGGGGAAATGAGGGATTTGATGTAATTAAAAATTTGGCTATTTTTAAAGTTGGGTTGGTGAATTTGGGGAAGGTTTATTTTTCTTTTTGGTTGACTGGATATTTAAGGACCCGTTTGGTCATAGATTTTCCAAGTAAAATTTAGAATTTTTTTTGATAAATAGTGTTTGTTCATATAGTTTGTTATTATTTGATAATTTTTTTTGGCAAATAACCCAAATTCTCAAATAATAGAAAAAATTAGTATTTAGGTCAAATCTTATTATTTAGGAGCTTTTAAAAATTCATCTACACTAAACTTTTATCTTGTATAAAAACACCCTTTATTTATTCAAATTCTACACCAACTTTTATCTTTGAAAGGAACAATAGTCGTGCTTCACTACTTGTTATTTAATGCAACGAAGATTCAACTGATTTGTTGAGAAAGTCATCAATCTTGTTACATCGACGTTTCTATCTTGCTATGTAATACAAACTTATGGTTAGTTTTGATAGTTTTTAAAACTTAGGGATATAAATCATATTTCTTAAAAAAATGAAATATGTTTCTCAAATACTATAACCAAACACATGGTAAAATTTCACTCAAATCTCCATCCAAATAATATTTATTATTTGGGAATCTATGACTAAATGCTAGCTTAATAAAATATATATACGCAAAATTACAAATTGGGTGGAGCATCAATATTCCATGAAAGTTCGGTGCTTGTTCCTACCAGATTACTACTTCCCGTTTTTATTAGTTTGTCTTGTGTTCCTTTTTAATCTATTTGAAAAAAAAATTCTTTACTTGGTTTTTTAATTTTAATTTTTTACGTGGCATGTTTAAGACAATAAAATTAAAGAACATTTTTGTTTATTCTACTTATTTTTAATTTAAGACCACAAAATTTAAAAGTCAAAATCAAACAAACAAATTGAAACTGGGAAGTAACATTTCAATGCTTGTCCGTTCAGAAAAATAATTTTCACCCCAGTGGTTGAGAACTCATTTCTTTTGGGGAATCCAATTAAGGGACATGAAAATCACCTTCCTTCATTCTCTATTTCATCATTTCGTAACAGGGAAGAGAAAATGGTACCAGTAGATTTTTTATTTATGAAATTTCAGTTGACAAAAAAAAAAGGGGGGGGGGGGGGGGGGGGGGGGGGGGGGAAGGAACTTAGGAAGGTAAAAACAATTTTATTTTTAGGCCATTAATATTAGAACTGTCAAAACGAGCTTGACTCGATCCAACAAACCATCCTTTCGTTTGAAAGGGCCTCCAAAATGCTAGCACAATCCAACCCAAGCGGATCAGGCATGCTGAATCCTTTAAATTGAAAAGTTGTTCTAGAGGGATATTGAACCGAGAGTCTATCAGAAACAACCTCTCTAGTCTCTACCTTCTCAAGGGGGATAAGGTTGCCTACACACCACCCTTCCCAGACCCCGTTAATGGGATTACACTAAATATGTCGTCTTTTTTCTTTTTGGTTGATGTTTTTGTTCTAGAGGGATAAACTAAAATTGTTTCTACACAGTTTCTGTTATTTTGAAGTGCAAGGTAAATCATGCCCAAAAAAAAAAGCACGTAAAGAATTCAAATATTTGTCATACTACATCAAAGTTGCAAGAATGCTCATTGTTACATTACTTTTATTTGCTATCTTTATATTGTAGTAATTGTTAGAGGTCACTGCAAAATTTTCATTTCTTTCCCTTTAATTGAAGAGGCAGTTGAGAGTTGATCAGGAACTAGATATTTTAACAAAATTCCTGTGGCTAGCCCCTTTGATTTCTAATGGTTTGATCATTGTGGACTGTTGTTTATAGGAATCTTTTTATATGACCAAATTACAAGAGTCACACAATAGGAAATAGATAATGATGAAAGATAAAAAAGCAACAGAGGAACATATAAGCACAAGGTCACTTTTCTTTTATTTTTACTGAAAGAGAGTTTTATATATAGCTACAAACCAACATATTCAAGAGAGTTTACATTTAGTTAACCCCAAAAGTAAATGTAAAAATTAATTCAAAAATAGCAAAGTAATTGACAAACATTAACATAAAACTTCTTGTTTTGTGAACAACTTCTAACAGATTGGTAGAGGAGCACCATTCCACTCCTTAAGACATTCTAACAATGAATCAATGATTTGTCCATTGCACATTGCTGTGAACACCTTGTCACATTCTTCACCTGGTGACCTTACTCTTTCTCCTGTCAACAATTCTGTTCCGAGCTCTTCTCTGACGAACCTGTAGAGCGGGTATGATCTGCATTCCTTGATCCTGTTTGCAATCGCGGGGTTCCCACTCTCCAAAGCGACTCTGGCACTCTCGACTTCTTTTGGTAAAACAGCCTTCAACTCGTCTTCAAAAGCTACAATCTTTTGAAAGATTGAGCTGTTCGCGTTCTTCTCACTTTCTCCGTTTAGCAAGGCATGGTCTACGAGGACTTGCCTCAGTTTCTGCATCAGCGGGTAGTTAGCACTGCAGGGGTCATCAGCATAGGCGAAGAGGTACTCCCTGTCCACAATCCGGAGCAAGTCTTTTTCACAGAATCTTGATGGATGAAGTTCTCCGTTGGCACCCATTGTCAACGTTCTCTTAGCCACTTGGCTCACCGTGTTCTTGACAGCATTCCTTAAATTCTCTTCTATATGCCTCAAGTCGATAGCTTGGCAAAGTGCCACTAGGTATGTGGATGACATTAGCTTCAAGATGTCAACAGCTTCAGCTGTTTTTCTTGCTGAGATTAAGCCCAAGGAGTTCACATCTTGGTTGTGTTGCTCCGCGCTTTGTACGTGGTTAGTCACTGGATTAGCCAAGAATTGAAGTTCTGAACAGTATGAAGCCATGGCAATCTCAGATCCCTTGAAACCATAGTCCAAGCTTGGATTCCTTCCTGCTGTTAAATTAGATGGCAACCCGTTGTTGTAGTAATCATTGACAAGCTCGGAGAATTGGGCAAACATCAATTTCCCTATCGATGCAAGGGCTAATCTAGAATTATCCATAGAGACACCAATAGGAGTGCCCTGGAAGTTGCCACCATGTAAAGCCTTGTTTCTTGAAACATCGATCAAGGGGTTGTCGTTCACTGAATTAATCTCCCTCTCGATCATCTTGGTTGCAGAACGGATGACTTCAATCTGAGGGCCAAGCCATTGGGGTGATGTTCTAAGAGCATAACGATCTTGCTTTGGTTTTTGCAGAGGATCCATTTCGTGAAGCTTCTGAGCCGCCTTCACATAAGCACTGCCATCCAAAATGTGTTCCATGATTGCAGCAGCCTCAATTTGTCCAGGATGGTGCTTCAATTTGTGCGTCAAATGGTCAGTGAACTCAGGCTTTCCATTCATCACCTCAGCAAAAATAGCCGAGAGCACTTCAGAAAAGACCGCGAGAACATTAGCATCAAACAGGACCATCGAGGCCAAACCAGAACCAACGGCAGTACCATTCACAAGGGCAAGGCCTTCCTTAGGCTGCAGCTCGAAAAATCCACCATTAACTCCAGCAACACGAAACGCTTCCTCAGCAGTCAGTGTCTCACCATTAGGTCCAACAGCCTTGGAATTAGGCCTGCCAGTGAGCAATCCAGCAATGTAGGACAAGGGGACAAGATCACCAGACGCGGTGATTGTGCCACGGAGAGGCAAACATGGAGTGACATTGTGGTTAATCAACTTGGTGATTGCTTCCAAGATTTCAAATCTGATACCAGAGTAACCTTGAAGGAGTGTGTTAATCCTAACAAGCATGGCTGCCCTTGTGCTTGATTGTGGCAATGTGTGACATGACTCTGTGCCATTGCCAAAAACTCCAGCATTCAAGAATCTGCCAAACCAATTTACATCAACAATCAGATATGCCCCACAACAACGTGTCATAGTAAATTAAAGCAATCCATTATGTAATTGAATTTTTCTTTCTATAGTAAAAACATATGAATGGGCCTTATGTCAGAATTCTGTAGGATGAATAAAAGAAACACTTAAAAAATGTGATAGTCCATTATTATGCCCATCAAGAAAAGTGTGATAGGCAGCATTATTATACCCATCAAGAAAATTGTGATAGGCAGCATTATAAGGACTTCTGAAAAACCCCTCTTTGCCAGAACCTAAAAAATAAAGATTTCCTTTTTTTTTTAAGACGAGTGACCTATTTTCCAGAAAGAGAAAACTATTGTTGGAATTTGTCATTTATAAAGCAAATCTAATGTAAGAAGGTAGCACATGGCACAACACTGAGCCACACCAAAAATATAGGAAAGGATGAACTATTTACACGTGCCCACGTCTCTCTAATCATCTCTCTAGCTGGGCCAACAAAATTATACCTCACACTTTTCTTCTTTTTTTTTTCTTTTTTTTTTTAAAAAGTAAATCTCAACTATTTTACTGATACTTATGCTCACCAAAATCTAGTCAATAAAATAATCACCTAGTACCTTTAAATTCTAGTCTCATATGGTTTTCATTTCCATTTTGTTGACCACTAAATAACACCTTAGATGGTACCACTTATTTGTTACCCTAAATAAATATAACACCTTAGATGGCACCACTTAATAAGTCCATCTATTTTCTTTACACTAAATTTAGGCAGCTATATTTTTTAAAAGACAAACTTTTAGCCAAAAAAACAGTGAATTATTGATCATTTCTCTGACAAAGTTCAGATAAACAGGATCTCCAAAATAGAGGCAGTTTGAAAACAAATATTATTGCAAATCTCATCAATCCTAATAGGCTAATAATACATTTGAAATTAATGGTATTAAATATGCTATAATATTTATGTGATTATAATACTTTTTTTTAAATAGGTTCACGTAAATTGAAACACGCGGAGTAATAATAGATCTCATATGATGATGATATAAAAAGCAAAGCAAGTTAGATGGTAAGTGGTTTACCTAATAAGTTCCTTTTGTAGAGCACCACCATTCTTGGTTCTCCTATGAGATGTAGCACCAAATCCAGTAGTAACACCATAGCTATCAGTCCCTTTACTCATACTTTCCATAACCCAGTCACTACTAGCTTTAACACCAGCCCTTGCATCCTCAGAGAGCTCCACTTTCACATTTTCAACATTACCCCTAGCAGCAATTGAAGCAACTTGTGCAACTGTCAATGTCTCACCACCAAGTTTCACAACTGGCTTCCTAAACTCTGCCACCATCTTCTTCACTTCATCCAAATGGCTACCCCTCAATGACTCTGCTGCCATTTCCCAGTTCAATGGATCAACTTTGATGCAAAAGTCCAAATCTTGATGACCATTCTCAATAACACCAGCCATTTTTTTCAAGAAAATGTAAAAAGGTTGTATTTTTTAGAAAAGATTCAAGAAAATATAAAGGGGTTGGCTTTTTCGGTGAAATGGTCCAAGAAAATGTAGAGGGGTTGTTTTTTTTGGTGAAAAAATTCAAGAAAATGTAAAGGGGTTTCAAGAAAATGTAACGATTGAAGAAATTTGTATAGAACAAGAATTGTTGGAAGAGAGAGTAATGTAAATTAAATGTGAGGATGGGTAGAAAGATCCTGATTTTATTGAAGATGTAAGTTGAGGTATAAATAGAAGGGGGATGGGTACAAATTTTGGTAGGTGGAGTTGATAAGGGGTCCATTTAAAATGATTAATTAAATATGGACCGTTTGATGAATATGTGAACAATTTCTTGGTAGGTGAACATAGGGAGGAATTAATATGGACCGTTTGATTGAAAGTGGACGTGTGGTTGAGATGTGAAGACAACGTGGGGGAAAGGATGTAGCATGACTTTCAAAAGGTTTTTTTTAGTAAGGTTGGTGGATTTGGGAAAAAGGTTTGGTGCTTTTGGGTTGTTGAGACACTAATTAAGTTGCCATTTTGTCATAGATTTTAAAAGATTATTTTTAAATATTTGTTTGACCAAAAATTTTGGTCAAATTTTGAATATTTAATCACTAAATATTTTCCAGTTTGCAAAATTTAATTCAGACTAACTTTTAAATTTTTAGAACTTTTATTCACAAAATTTTAAAAAAAAATTCAAGTAAAATATATGTCCAAACATAACTTCAAATTTCAAAAATCATAACTTCAAATACTCAATTTTTTAAGTTTTGAAACTTAAAATTGGGGGAGAGTAGGAGGGGAGGAGGATTTTGATAATATTAATAACCCGTTTGACCTTGAGAATTTTTTACTTTTTTCAATTTTTTTTTACTTTATTTAAAAATCAATGTTTGATCATAAAAATTTAAAATATAATTTTAAATTGTATTTGAAATTTTGAAAACACCCAAAAACCTATTTCACTTTAATAAGAAATAAATTAAATTTTTTATTTTAATAAAATAATTTTATTTAAATTATATTTCATATTTAAATTATATTTTATATTTCTTAAAAAAATACATTTAAATTTTATATATCTATTACAAAATATATAACCAAAGTTCAAATACAACTCTAACTTTAAAATTTTTAAATTAAAAAAAAAATCATAGTCAAACGCCCGCTAAGAATTTGGTCTTTCAAAAGTTGAGGGTTGGTGAATTTGGGGAGTTTTTTTTTCCTCTTTTTGATTAACTGGATATTTAATAAAGTATATATACGCAATATCACAAATTGGGTGGAGGATTAATAGTAGGCGTTTGGCCATAATATTATTCACAATATTTTGAAATACATTTATTTTAATGGAGGATTAATATACTCCATGGTAGTTCGGTGCTTATTCCTACCAAATTAATAATACATTTGTTTTAATGTTTGTAAATAATTAGTGAAATATTTGCACATATTGCTTCATTTACAAGTAGTGAAGAACTATTAACAACCTTATTCAGTTAATTTTTTGCGGAGTCGATCTCTAAGCCATCATATCTCAAAATGAGGAGTTGAAAGTCACTTGACTGCAAGTAGGGGAGACCCTAGTTCATTTTTACTTGTCATAATTTTATTTTTGAGAGTCAAACGATATGAATTTTTATTAATATTTTAAGATGTATTTTTTTAATTATATTAATATGAAAAAATTGTAATTTATAATTGATGTGCCGCCATTCTACGGCACTTTCGACTCCTTTTAACTAAGAACAATCGTAAGTTTTCAAGCAACCGTCGTCGTTTTTGATGTTTTTATGTTATATTTTCAGAAAATAGGGACAAACATGGAAACGGAAGGAAATACGAGCAAAACGACGTTCTGGATAAGAGTGACGGCCCGTCTGACGGCCCGTCACTGACCTGACGGACCATCACCCATTCCACCAAGATAAAACAAAGAAAAACAATGTAAGTCGTCACTGGGCGGACGACTTACTAGAAATTTCCAACAAGTCGTCACAGGCCCGACGACTTACCAGAATATTCATGTAAGTCGTCGAGCAGGTGACGACTTACCTGAAAAAATGCCTGGGAGCTCACTGTTTAGTGGTGACGGTTGATACGCCCAAATTACGACTCCAAATACGAAGCGTAAGCGGTCGCTGTCAAATATAGAACCCAACTAAGGTTGGGGTCGATCCCACAGGGAATAAGGTGCAAATTAAATCGTTAGTGAATTAAATGACTAGTAGTCGATAGTTTCCGGTAAATTGGGGGGTGTTGTGTGAACAATATTTAACCAAAGTAAATAATATTGTGCGATTAATAATCAATATGAGAGTGAACTAGGGAAGTGTTCACCATGGCGTCGTAACAACTTTGACTCAAGGCTTAACCGGGTTTTCTCTATATGCATATCACGATGTGATTGCATTCATGGTGTTGTCTAAACGTTTCTCAACCAATTAGACAAATTTCCTTCTCAATTCTCTCGAACTTGAAAAGGTGAACTTTATCATTTCAATCCTAGACATCAAGTAGATTAATCCAGTTACGGCATTAATCAATAAGACGAGAGTTAGTAGTCTCGAATCCTTGTCGTTAATCAAGTTTTCCCAGTTTTAATCTCTTTACTCAAGCAAATTAAACCTAGGCATGTTCTAATGTTTGCAACCACTAGAAAACGTTAGTAAGTAAATGATTAACCACGTGACAACATAAAGATTGAACCCTACGCTACCCGGAATCTATATTGCAACATTTGCCATGGCTCCCACAACCCTAGTTGTAGGAAGTTAGTTACTCATGCTATTAGGAAAAGAGAAGAGATTTATATTCATAATAAAGCGAAAAGAATCTTACAATAGAATGAACACAAGCTTCACTTTATCCAATAACAAGAATCCAAGATCCCAAGAACAATGGAAGAACAAGGTTGAAGAAGAAGACAAACGTATTTGTTGTGTTTCTTCCTCTCAAAGTCGCTCAAATGATATCCTAAAATATTTTCTAATTAATTTGTGAATCGGTCCTCATGAAATAACCTAACTTAGGTATTTATAGGAGTCCAGGAAATAAACCCAAAAAAAAAGTTCGGAATCCGCGTCGCGCGTACTGCCTCAACTTGACGGTCTGAGTGACGGACCGTCGCACGCTTGACGGATCGTCACACTGACCGTCGCCACTAGGCAGTGTGCTGCCTCATCTTGACGGTCCACTTGACGGACCGTCGCATGTGTGACGGCCCTTCATGGTGACCGTCACTCTTAGGCAGTGTGCTTGCTCAACTTGACGGTCTTCTTGACGGACCGTCACATGTGTGACGGTCCGTCACTGTGGCCGTCACTCTTATCCAGAATTCTCTTTTTCGCGTACTTCCTTCCGTTTCCATGTTTGTCTCCATTTCCTGAAAATACAACATAAAACATCAAAAACGACGACGGTTTCTTGAAAACTCACGATTATTCTTAGTTAAAGGAGTCAAATGTGCCGTAGAATGGCGGCACATCAACACCCTCAACTTAAAACGTTCGCTTGTCCTCAAGCAACATGACAACAAAAACAAAAAGACGACTCAACTAAGACTCGTGTCCCTAGCAAATCATGGCCCTTCAACAGTTCATCCGATTTTAAATCAAGCCACCCCCGGTAGCACACAAATGTATGCAACATTAACTTGCTAGGATCCAGGCATGTCATTCCGATATGATAGAACATTCTGCATACACACGCGCAGCTACCCTAACAGTCAATAGACAATACAGAGATCTTGATGCCCTCACCACAAAGAAGTCCCCCACACAAAATTTAGGACTAGGTAAGACGCTCGCACTCACAAACGATTTCAAACAATGCACATGCGATGCCATAAGCTTGCCCTTACTATTCTATTTCGGTTCTTCAGAAAGCTACTCAGGATCACTACAGGACTTGTTTAGGCTTGTAATGAGTCTTCGGGTGCAGGTAGGATACATTTAGGGGTTAGTGACTAAGCCCTCCTTGGAACCGGTTACATCTTATCACCACATAACTTCACTTTGTCCATCCTTATTCACCTTTTAATTTCCTTCTTTCTGGCTACAGGTGCGGCCTCTATATTTTGACAATTCTTTTTATTACTTTTTCCAATCTTTTTCATCTCTCTTTATTTTTATTTTTTTTATATATATATATATATATATATATATATATATTATTTTTTTTTCATTCTATTCACACCCAATCATCTCCATCCTCTTTTTCTTATCATTCACCTCTGTAGTAGCCACCCTCAACTTAGGCTGATTGCCTGCGTTGAGGTGCACGATGTCCAAGGAAGGACCAGGGCCAAAATAGGGATTGACAGTTAAACGGGAATGGTGACAGGTTAGACAGAATAAGGTCAATTAAGGCTCAAACAGGGATCAAGGGATTATTTATGGTCTTTTAGGTTAAGTGGACTGCACACAAAAAGGGCCTGTGATCCTTTCCTAAGCAACCAAACTTCGAACTTAACAAAATAGACCGGGCAAGTTCTAGATGCATGCACAGAGTAAGAATTTGTAACAATAATCTCACACGCTCTTGGCACCAAGAAACTATATCGCTACCAACTATCAAGACAACCGCTCGGCTTAAGCATCCTTATTCCAATCATAACCACACAATGACATTCAAGGATCCCGAACAGTCAATTGTTTCAAACATAAGTACATAGTTAGAAATTTTCAGAGGGGGCTCCTTTTAGTTAAATTTTCAAAAAGTCATGCTTGCTATAGACACTATTTGACAACTAAAATTTAAACGACAACCTAAACATGCCAGTTCTACTAGATAGCACACCGGAGGAAAAGAAACATGGCAACAAAAACCTCCGGTGGTGGTACTCCTACCCCAAACAAAAGAATGTAGCATTGTCCTCAATGCTCAAATAAACAGATATTCAGAATAAGGGAATAGGGGTACCTGGGAAACCTAGGTTTCCGTACGCGGCTCATCAACATCTGGGGTCTTTTCAGACTCCGGTGCCGCACTGGATGATGCCCCACCTGCTTGGGCACGCACTCTCTCCTGTCGCAGCTGCTCATCTATTACCGACCGCTGCTTCGCGACCTCTAACTCGTCCTCCTCAGCTGACTTCTTTTTGTGCTTCCTCTTCTTTGATTTCTTTCCCCCACTTTCACCTACTTGGGGTTCACTAATTTTCAGAGGCCGACCCATCAAATCCACAATCGTGGTTTCTTCGTCCAAGTCCACGAACTCAGAAGTCTCCTCATAAAGCGCTTTTTCTTGCTTGAGGACTGTGATATCATTTTTCACCTTCTTTAGCTCCGCGTCAAATCTCGCCAAGTCCGGGATGCTCATTTCATTTAGCCTTGCATCCATCCGGGTTTCCATCGCATCGACCCTTGCGCGCAGCCCCTCAAATAGCTTCAGAGCCTCCCGTATTGCTTCATCAATGGTGGGCTTGAACAAATCTGTCCAAGCGGCAATTTGTTTATCCAACTGTTTCTGCTTTTGCACCATTTTAGCAAAATTTCGGGGGTTCATGTGATATTCTGGTGGTAGAGGGGGCCTTGCCGCAGTGCCCGAGCCTTTAGCAGTAGCTCTCGTTGTCTGTGAAGTTTTTGGATCAAACACCGCAAGTGGCATTTCTGTACCTGATGGGGTGTCGGTTGCCTCGGAGGTGGATGTGGTTGGCTCTTCGAAGATCTGAGGCTTATGAATCCTCATTTCGAACTTAGTGTCATCCTTTGATCTGTCGATATTTTGCTTTGATGACGCTGTCACTTGCTTATCGATACCATCCCATATCAGCACCTCTGCACGCCTGCATAGCTCAGTCACTAGACACGGGAACGGCAGAGAAGAAGTAGTTTTTATGGCCCTGGTCCGCATCTCGTCCGCAATTATCATTCCGAAGTTGATGACGTACCCGGCTATCAAGCTTGCCACAAGGATGGCTCTTCCCTCATCCAAATTATTGTCTCCTCCTGTTGGAAATAAACTGAGCCGCACAACCGCCCACCAAAACTTGGCTATGAAGCTTAGTGATTGCTTCGATATCCGTCCCTCTAAGTCAGCCAAGATGGTGAGCCATCAGTCAATGTTCGGGCCAACCATGGTCTCTGCGAGTAGGCGTTGGAGATCTTGTCATGAAACTCTGGCATATCAGGTGGAGGGATGTATTCAGGGCCAAAGAGGACCCTGTTGATCATTTCCCGTGAGATGTCCACTTGCCTACCCCGAACGGGCACCCTGTCCTGCCTTGATGCTGATTTAACCCCTTTTCCTGGCTCACATTTGCTCTCCAACAGTGCCAAATAGTTGGCATAGAATTCCCGGACTAATTCTGCCATATAGACTCCCGGGGGCGAACTCATCCACTCTAGCTGATACCTCTGAAACTGTGACTGAAGAACTAGGTATTCAGGCAGATCCGTGGTCATGATTTGGACTTCTTCAGCTATCGGTCTTTTGTGGCTTCTCGACATCGTTTTAGCAAGACCGTCAAGATAGTGCTTCTGAGCCTCCTTAAATGCCCACCGGATTGATTCTCTGTCCGTGGGTGCACTCCCTGCAATTTTGGTGGTTTCAGGACCACCTACATCCTCCGGATTGGGGTTGGAGCTACCACTTTCATCCGATCCACTACCGCTCCCCGACTCACTGCTAGATGACCCACTCTCCTTTTCAGACTGGGAGACTTGGGTGGTTCTTCGTTTAACTAGCCTGGTTTGGTAAGTCGGGGCTGCAACTATTTCTTCGTCGCTACTCGGTTCATCAATTAGGGTCCGAGTTGTAGCGACCCTTTCTTTCTTCTTTAGTGCTTGACCGCGACGCGGTTGTTGTTTTGGGGCCATGTACCTGCACGTGAACGAGTTCAAACATGTGAGAACAGAAAAATACTCACTAATACCTACTGTCTTGGAGTGACGGTTTGGTTGACGGGCCGTCACAGGTGTGACGGACCGTCGCAGCGACCGTCACTCTAAGACAGTGAAGTGTTTTTTCCTGACGGTTTAGATGACGGTTCGTCACCTGTGTGACGGGCCGTCATGCCAACCGTCAAGTTGAGACAGCGTATTTCACTCTCGTTGAGGCATTTCCTCGAACACCTTGTACGCGGTTACGGGTTTTCCCATATTTTATGGGATTTGGTTTCCCAAAGACACCACCAATCATTGTATTTGATCTCATGGGTTACTCAAGACTTCACCCATGACACACTTTTGATTTCAAGCAACAATACCACCCATACCCA